>OV725079.1:90235052-90607552 GCA_928085145.1 Nezara viridula | reverse complement strand
TTAGTCAGTATTAAATGGGCAGTGTTTTTTTTGTTGTTTTTTTTTCTCCGAGCTCCCAAACCACCGATCCCAAACGACAAATTAGTCGTTAGTCGTAGGCTTTATTATCATTGTTTTAAATTAAACAATGTTATGATTTTAGGTAAAATTTCATTTTACGTATTTACATTTAATAAAATGGAGGACAAGAGAAAACAATGGTGAAATTTGAGACTCATTTAACTAATTTCAGATTTTATTTTCAATGAAATGTATTTTGTGAATAATGTTTTTATCTAAAAAATGATATTCCAGTTATTCCATTTTCCTATTGATTACAACATTCATTCTTCGGAAATAAATAATAAAAATACAGTTATTTTCATGACAGGTTGTTTTAAGTAGTTAAACGGAAAACACCGCAGGTGAAATAAACGGAGTTAACGATAACCAGTAATTTTCCAATAACCGCCATACTTTCTATGAGCAGCTCCCATCTTACTTACAATATGGTATGGGAGAAGGGAGGTAACCTGTACTTGTTGCGTCTTCTGTAAATGAAAGCGTTCCATTTATTTTGATTTATTAAATCTAAAATAAATATTTACCTTTACTTCTGTAAACTAGATATCAATATTTTTATGAAGGAAGTGGGATCACGGGCTAAACTGAAAATAACCGACACGGTCGCTATTAAAAGAACAGATAGTTTTATTAAAAATTTGGTGCAGTAGTATCGGAGGGAGTGAAGAAGAATTTAGAAAGAACGTGATAATTTTTTTTTTTTTTAACCAAACAAATATTGAACATTGAATCAAATTTGCAACCTGCAAATTTCTTTGGTGAAATTTATTGTAGATTTCTTTTGCAGTGTCCATAATTGTTAGTACGTTTAAGTCTTTATGTGAAAACGGTGCGTCACTTATCCTTCCCAAAACTTTTGACTGGAAGGACTGATTTTTTTTAATTTTGGAAGTCTTAGCAGAACTCTACATGCCCTATATAAATCTTTAAAGAAATATGCGCTAAGTCCAAATTGGTTTAAGTAAAATATTATCAAGGGTTAGTTTGTTAGTGAAAGATAATTTTGAACATCTGTCGAGTAATCTAAATAAAAGACCGTTCGTCTGTTTAATTCTATTCGTTTTTGTCTAATGTGAGTCCTCCTAGTAAGGCTTTTGTCCAAGTAAAAACCTAAATATCTAATTATATCTGATGTTGGAATTTTAATGTTATTACAATTTATTTCAGCGGAAGGTGCATTGTTAAGAGTAAATATTACATGCACACTTTTTTTTCGTTATTTTAATTTTTCACCTTGTGACCCAAGCAATATCGTTCGGATGATTTTGATGAGTGGTGGATGCTCGAACAGGGTTTGTATCTGAACTGAGGATTGCTGTATCGTCTGCAAAGGTAGCCAGTAGATTTTCATTGAGTCCCGGTAAAAAAGTTTATAAAATAGAATTCGGAGTATTTATATAACTGATAATTGTTAAATTAATATGTGCCTAATGAGGATGTATTTTTAACTATAACAACTGAATTAAAATTAGTTTGTAGGATCTTGAAAATGGCTTCTGAAGTCGAAAAGTCGAATAAATAATACAGGATGTAAAAAGTGTACATTTTGTGACCTTTGGCCTAATATTTTACAAAAAAAACTTATGAGAAAATGGCACCGAATCTGAATGATATGAATAAAAAAAAATTAAGAAACTCTAAAATATCTAAACAGTATTTTTTTTTTTTTTTTTTTTAAAGAAAAGTGCACAAGAAAACCAAGAAGAACTTTCAACTTCATAACTGTTGTTTTAACGGACAGCATGGTTTTGATAAGATTTTTTAAGAACGTCCAGTTCTAAGATAATGTACTAACGTGATCAAATTATAGTTCAAATTCGAAAATAAAATTTTAAAAATGTAAAAATAAAATTCAATAAGTGAAAGATGTAAAGTAAAATTTGAAGGATGAAAGAGGAGAAGACAAGACTATCCCGAGTGTTTCAGCCATAATTTAATACAGGGCTACATTAGCTGTTAGCCCGACCTCATCAGACCCTACCCACCTCACCGCCATCACAAGGCTCTGCGCATTTATTTCAGGGCTTCTTCTCTGCCTTCTCTGAGCTTGTTAGAATAACAACTTAAACAGTTCACCGGTGAAAAATATATCCAAACAACTAAGTACTCTCAGGATATTTTAACAATCTACGAACAAAAAATAATTTCAAAAAATAAATTCCAGACAGTTGAATTATTTCTTAAAAAAAAAAAAAAAAAGCGATGCTTTGAAAATCATCTATTTTTCAATAGATAGATAGAAAGCTTTATTTCATATAAATTTTACATTTTATTTTATTTTGTTAAATACAACTTTTTTTTTATTGGCATGGTGCAGAACCGTCTGCCTGGAGTTGCCCTAAAAATACATACAATGAAAAGAAATAATAATAATAATAATGCTTTATATGTTCTGGGATGAGTCTCTTTAGAATACTACAGATAGACAAAAATGTGGGCTACGGAGCCTCAGAGATACGTAAACAAAAATACAGAGTAATTAAATAGTCATTATAAAAGAAATTATAGTTATTTTCTAATTTAAATCAGTTAATACTAAAAATAAAGATTTGAAAATAAATATGAAGTAAAAATAATGTAGAACGATCTAATAATTTATATACATATTTACAGTAGTAACTATTTACAATTTTATGGGGACTGGATGGATGAGAAATGATTGAACAGGCGGGATTTGAAGGTAGGAAGGGTATTGGGTTGACGGATATGGGAAGAGATGGAGTTCCATAGGGATGAGGATCGGATAATGAACGACCTGTCGAAAGCAGCGGTTCGGTGAGCCCTTATGTATAAATCAGAAGACTGGGAACGAGTACTGCGGAAACGAATAGAGGATTTATTAATATAAAAAAACAAAACAATAAACTTTGTAAGCATTATACAGCCTTTTGTTATTAAAAAAATAAATAAAACTACCTGATATATATAATGTAAATAAACTTTAATTTGTCAAAAAATAAGAAAGAAATAATTTTTTTGGCTGAACCGTAATTATAAATTTGTATTGCTGAATTAAAAACATTCATATTTATAAGCATATATAAAAGTGCTCATATCGTTGCCATTGAGTATGTCTATAAGTTCATTGTGATTTATGATTTTTTTTTTTGTTTTCTAAAAATATTTGTTTCTATATGCCTGTAAAATCGGACAAATAGCGATGTAGTGGTATATAATTTTTCAATATCTTCAAAGAAAGATAAAATACAATCAATTTTATTTACTTAAAAACAATAACTTACTTTCTTCATCTAATATAACAGATCAATAATATATTATTAAATGAAGTTCTACATGTAACTTGGAATCGTTACAAAAAATTAATAATCAGATATAACCAATAGTGAGTGTTGTTCTAGTTATAAATATTTTTGAAATATTGTGGTGTATTAAAAAAAATGGATAAATCATAAGAATACTTTGAGGGAGGGGGTAAATATATATACAAAATTGATATTCGTTTTTGGTACCTTGAAAACATATTAAATAGGAATTTTTAAAAAAATCGGAAAATAAAAATTTGTGGACAATATTTTTGCCTAGACGATATCTGTTGACAACAATAAAAATTGTGATAACTTCCGGACAACTCCAACGAACCACAATTAAATTATCAAGGATTTAGGGCACATAAAGCACAAATCCGAACCCCGTGAATATATTAGAACCAATGGTATAAAATAATGTTTGAGACGTTATCCATAACTTCTAGCTTAAAAAGGAATGGCATCCTAAGATATTGGTGTGGATTGGAAGATCAGTAATTCATCTTTCCAATTATTGTACTTATGTTGAATTCAGAGAAAATATAAATGCCTGAGAAGTTATAAACGCTTTAGTTTACGACAGAAAAAAAAAACTCCAAGAGAATCAAGTAATGAAATTTGCGATTTTCTATTCTACACCAATTCGTATTTAAGAGTTGTAAAGGACACGAAAAACGAATCCAACATGGTTTTTATTAAAGAAAATTTATTTTTCCTACTTCATTGGAAGCACATTTTGATCTTTGTAATTCAAGATACATTAAGAATCAATGTTATTTTTTTTATTCTGCACAAAAAAAAAAAAAAAAAAAAAAAAAGAAATCGATTAATACATAATAACCAAAACATTACGACAAAATAAAAATAAAAAATATATAAATTTTGTTTGAATTTATATAAAACTTTTTTTGTCGGCGCTCAAAGCTCACTGGAACGGACGGCAGACAGAATTAGGATTACAATGAATCAATCAAACATTATGTAACAACAATATTTTACTTGCGAAAAAAAAGATTCAATAGTAACTTATTATTGTCATCATTTTAACAATAATTAATGAAAATATTATTTAACTAACACACTGACATATAAAATAAATACACTCAATATATAAAATAGTAATAAGATACAACTAGAAACTTCAGTTCAGAACTGAAGAACCAAAGTAATAAAAAACTTTCTCTACTTGAGAAAATCTGACATGTAAAATAATTTTAAAATGCAAATTGAGGAAAATATTTGGGTCTACATAAGACCACGTACGAATTATTGAGCGACCTTAGAGGTTGAAATTTGGGAAAGTTTTAGACATAATGGCATTACTTGTAGATCCGTCGCTTGGCAACTCCCCTTCCCTCAAGTCCACCCTTCAAATAAACCCCCACCCCTTACATAAAACCCCCTCCAACTCTACCAACACTAGCTGGATTAGATAAAGCCCAGGCGTTTTCCCTCACAATTTAAAAAGAAAATTCTATTTATAATGAAATTACTCTCGCCTTATTTTATATACCTTTAAAAAAAAAAAAAAATGATGCTTATTTAATTTTATTATTGTTTTATGTTCGACAAAGACGAAGGAATAAAAATTAAGTTAATACTCGGAATACATTGAATGAAAAAATAACTAATGATAATACTACAGCCAACATAATTTATGTTAACCAATTTTCAAAAATAATCAATGAACAATAAATTTTTAATAACATAAATAGTTCATTAGTTATTTACTATTGTAAAAAATAATGAAACAGTTTATTTATTTTTTTAGCAGGTATCAGTGATAGTCTGTAGCAGTTAAACTGTATTAAATAGGAGACTTACGAAAGAATATGATATGTGAGGCGCTTAACGATTTTTTTTTTTTTTGGAAATTGAAATAAAAAACAATCAATAGGATGGTGCAATTTTTTTTTTTTTTCAAAACCGAGTCCAGTATTAATAAAGTAGTACGAAAATAAGTTAATTTCTGGAAAGAAAATAATTCATCAAAAACTTTCTTTACCTTTTTATTCGAAGGAAAATTAAAAATAGGTTTTATTTATTGTACATTTTTTTTAATATAAAAAGTTAAATTTTTATAGAAAAATGTTAATAACTTCCTAATCCCCACGAATCATACACCATTTTTTTCTCTCAAGCCCGAACCTCGATCAACATTTTTTATTCTGAGAAAGAGTTCTTTTTAAAAGTTTAATTCGTTTCCAGATGTAGCCCTATAAAAGTTTAAATATTTTAAAATTATTATAAATATAATCAAGCAATTTACGAAATATGTGCTACAAATAATGAATTTTTTAATTTTTTTTTTAATATTCATTTTGATATTATTACTGAAATAGAGTTTTTCGCGTTTTCTGAAATAATTAATTTTGTATTTACTTAAGTAACAGTGAGATATTGTTGAAAAGTTATCAAATAATGGTATATAAATACGTACATATAACATTTAATGTACGACTTTCATAGAAATAAAATAGTTTATTTTATATGAATAAAAATTATTTATTTCTTGCTTAATTATTTTTAGTGAAAACTGTAGTACATTAAAAACTGTATACTTAATTACTGTATTAATATAAAAACAAAAATTATTAGTATAGTTGGTAAAAGAACAAAGGCTGAAAAATTGATAATATCTGGTAAATCGCTAAAATCATTGCATCATCCCTAGTAAAATACTGAAAACCAATTAAAAATTCAATTATTAAAAGCCGTAAACTACAAAAATAAACAAAGGTTACGTAAGTAAAAATAGTAGTGATTTCATCTTTTTGAGAAATCGTTATATCAAAGATAATTTAAAAAAAATATGACATCACAAAAATAAAGAAATAGTAGATGCACCACAATTACATAACAAAAACACATTGAGGGAATAATTTTAAGTTGAAACTCAAATTTTTCTTTTACACTAATTCTTTAATATTACTTTTAATATATTTACAAAATTGTACACTTAGACATAGATCCGCATGAATTAGCCATCGGACTGCCAGTTAATCGTGATTGAACTATAGATAATATATATTTTTTTTAATGATATAATTTCTTCATCCTATTGGTAATAATTTATAACATTGTTTTCTTGTACTTCTTTTTTTTCTTTTTGACATTATTTATTCTATTTCTAATAAAATACATACATTACAGAAATAATGTATAATATCGTATAGACTCTATAATATAGTATAGAATGATAAATAGGTAGGGGACCTATTTATCATTAGAGGCCGCAGTATAGTTAGGCTACGATAATGGAGGACGTAAATTTTTTTTAAACTTTACCATTGCTATTTTTATTTATAACTAAATACAAACATGCAGGCCCATATCCATATATTCTATTAATTTTCAAATTTTCGTAAAGTAAATAATTAATTCTAGTGCCATATTAATGAAGACCGCGTTAAAACGTTTGGAGGCCTAAGGTTCTTAACATGTAGACATTGTATTTTTATCAATTTTAAAATTCATTTCAATTCACTTATGCACCATTTCTTCCTGCTTGCATTTTTTCTATGTACCCATTTACAGTGCCTATGCTCATTTCGCTAACAACTTGTCATCCACCTCCACAATAGACCTGTCACTGATATCTTATATCTTGTACTAATTTAACACTAACTGACATTTTATTTATTCTTACCTGGTACCAATAAACAATAATGTTTTTTTTTTTTTTCCTTTTGTTATTTTAGCCATGGCGAAGACCTACAAAGTAGGTCAGAAAGTAGGTAAATGAAATAAAGGCAACTACAATACATAGTACGTGTCTATTGACCGCACCGGCGACCAACTCCTTAATTATAGATGGCATAAATGTGCTCAATGGCCAGTGGCGCAACTAGGGGTCGACAAGAGGCGAACATTCACCAAAACCAATAATAACTAAATGGCTATAACAAGTATTAATGACAATAATTACAGTTGGCAAAAATATAAGTAATAATAATTATAAAGATTTGATTATTAATTATTAACAAGTGATCATTTTAATCGATTACATCCTACGAGCAAACTATTGCGTGGAATTAATTTATTCTTATTTCATCCTCTTTGGGTCTTAATATTCAAAAATTCCCCAATTTATTCAAATTTAATATTTAATACTTATAATAAATGCAATTAATATTTAGTAATTATAATTCTCCGAAAACCCATTGCTCTAAGTTCAGATGAACATCTAATACTTCAATATATTAATTAAAATATATGAAATTTCAATATATTAATTAAATTAACAGGTATTTTACAGACAAGTCCATATATCATTGCTCAAAGAAAGCTAACTGAAAAAAAATGTTAGATGAGAAAGCGTAAAAAGAAAACAAGAGATGGAAATTGGTAGTCAGTATTTTTTTGGAACCGAAAGACCACTAATAATATATTAAAATTATTATCTCTACATTTACCTCAGGTATCTTTTCGCATATTAGAACATCAAGTATAAGTATTTTATAAGTTTATTAATGGCTTAAATTTGTATTTTCAATTCCGGTCATGTGACAGCCTAAGGCATTGTCTTGGTTTTATTTACGCCTACACTACAGGCAATTCGGCTGAAAATGAGGATAAAAGTAATTTTATAGTTTTTTTTAGTCATATTTTTCATGTTATATTTTTTAAGCTATATTATTTATTATTTAAACCATTTTTTGGCAAAAGGTCGCCAAAAAATAGTTCTATTTAATTTCCTATGATGCATATTTACTATAATTTGTATCATTTTCAAACAAAATTAGTCCTTCTAATGCATGACCAGTTTACATCTAATTCATTAGTATTACGGGTTTGTTGAGCCCTCGTGTAAAAAAAAGTAATTATTTAGTATTTTTAAAAATTTATATTATCAACACTGTCAATGAAAATAGTTCTTATAACTGAAATTTATTTGTATTTTTATGAATTATAAATTTTAAATTAAAAAGAACTCTCGTCATATCGCATTTTGCGTACATAAAGCCTGTATGATTCAGATTAGTCTAGAAAAATATGAAATTTTGTTCTGTCGTCACTAGAATTGTAGGGTAAAAAGAGTGTGAAGTGCTGAACTGCTTACTATTTCCCCCATCTTTAAATTAAAAAGAAAAGATGATTTAAAGAACCAGGAAGTAGTGACAACTCGTGATTTATAGGGACATAAATCGACTTTAGAGATATGAGTATTCCTCAAAGAGAGACCAAAAGATTACAGGGAATAGTATTGTATCGACGTTAAAGATATTAGAGCTAACGATAAATAATATATAGACAGCCACGCTGCAAAATGCTGTAAGGACAATTTCCATAGAAAATGAGGTTTTGAGCTTTTCTGGTCAAACTTGTCTGATTCGACAAAATCAAATCTACGATGTCCCATTTCTTCCCTATGGCCTTTTGTAAAAACCTGTAACTTAAAACGAGCAAATTTTGTTTTTAAAAACTGTAAGTTATAGTGAAGGTTATAGGGATTCAGAGTTACCGAAAAAAGTAGTGAAATGCTCAATGAAAGGTGGTCATAAAAATACAGATTGTACAAAGCGTTTTGTGCAAAGAATACTGTTTCGATTAAATTTATTAACATGCTAAAATTAATTTTTCTCATACCGCTTTGTATTCTTTTTTTTTAATTTCTAATAAGTGGCGGGCACTTCCAGCTCAGCACCTCTGAGAAAATGCCCAAGTTATCGTGCTCTGAGGCCGGAAATGCTTTCCGTGGAACTAGACGAAGCAAAGGAGAGAGTGCTAAGTAATATAAAATAAAAATGGTCTTCAAGACAATCAAAACCACTGGACACTGCAAAATGAGCTTGGCTGAAAAAAAGCTACAATGATGCCGAATTCCAGAAAATGAAAGGCAGAGAATTAATTTAATTTAACACAAGAAGAAAAAATAACTCTAGTTTCATCTTTTCAAATCAATATATCTCCGAAATCGCAAAAAGTTCAGAAACAAAGTGATCAACACATCAGCAGGTTACATAGAACTTACCAAGCATTCGTGAATGATACCATGCCCATGTGAAGGTGGGTAGTTTAAAAACGAATTTTTCACAGATTACTCCTTAATGGATAGTACACTACGTTTAAGCCGCTCAACACTGAGATAAAAAAATAAATAACTCGTGTGATAAAATACTCGCTTTACAGTCAATTTTTTTACAATTTTTTATTTCTCTACCTTTTGGAAAATGACTTTGTTCTTGTCATGCTTTGATCATTATTACCAAAATTATGGGTGTTACTACAATAAATTTGATTGCTTTTACCTCACTAATACATATTTTTCAAATTAACTAAAATTATATAAGTTAGAGGTAATGGCACTAAAAGATTAATTGACAGAAATACGATCAAAAAAGTTACATGGAGCATTACATCTTTGTCTTAGTACTGAAAAAAAAAAAAAAAAAAAAAAATTGGGCCGAAAATATAATGCTCAATGGACAAAAGTTAGGCAGTTTTTTCGTTTCTGAAAATTTTTAGTTTTTGTTCTTGCAGATTTTTGCAGTGAGACTGGGTATATGTAAATATAAAAAAGAGGTTAACAATAAATCATAAAAATAAAGATATTTTAGGGTTAGGTAAAATAAAAATACAAAAAAATTATATGAAATAGAATATCAAATACAGAGATCGCAACTGGGAAGACAGGGAACTGACACACTATCGAATACTCATAAGGAGAAGGCTGATTATGTTAAAAGAAGGAGAAAAAAATAAAGGTAGAATAGGGTCGATAAACCGAAATGGATTTGTGGGTGGGGGTGATTTCCTGATGGTGAGTGGGGGGAGGGGAATCCTGAGTCAGCCGCAATCGATATGTTGCACTCGCTCCCTCTTATCACTCACGCTCTTCCCTCTCAGCTTCTTCTGCATCCGGGTAGCGCCAGAGTGGACAATAGCACGTACTCGTACCAGAGTATCTTGAAGAAGGAATCTGCAACTACGATATCGCCAAGAAACGTTATAGAATAAGGCGGATTTACGAGAGAAGAAGCTTTCATCGCTTACAGATCGTCTACTTTTTACCTTCCATTTACTATCTATGTAATATATGAGCCTTTCAGTAGACAGAATGACTAACTCCAATTTCAATATTTGATATGGCTGGTGGAAAATTTATATCTGTACAGACAGTAAGTTGATTCCAGAGTAAGTTGACAGCAGAGTTAAAATATAGAACTGTGAATAAAAGTAAAAAAATATCAATAGAAATATCAATAAAATTGGAGTTGGTCATTCTGTCAAATGAAAGGCAAACCGGAAATGCCACTATATATCGTCGATTTCACACCTTTTTTTCAATTTTCTCTAAAACGACTCTAACGCTTTGATTAATCGATGTATATCGGTGTACCAAAAAACAAACTGTTTTTAATATAATGTAGGTCTTATTCTGATTGATGTTCTCTAACAGGGTTTAAATGCATAATATTCAAAATTTCTTCCTCTAAAGTACGTTTGATTTTTCGTTTTTGAAATAATCAACCATTTCACATTAGAAACTGCTATAGAAAAAGCTAAATATAATGAATAAAGAAAATGTATTGGTAAATAAAGGAGAAATAGGGATTAGAATCTATAAGGAAACAGCCGAGTCAGGATTTGAATTTAATAAAATGAAGGAATAGCTCAAAAATTGTGCAAGATAAAAATAAATTTTAAATACACCTTCGTAAAGTAAACAAAATTTTCTCAGAGAAAACAGCGATTAAATTTACTGAGGTCAATGATAAAAGGGACTTTCTGGATATCTAATAACACAAAGCCCACCATTATGTCGAATTATTTCACGAATAGGGATTACAGAGATATGCTGCTCGGGTATGGGGTATTGAAACTGCAGCAGTACAGCAGCCTGGTCAGACTTCCTGAAAGTCCCTTGACCTTAGTAAAGTTATTAGCTCTATAAAAAAAAAAATTGTCTATTTTACGATGGTGTGCTTAGAATTTAATTATCTTAAACAGATTTTAAGCAATTCCTTCTTATTCAATAAAACCCGAGACCATCTTACAAAAAAAAAAAATCGAAATCTTTTTTTGTCTTTAGTTAGGGACCGGCCCATGCATCAAATGTACTTTTTTGTTGTAAATTTTGTCTATAATTATTCCCCAGAGTTTCGCTATTCAGAACTGAGATAGCCTGTATACAGTGTAGACCAATTTTCTTCCTTAAGTTTTAAAATTATATCCAAAACAGAATTACATAAATTTTTCAACTTCTTTATCTAATTTACTTAAACATGTTTCTGCTTTGAGATTCCTTTTTTTCTGATAGATTATGCCTTCGAAAAGAAGAGAATCTTTTTCTATTTTTCATCAACTATTAAAGTCTTGCATTACTTGCATATTTAATATGTTTACTTCTGACAATTCAAAACCAAAATGATATATTAATAATTAGCGGTTGCCATCTATATAATTTGGTGTACGTATTTCCAGAGTCCAGATTTTTTTTTTTTGCCCTTCGATTTCTTTCCAATTAATGCAGTAAGTATTAAACACAATTTAATGAGAAATAAATTACCAAGCTTTTCACAAATAAATTAAAAATATAATTCCCATCTTTCGCTAGGTACTTATCACAAGCACTTTGATCGTCATCAAGGATGTAGGCAGATCAAAAAAAAATGTGCCCTAATTGGGAGAAGGAATTTTTTTTAATTTCATCTGTTTCTTGCAAAGGTTGCTCTTCATTCTTAATTAGTCTTGTTGCCTTTTAATTTCTAAGAATTTTAAATTTGACGTTATTTCGTTTTAGCAAACCTGATCCTACTTGAGAATTCTTATAAAAAGTAATAAATTTACTAGAACTACCTGAGATCGTTGCGTCATCGTACATAAAAAGTAATTTATTCTCTACACCCCAATCATTAACACCGAGACCAATGGTGACCGAGAGGACGTTGCATATCGCAAGTTGAACCATCAAACGTTTTGAGTTTTGCGAGATTTTTATTTTTTGAGGACGTCACATTTTTGAGAGAAACCATATTTTAGTGGGTTTTCGATTTGGAGAATCTTTCAGACCAGGGAAAGAGGGAAAATATAGAACAGACCACAGCAAGCGAAATTGTATACGAATTACAATTTCTTCGATTCTACTTTTTCTTTCACTGTATTTAAATGTTACTGGAAGGAGAGATGTACGTCTTCTTCCTTTGAGGAATGGAAACCCCTGTATTCCTAACTGCCAAATCTCTCTCTAACATCGCAGAAATTGACAAAGAGACCTAGACCTAGAGCCAGGGTCTAAAAAGGGCACTCATAGCAGGAAAAGGTTTAAACGTAAATTAAAAAAATTTAAAGTTTTCCATGCGAAATAAACCGTGTCCGACATTCTAGAGCCGTTGCTTTCAAAAATGGCCGCTGATTTAAAGAATATTATGCCAGTGACATGAGGATCAAAACCGGAATCATATTGAAAAAAATGTGGGACAACTTTTAATTTTTTAACTTGTGTATTTGCGTCCAAATAAATTTAAAAAAACAAAACACAAATTAGAACACGGGCAACCTCGGAAGAACTTTTTAAAGCTAAAAAAGGTAGACTGTTTAGAATTTTTTTTTATTTTCACTTATAATTCCTGGACAGTTAATCCAAGCGAAAAACGTACTCTTTAAGAAAGTAAAGAACGTTTAATCGTGTTAAAATTTTATAAATTTCTTACCACAGATATTACAAAAATTTTACACGATCGACCTTTTTAAAACATTTAAGTTCGATTTTCACGAGGGAAAAATCTTTTACAAATGATCAGTCTATCTACTATGGGACTAGAGGGTTACTATGTACCAGTGTTTATTTTGAATATATAATTACCTGGACGGCTAAAACATTTTTATATTGAGATAACTATCGCTTATTCCTGATGGAAAAATTCCAGTAATTCAAAATAAACTCCAGTACATAGTAACCCCTTAGTCACAAAATACCTCCGGTTTACGGTATTTCATATTGTGCTCTTTAATATATTGTTTGAAATACTGCCCAGATTTAATTTAAATGCTAAATTACGAATTATTTTTATATATAATTTAATTTAGTATATTTGTAGTCAAAATCAATTTATTAATCTAGTTCTAACCTAAACTAATCTAGTGGGTTTTGATTTTTCAGCATTATAATGTAGCATTTCGAAGTAGCCTATTTGTTAAAATAAAAAAGTTATTTATAGTTGTACAACTTTTACTCGATGAGTTTTTTCCTTAGAGAATTAATTCCAAACTGTAGTCATTTATTTTGAAATGTTTTAGTTTTTAATAAATATTATCAAAGTTATCAATTATCAATTGTTATCAAATTTTACTTAAATTATTACTTACGAAATGAGTAGTGTGACCGCCGAATTTAATAAATGTTTGCCATTACTTAATATTAGGAAAAAAAAAACCATTTATTTACTTTACATATTTTTTTTCTTTCATTTTCTTCTAATTGAAAAATAAAGCATAAGACGAGTATAATTTATTTGGGCATTAGAAAGTTTAAAATCGGTCCCCTTTTCAATCAATCAATTATAAAAAAATAAATAAATAACACAAAACAATAAATGAGTTCGATAAAAATTGCAATAACACAGAAAAGACCTTTAAAAATAATAAAAGAGATTATGAGAAGACAGTGAGCAAATCGACCTTTCGCCACATAGGACCCGGCTCTGTATAAAGGGCATCCTATGTGGCTAACTTACGCCTCTATCGCACTCCATTCGTCCAAAATGTCAAACATTTCTTCAGTCTGAATTTTTTTGTTTTTTATTTTGACTGATAGGCCACTTCCTAAATGTTAAACTAAAATGTTTAAAAATAACATATCACTCAAGAATGGTGGTTAGAACTAGATTTATCTTTTTTTTTAACTGAAAGTACACTAAATTAAATTAAATATAAAAATAATTCGATTTTAAAGTTTAAACTAAACCTCGAGAGATATTAACGGACACAATATAAAATAAATTTTTTGGAACTGTATATTCTTTTAAAAAAAATTTATGAATTTGTTTTGACTTATTTGACAATTTCCATAATATTTGAAGGATTTATAGCATAAAATTTTGATGTAAGTTAGCTATTCGTAAAGATTTTTATATTATTGTATAAAAAATATATTTAAAAAGTGTTAAGTAACTTTTTGATCTATATAAATAGATCAGTAACAGATTCAATTTTGAGGGGCTGTTTTTTTTTTTTTTTAAATTAATAGTGGTAATTAGAATAATAATAATGCTTTCAAGGATATGATTGATATGTATTTTCTCGTTAAATATTATTTAAAATAATAACACACTTTGATTGATTATGTATTTGGCTCGGAGAATTCATAATTCTATATTGGAGGACATCAGCCCAAAAGCCATACCTCTCCCTTGTATCCGCGAGTGATAGAGATAGACTCTATTTGTATAGGGCAACCAAACAAGAATTGAATAAATAAATCAAAGAACAAAACGATCATATTTATCTAATTTCTATAAGCGCCTACAAATCCATCGAAATGAAAATATATTTATAATACGTTTATCGAAGGTACTTCTATGTAGAAACGTCAGGTCACGTCTCTCTAAATACTTCATCAGAACTAATGAATAAACGGTCATTTTGAAAAAGACCATTTCATCTCTGATAACTAGAGAACGGATTTCGTGCAATTGAATCTTTTTTTTAGCCACTTCCAAATTAAACAAAACTAAGATAAAAATTCGAATCATAAATTCTATTAACACGTAGATAACTGCATAGTTTTTGTCCTGTATACTATATTTTTGTCAACTTAACATTTTTTAATTGTCTTATTGGTTTGAATTTTTTTATTGAACATTTCAAAGCTTTTTTCTGCAACGAAAAATCAACTCCAAACCAATGTTTGTTTCTAAGGCACCTACTCAATTTTTCACGCCTCGTGAAAATCGGCCTAACCTAACTTTTATACCTGGATGAGTTTACTTCACTTCCATACTCAATGAAAGTTAAATAAAATGGCATGTTTAATACCACTGATCGATAAATTGATCAGCTAAGTTATAAATTTTTCCTGCTCATGATTGAGTCTGATTATTAATTTTTCACTCTTTATAAATAAATTAATAAATTTAAACGGTATTAGAAAAGATTATTGCTTACAATTAAACATACATAATTATAAAATGAGACCGGTGTTTATTACCACTTTTCTTTCAAAATCAAATGCATTCATTCACTCATTTACATATATATTATTATTATATTATATATTACTACGTACGAGGGGAGGTTACGGACGCAGGTTAACCAATTTAATAGAAACTCTAGACCCATGTCTGATGGTTCTTGCTAATGCGTCGGATGAGTGTATAATATGTACTTTATTTTCATTTTCGGACCTAATCTGAACAACATATCAGGTTTAGGTAAGGCATGCGATCTTACATTCGATTCAGGTTTGGCCCAATAAATCAAAACAAACAAAAAAGCTAGTGTGCGCAATACACAACTTTCATTTACCGCTCTACTTTGAATAGAAATTATTTTCTGGCATTGTTGGGCTATAAATTATAAAATTTTTAAAGTGCATTTTAAACGCACCTAAGCTTAAAGCTTACAGATAACAAATCATTATGACCATTAAAATTACAAAAAGTCTATTTATGATATCGTCGGTAGGAACTAAAAATCTTGTTACTCCATCTGCTTTTATAAACCACTCAACTTCAGTCTCTGAGCAGTTCATTCAGTTGACAGAATGACTAACTCCAATTTCAACATTTTTGAATAATGCCATTTAATGATATTTCTAATTGGAAAGGTTATATCTATACAGACAATGAGTAAGTTGATTCCAGAGTAGGTGATTGCAGTGTTGAAATATAGAACTGTGAATAAAGGTATAAATTTTGCCACTAGAACCATCACTAAAATTAATAATAAAGAATGTTGAAATTGGAGTTAGTAATTCTGTCAACCGAAAGGCTCATATATGGCTAGAGAGATTTGAAAGCATTGTACATCTAAATATTTAACCTATAAATGATTATGGATTGTAGGACTATTAGTTATTTAACTGTTATTTTCCATTGCAAAGTTTACTAAAATGAAATTACTTGATTTTCAATGCCTGCCATGGATAGGTCAAAAGTTGTCACTCTAATTGTAAGTGGATAATGTTGGGATTTCACATAGGAAAAATTCATCAACTTATTCACTAATTTAATTTTCTAAAAGGTTACTTGATGCTTTTTTGGATTAAACGGCCAATAAATACCTAATTATTTAATTATAATATCATATCTAGTTATTAAACTACAGTAAATTTATTTAAGTTTATAAACATATCCATGACATATTTTTTTATTTCACTACTTCTTTCACACAAGTACAGTGAAATAGTATTTCAACAATGGCATTGACTTGATTCGGTGGATTTTAAATACTTTTTTTCGAACTTAAAAACAAAATTAAAAGTTTACATTTAATAAGAAAATTTCTTTTAATTTCCTTGAAACATGTGATTTACGTTAAATAATGTTAGTTTTCTATAATTATTATTTTATAAAAAATTTTTATAAAATTTTTGCAACTTATTTGATATTATTTTTTTTTCTAAAATGTTCCCCTTTCCAACGATATATAATGCGTATACCTTCTGACTATTATTTCCGGATATTCATTTTCGATCTGGATAAGCATTTTTCTTCTTTATTCAATTATCGAATTCTTTAAAAAGTTATATTTAGCCATTTTTTATAGTTACTGTCAATAAAAAATAATCAAATTTTCGAAATAATCCATATTAAAGATACATTAGAGGAAGACGTATATGAACATTGGGCATTTAAGCCCTGTTAGATGGCATCAATGGGAATAAGACCTCAATGATATTAGAGACCGCTTAATTATACAATGATATAACATGTTTAATCAAAATCGTAGGAGCCGTTTTTGAGAAAATTGTAAAAATGTGTTTCACCGTTGATACAAAGTGGCATTTCGGGTAAGCCGATTTTAAGGAAAAGGTTGCTATCATATCTAAGGCATATACCTATTTTAAATACGTAACATCAGTTTCGTACGACTTTTTGTTTTTGAGCTAGTCTGTTCAAAACATGTTCACATACACACACGCACCATTTTACGGGACTTAGTTATTTGGACTTTGTGGACCTCAAAATATGTATTCCCGTTGAAAACGAGGCTTCGAAAATTTTCTCGATCGCAATACTTTCTTTTACTATATATTCTATATATAGGCAAGTAAAAGTAAAAATGATTTTTCGTTTACAGCTATAATACGAATACCATTTTGAAACGATATGCGGTACATACGGTCGGTACCAAAGGAGCAAAGTCGGTTCAAATATTTTTTATATTCAAAACTGTAACAATAAGTGGATGAGATAATAATTGATACAGTCAGACAAAAAAAAATAATGGAAAATTAGCATTTACCTTTTCGAATCGTGCCATTTAAAGACCTAAATTCAAGAATATAAGATGACAATTTTAAAAATAATTGATGATTAACTTAATCGAAGCACAAGTTCCTTGGAATAAACAACTGAGAATTGCAATTAATTTACCAAGGCTAGGATGTAGGGCACGACTTGAGATAATTATACAGACTATCTTCGCATACGCCCCTTCTCATACCATCACATTACTACAACGCTAGTTAGAGGTAATTAAAAAGGTGAGAATGAAGACAAGGCACTTTACATAGAAATAAGTTTCCTTCCAAGTAATGGAAATTTACATATTTCAGAGAAGATAGCACACTTAAGGTAAGAAACTTGCAGCACACATAGCTGAACTTAATTCAACCATATTAGCCTCATTACTTGGTCTACAAAGGCATAATGGAAACAGCTACAAAAGCTATAAAAAGAAGTTCTTAAGGCAATTATTTCTTCTATTCCATCAGCCATGGACCTTCCATGGGCACACCCAGCCACTAAAAAGTTGAGACATTTAAAAAAAAAAAGGTAAAGACATGGCGATAGAGCGTAATCTTAGTCAATTTGTTAGCAAAAAAAAAAAAATAGACTCCAACGCAGGCGAAATAATTGAAGAAATATCATGTATTTTTCGATTGCAATGAAAATTATTATGTAAGTGTTTTTCGTTTTTGTTTTTCATAAAAAAGGTCTGATTAGTCCAATAGGACACCATATAAAACATATCAGTAATTTAAAGCTCTATAAACTAAAGAAATCTGAGTTATTGATATGCCTAGGAAAAAAACCAGTGATTCAAATTTCAAACCGTTGTAAAATATACCAATAAATGTAATTTTTTTTTTAATTCTCTTTTATTATTTTTATTATTCATTGGTAAAACCCTTCGTTCACCGGTCTAACATTTTTTGACTTAGTATTACAAAAGTTTAGTTAAAATATTTCATCCCACTTTTATAACCTTCCCTTGTAAGTTCTTACTAGCAAAGAAGAGAAAGCCTAGGACCTCAGAAGGTTTTTTTTGTATAGTAAATACTACGAGATTTTCAATTGTTAATTATATAGTTATTTTTAATAAAATCTGTAAAAAACAAAATGTATCTGATGCAATTTTAAAAATTATAATGGCGTTTGTAATTATATTATTTCAAGTTGTTGAAATATTGTAATATTACAATTTGACTACATCAACATTTAAATTATTTAATTTTATTTTTAAATTCACATCGCGCCTTTTTTTATTTTTTTTAACTCAGGTGATACTAAGTCACATTCACCCTAGAAGATAATCAGAGACCATAAATTAACCTATTAAGGTTGCAATGATGACTACGACATCAACGAAAACTTCATGGCAGAAGACTAAGAGTTTAGGTGTTAAGTAAGTTTAAATAATTATTTATCTTGAATACGAGAATTAGCTTCATATAGTAATATTGGTACCATCGATAGTAATAATTTTGTACCTTAGATAAAATCATGACAACTTTCAACTTTTCATTAAAATAAAGAAACCATTTCTTATCCTAAATTTAAATTGAGAGTACTAAGTATCAAAAATTGTTACTGCGGTTAGTGAATGAACTTGCAAACTTACTTTATAAGTTACTAACCGATTTAGAAAATTGTTAAAGCACTCTAGTAGTCCTTGGTACAGAAACCTTTTTATCGAATTATTAACATCCGCCTGAAACTTCGTAAATAGCTTCATCTCATCGTAACCTACAACTATTTTATTTACAGTAACTCTTGGAATTGGGGCGTTTTCAATCTGGAGGATGACAAACTTAGTCTATTTAATTAGGTACTACAAACTCGTAAATATCCATTTCCTTTCTACTTGGATCGTAACATGATTCGATCACAAAATTAATAAAAAAAGTGGTCTACAAAAATATTGGGCCGTATGTCCTATATAACCTCGTTATTTTGACAATTTGGGGTGTAGGGCACGCCAAACAATATTTTTGATATTTTTGAATATCAAGTGAATGGTGTGTGTGAATATCAAGTGAGTGGCTCAATATTTTTGAAAGCCACTTTTTTTATCAATTTTGTGATCAAATAGAAAGCAAAATTGGTTAATAAGCAAAAAGAAAGCAAGATTACGATCCAAGTAGAAAGCAAATGGGTATTTACGAGTTTTTAGTACCTAATTAAATACTCCAAATCTCCCCCTCCAAATTGAAAACGCCCTAATTCCAAGAGTTTTCGTAAATAAAATAGTTATAGGTTACGAGGCGATGAAACTATTTACGAAGTTGTTAATTAATTGGCGGATGTTAATAATTCGAATAAAAAGGGGTCTGTGCTACGGACTATATCTGGTTACTTCCTCTTATGAATTTATCGTGAGTTAAAAACATCTACAATAAACCACCATTGATTATTATTTAAAACAATATCCACCAGTATTCTCTGTAGGACAAAATTAAACCGTACCTCCTTATAAAAGATAAAAACTTCAAGAACTGAATTTCCATTCATCAAACTTAGCAATGAAAACCTCATGAACTTAGATAACTCTAATCAACTAATTTATAAATAAGTAAGCATTGTATAGTATAGCAAATATAGCAAGAATAGTAAATGTAGCATGAATAACTGTATCATGTTGTACATTTTTTTCCGCCAAAAAATCAATATTTAAAAAATGTGATACAAGTTTATGATATTTTATTCTAGGTCAAGTTTAGGTCCTGTAATTTATTGTCAGAGAAACGGAGTATTTTTTTTTTCAAAGAGTATTAATAATCTAATCTTTAAAATTATTAGATTAAAAATATTAATATACTTTATAATATCTTTTTGTACATAGAGCTCCATAGCTGCAATTATATGAGTAACCTCATATCAAAGACAGACAATGTGTCATTTTTAGAAAGTTGAGAAAAAGCCATATTTGTAACACATTAATTTAGACCAATTCGAATGACTGTTTCTCGTAATTCAACTTGAACAATCTTAAATAAAACCATCAGAAACAGTTTGAATCGAACCAATAAAATACTTTTTTCCCACTTTCTGAAAATGACAGATGTCAGTCTTTGATATGAAACCACTTATATGATTGACTAGAGACTGATGGCGTTACGAGCTTTTTATTACCTACCTAAAGTTTATTATGAGGGAACTTATTAAGTCTGTACAGACAAATTTAAATTTGATGAATAAGAGTTCAGATCATAACTTTTTTTTTTCTTTTTTTTATCTACCATTAGAACATAGTTGAATTATATACGTATATACATATAATACAATTATGTAAAGCCATCGGTAAAAAAAGCGCTGCACAGTAATTATAATTATATTTAACACAAGATAATATATTAAGCAGAGAAAGCAGAATAACCAAGAAGAACGCTAGAGTTTGCAGCAATCTGGTCAATACTGAAGGGGTAGACTACTACATTCAACTATTTCCTTCGCCACGACTCGATTTTTCTCCAAAATAATCGATATGAATAGTATCGTTTCTTATAAAGTTAATAATCGATTATTTTCTGTGAACCTTATTAACTATATTATATTAAAAATGTACTAAAGAACTATATTTTTCCAAATTATTACTAATATTATCCATTAAATTTGACTTATTTTTTAGTTTAAATTAGGAATTCTTGTTTTATGTCACAGTTTGAAATAATCTAAAAAAAAAAAGGAAATTCTTCTTTACGTT
Organism: Nezara viridula; assembly: GCA_928085145.1. Classification (NCBI taxonomy): domain Eukaryota; kingdom Metazoa; phylum Arthropoda; class Insecta; order Hemiptera; family Pentatomidae; genus Nezara; species Nezara viridula. The sequence continues at coordinate 90,586,130 of OV725079.1, read as the reverse complement.
AACTTCTTTATGTTTTCTTTTAATAAACTTAATTTTTAGAGGAAGTTTAACTTTGAAAATGATATCTCTAGATTCAAGTACCCTTGAAATGATAGCATGTAAGTGAGATTAGACCGAATGATTGCGACATGGTCTCAACGAATATAATTTATTATCTGCTAACGGGTTTCAAATAAAAATTAAACGAAAACAGATAAAATAGTAATATAGATGATTACTAAAAGTTTAAAATAAATTTAAACTTTAAAAAATTAAACAACAGCTATTATAATAAACATTAAAAACCAATAACAACCATAAAAAAATTATATATATATCCCCAATAATTTTATAAAATATAACATGGAAAGTCGTATTCAGGAATTGAAATAATTTTGGGTTTGATTTTATTACTGTTATTATTATTTTATTTTAAAATAATCTTATATTTTAAGTACAAAATTCAGGAAATCATTAAACGATAGTAATAATCTTGGAGAAGAGAAGAATCTTCCTATGCTTAATTTCATTTAAATTTCTATTTAAACTTTAAAAATATTAATTAACTGTTTTTTATCATTATATTTAAACATAAACCGCCTTTGACACACAATAAGCGAAAAGGAAATAGAAAAAAATATAACAAACAATAAAAAAAATCGGAAAATAATGAAAAATATTAATAAAATTCAAAATGCTCACACCTGATACGAGATTGAAATAAAATACAAGTAGTAAACACTTAAAGATATTTAACAATTTAAAAGCAACAATAATCTTAATATATTATTCTGATAGCGTGACTCGATTTACTGTCATTTAACTGAAGCTTTGGGAAAAACAATATTTACCAACAATATGTAATTAATGCGTGTAATATAAAACTATAATAATTTATGAATGCACGTACCGATCCATTTTTTTAAGTCAAGTAACATTTAGCAATATAAAGTACATTTTAGCATTAATATTAAAAATATTTTAATTCATGTTGTCAACATGCCCAATACGAAAATATCTAGATCACTTCAAAGCGGCTTTGAATATACAATAAGAAAATCAATTAAATATATAAAAAAAAAAAAGGAAAACAACTAAGTAGATTAATCCATTACCAGTAGATGTGTTCCAGTAGTGAAAACCATCCAATGACGAAACAGTGCTCATTTTACGCTGGACGACTTCCCAAGACGTGTTGACTACCGAAGTACGGCAGAGCTTTTGGCTAATCTCACTGACTTTATTTAAGCTTGAGTTAGTCATACTCCACCTGACGCTGTGGCATTCGTCACTGGACGCACGGACGAAGCTCGGTTTGCGCGATCCGACGCGGCGAACCCGAGGGTTCCCATCAATGACGTTGTGGAGTTCGAAAATCTGGCTACTCAAGTTCAAGTTAGCGCTGGCCAGCGATTCATTACTTCGATGAAGTCTAAACAGTACTTTATCAGTCTTCATTGATGGATTCAACTTTTCACCCATTGTGAAAATTTAAACAAGGTCACTTTTAGCAATAACGATTATAAAATTGAGCTATCCCCCTCAAACCGGCATTGCCGATGCGAACAACTTCAACTCTGTTAGCTCACTGCAAAATCGTTAGATAAGCAAGGCGATAATGTACCTACTGATAAAACAGGCAGTGGTCCAATATGTGAAGTTGATGATAAACAAGTTCGGTTGGTTCGAAAGGATCGATATGAAAACTGATTCTATGAGAGGTCTATATTACAGAACCAATAAAAAAATAATAACTATCATCTGAGAAATCAGAGCATTACTGTGTATTATACACTAGAATCTTACAAAGTATCCATCACTGTATAAATGATTTATATCTTTTGCTGAAGGTTGTAGAACCACAGACTTCCAAGACACTTCCGTAATAGTCTACTCTCAACTATGGAGCAAACGTTGTTTGTTCAGTTATAGTATTAATTCAAATAATAGTATTATCAAAGATTCGTAAAACATTTTAAACATTGCTATTAAATGTTTGATAAAGCTATATTGAATTAAAAAATTTCTGGTTGGATTTAATACATAGTAGTATTACAATAAAAAAAAACTTCTTAAAATATAGAATTCAGCCATTTACAAGAGATCTTTACCGTCTGATACATTTTACTAACTAACAAAGTACCTTAGACTTAACTTTAGTCTTACTTGATTCATAGAGTAGTATGCCACACAGAGCATGTCGAATGAACTAAGGTTACTGAAACTTCTATTCTTACAATCTTTATATATATATATATATATATATATATATATATATATATATATATATATATATATATATATATATATATTCATTCATAACTGGCATCTGCTTGTCTTCTTCCACACACCCCTGTCAGCTAGGGTTTACACCAATTTCCTTCAGGTCGCACACGTCCCACCAAGCCATTCCCAACCTTTCCTCATCTCCTGGCTTTCCGAAGGGAAATTTTTAGGCATTCTTGTAGAGTCTATCCTTTCCACATCTCTCAACCATCAGAATCTATTAAGTTATATGGCTCTCACAATATCTTGCTCGTCATATAGTTCGTTTAACTCTAGGTTAGTCCTGATTCTTCATTAATCTTACATTAGATTAGCCAATAAAGTTTTGATGTACTTTTCTCTTCCACACGTGGAGCATACTTTTGCTTTCTTATGGACCATACTCGCGTTCATATGTCACAATAGGTCTCATAATTAAAATAAATAAAGTCTTCCTTGTAAATTTGTTAAAATTATAATCTAATTTAATTGACTTATGTGGTCTTTGCTGGATTATGAAGCTCAAATATTAGTACAAGATAAATTTAAATTAAATTTTTCCGATATACCAAATAACAAAAAGTAATCAATAATCGAGTCATAAGAATACGGAAAATATCTACTCAAGAAAGGACCTACTTCCAGCGCCAAAGTTCCTACCTAGTAGTATAAGATAAAGATCAGCATTATGCTATAACCAAGCTATAAAGTTTTTCTCCTAACTTGACTAAGGTCACTTTCAATAGTTCGTGGATGTAAAACCAAATCGCTTAATTACTGAACCCTTAACACTTTACCAAGGCAAAAACGTAAAAATTACAATATTTACAACTCCTAATGACCTCAATGCAATATAACAAAATCAATTTTTTCAACACCTCTATAATGAAACTAAATTTCACCATTAAGTCGAAGAAAAAAACAGCAAAGTAACAACATCTGAAATAAAACAAAAACTGCTTCAAATAAAACAAAAACCTTCAAGACTCTATTTATAAATTAATTGCATGTTTCTTTCTAAAAGAAACAGAAATTAAAGGCAATTTATTCGGTGCTTTTTAAAATTATATTTCATGAAATGCCTCTAGTTATTGGCTAGATCAGGTTTAGTATAAAACTATATCAGATAGTATCACTAATGATATGGTTGAAAATAGATTTTTTATTTACACTTCTCATATAATAGCAAATATGACGTGGGATAATCGAATATGGTTAAGGATAACGCCACGTCTTCAAGGTCATGATTTAATTCAGGAAAGGTATTTCATCCAGCTCCTTTTTAATCGCTCATATTGAGCACGTCAGAAAACGAAAAAAAAGATATGGTGTTGGTCGATAGTTGATTGCTTGGACGACCTTCCCGATCTGGCTAGAATAAATTTGGTTTACCTCTAGGACAGCTCTCCCCTCCCCCCTCGTAAGGCAGAGAGTAATCGAAGTTGATAGCTGAAAATGGATGTATGAATTTTTGTTATTTGAGAACCAAATGGATTCTATAATTAATTGATAAGAATCTCGTGTTTGTCGATGCCTCGATTTTCCTAAACCGTTGAAACCAAAAAATGGGGATGACAAATTTTAAATCAAAGCATAAAGTCAAACAAAGCACATATTAAGAACTATTTCTACTACAACGAATATTTTCAAATATTCAGAAGTGTGCTAGTGAAAGCAGAACATATTACTACATAATAACGAGCCTGTTGCTGCTTTTCCGATAGAATAATGTAATAATGATATAATATTATTCTTTTGGAGAAGCAAGACAGGCGCATTATGTAGTAATATGTTTTGTTTTTACTTTCACTACACTAGGAATTATAAAATATGGACTGTATGTGCGTATGCAGAGAGCGGAGCAGCTAAGTGAATACAGCATTCATATAGTCCAGGTACAGAGTTCGAATTCGGTTGTGGCAGGTAATTACTTATTCTATTACTGAGGATCAATCCTAGTGTACACCAATCTAGAGGAGGGTGTCGGTGTGACCGAACCCACTGTGGGTAACCTGATAACCTGGTGATGAAGTCGAAGTCCTGGTATCGAGGGCAACCCTGACCCACAATTAATTCCGCGCCCTCTTCTCTGGTCTGAGAAAAAATTGTATGGTTGAAAAGGCGAAGTAGAGAAGAATAGGAGAAAAAAAGATCACGTATCCTATATTAATTAATTTAATTAATTGGCGGTTGAGCGTGATCTTGGTGAAATCACCTTTTTGTACAACCCAGGATATATATATTGGAAAAGGAGCATTTAGTTAATTTATTTTATTACAAGTCAAAAATGTATTGAATTAAGTACATTTAAAGCGAGTAGAATGAGATACCACCTATACATTTTAAAATCAACTTTAAACAAACATTTATAACTCTACCAAGAGTAGGTTTAGCCAACGGAGTTATCAATCAAGTGGCTAGGCTAATCGATTTCAGTTTGCGATAATTTATAAGGCTAACTTTTATCTCACTTCAAGGCCAATTTTGTACTAACTTACTGAAGCAGCCTGTTCACATCCTATTCGCGGTGGCTTCTTAGTCATAATCAATATAGAGTTTGTTGAAGTATTCGAACATAGAACAATACATTTAGTAGATCAGGCTAGGAAGAGTTTTATATAAAGGGGAGATTTAAATTTTTTAATTTTACCTTTATGTTATACCATAAATCTGTAATCTTGGAGCGAATTTCAAGCTTAAGTACATTACTCTTTAGTTTTTTTTTTTTTTCTTCAAATCTAGAGGAAATTTACATTTACAAATCTTTACATTCCTCTGAGCAATAGGTCTTTAAATAATTAAGAATATTTTTTAAAATAAATTAAAAAATTAAATACTTTGAACGTTGGACACTTAACAGTTAAAAACGTCAATCCAACAGTTAAATATGAAACTGTACCTATTGAATACTTGATGGTTGGCCGTTGTTTATTATTGAGTAAGGAGATGATGGCCCCGGGTGGCGGTCATAAAAAAAACTAAAATAGAGGAAAAACTATTTTATTTCAAGCCAACGTTTCGACCCGACTTCGCAGGTCTTCTTCAAGGCTAGAACGAACTACATATAAAATGATATAGAAAAATGTGGAAGTTACATAATATTTAGATAAAAATTATAAAATTATTAATTGTATGAATAGAAAGAAAGAACATTACATAGTATACATATCTTCTATTCATTACTGTTCATAATTTTAATAATTTTATTCACATTCTTTATAATTTTTATCTAAATATTATCTAACTTCCATATTTTTGTATCTTGTTGGTTTTAGCCCTGAAGAAGGTCTGCAAAGTCGGGTCAAAACGTAAGCTTGAAATAAAATATTTGTTTTAAAACTATTTTTGTCTTTTTATGACCGCCATCCCGGATCATCTCCTTACTCAAACATTTTACCTATATTTTGATATTACACTTCAGACTCTTTAGCCCTGAACTGTGGGAAGAGACGCGTACAGTCAGGGTTAAACATATTTACTAACTCGATTTCGCTAATAACAATACTTAATTGTATTCAATAATAAACGAATACAAAATCATAGATAGATCATAAATTAAGAATGATAAATATTGCAATGGTTGTACCACATAAATCATTTGTTTGAGTTTAATACTTCATCAGACCACATAATATAATAAAGAGTTGTTAGTAACTGTTTTGGTATATGTTTTGTAAAGAGCAATAAATTTGGGCGCATTTAAGTACCCGACCTTGTACCTTCAAATACCTCCCGTCATAACTTAGTTAGGGCCACACGTTCCCTAAGAAATAATGACAATTACTGCTCATGCGGATGTATAAATATAGATTTGAGCTGGCAGCTAACCAAACTCTCAAACGGCACCAGATTGACATACACAACGCTTAGAACTTTTTCATTCAAGGTCAGGATGGTTTGAGACATTTCTCTTACGAGGTTTCTGCACTAAATTCTAATCGGCTAATTGGTAAAATGGCATTCTTACATTGATAGATGCACTACGTAGGAAAGAATGACATTTAGAGTTCTCTGTACTGTTATCGAAATTATTTTGAAAGATATTAATTTAAAAAAAAAAACAAAAAAAAAAACACATTCCTTCATTAAGTAATATTACATTCTGTCTCACCTGAATATATCAGTAACAATGAGAGATCAGATCATTCACAATCTATGTACAATAAATCAAAATAAATTAAACAACAAAATAATAATATTCAAAGTAAATGTATATAAACAAAAAAATAATCAAAATAACAACATAAATACACACGTACTTTTATACAATAATTACAAAATTCGTTCTCTCAGAAGAACTCCCAGCCAAGCCTTTCTTCCCACTCGTAGGAGGAAAGACAAGACTTCAGGAGATCTCAGCGCCTCTCGATCACTCCCAAAAAATATACAAAGTAATAAAATGTTTCGTTAACAATAAAAATTCTTTATTAAATCATATTTAATAATATACATATTTATTTTCTCATTTAATTTACGAAACAAGCGACTGATCTACTGCACCATACTGAGACCAATTTGGGCATTCGGAGCAGAACTTTGGGGTTAAGCAAAACAAACACATAGAAATAAAATACAATAATAATAATAAAAGGCTTATCGAACCCGAAGGTTCGATGCCGACACCACCAATCGCTTATTACACACCTCCCTCCACCGTTCGCCGTCCAAACCCAGTCCCTTCCTATCGGCTTTAATGCAATGTTCCCACCTTCGCTTCGGACACAGTTCACGCAATTCGGCGTTGTGTAACCGTCTGAACTCTCTGGTTAGAAATTAAATACAAACAACACAATAAAACATTCTACGAAAAATTGTCAACCCATCATGGTACTTTTCAAATAACACTATACAACTTGAACATCCTAACAGTAAAATTCTACATCCACGACAAATACAGTCCATTCCATTCTTCAACTCTAAATCATATAAATCCATTAGCATTTTTTATTTCCTTCTCCCTGTTACCTGATCGATGCAGACTGAAAAGAATTTGGCCAAGGGACCCACTCCTACAATAACAAGAAAAAACTAAAGGAGCAAACTCGCAGCTAATGCCTTATTTTGGCCATTTCCAAACATATCACCGTCATACATTAAAGCTAGGATATTGTTATTATTTACATATATAACTATGTATACACATATAATTATTTGTACTATCACATATACACTATGATGCATAACTAATTTTTTTAAAGAATAAAAATACATATAAAGCACTTCTTCTGAACTGAAAACGTTGCTCTTTCAAATACATGATTTATCGTGATTCCCAAATGTGTCGTGCGGATATACTTACGAAAAACATTTACTCAACAAACTCTTAATAGTATTAAGCGAAACATGAATTGCAAATCGAATTCAAAATGTTCAATGACAAAATAAAAATAAAAAGTTGGCAAAATCTAGCGCTGAGATCAATCTTATCAAGTGGACAGGAGAGATTATAGACAAAAAATGCCAAGTGGACATGCGATGGCTCTGGAGTGATTAAATAAGTAGAGGTAAGTTGTGGACTGAAAAAATAAACTGCGACAGATATTCTTGGTCAGAAATATATTCGTTATTATTATTATTTTTTTAATTTCGATAAGCTGATAATTCATCACAAGTTTTCTTAATTAAATTAAATATTTATATTTCTGAAAAAAAATTATATTATTATTCCTCAGTGTTATGTTTTATACTTGAGATTATGTGAATTTCGCAGTTTATCGAAATCATTAAATTAATCTTTTTTTTCCACATTTTGTCAGTAAAATTCTTCATAGTAATTCTGTAGTATATTCAAATAGTACAAAATTTAATTACAATTATTTGGCTTTGTAAAATTCATTTCAACTAATAAACAGAATTAGAATTAGTTTAGTTACTTCCTATTAGTAAGTTTAATCAAATAATCATTTTTCACTAGGCAATTAGGTTTAAATGTTTTCAATTTAGGAAATATTCAGATTAAATGTTTTCAATTCAGGAAATATTAGATATTTGTATATTATCAACTTTATAATATTATAATTTGTATATAACACCTACTTCCGCATTTGGTCTACCATTTTTTATGTACCAGTAATTTTAATTTTCTCGCTTCTTTAACTAGCCCATTGAAGGCTCAAGGTTTAGGTGAAAGTTTAATTACAAACCCACAAATGAGTAGAGCAGTTTTTTCATTAATAAAGCGAAAATCTAGTTTTTTTAAATGCCTCAAAACAGTGTTTCAATAGGGCACTTATCGAATATAATTTTAAAAATAATAGTAGAAACAAAAGTATCTCTAATAAATACAAATTCAAATCTTCAATGTTTAAAGAATATAACCAAGCATATCATTCGTAAAGATATTTTATTTTGAATTGCCAAAAGATTATAAATATTATTTATTAACAAATCACTTTATGCCTCTTAATGGACAACAGATTGATGTAATCGGATTTGATGTCTAAGTCTTGTAAGAGGATTCCATACGTGTCGCTCGCCAAGATTAAATCCTAGGTACGGGACAATCGATAGTAGCGACTTGAACACATTAATGGATCTTGAACAGTAGGAGGTAACAAATTAACTACAATGACTGAAATTTGTAACTACAGTAATACTGTTATAATCTTTTTTTTTTTTTAATTTAGAGAGGAAATTCTATACACTGTTGCTCGCTTTTAAATAAAGATTATGTCATGAAAAACTTAGATTCCAAGACTCAGTATAATCGGGTGCCAAGAAATCTCTTGGCCCAAACCGAACACTTGATGTTAGTATATTGGTGGAGGACATTATGACCGAATGTTAGGTGGAATACTGCAGGTTCTATTCACACTTGGGTCAGTTAATATGCAATTCTCAGCAGTGGATAAGTGGATCTTAAAAAACGTAAGGAGCTTAAAATCTTAAAGGATCTTAAAAAACGAAATTTCGCCAATTTCGTGTTGTTGTTTTTTCTAATTCTACTTCATTTTGTATTTGTTTTGATTTTTAAAAAATCATCAGAAAACTGAGATAAAAATAGAAGTATTTAAATTGTTAGTTTGGTAGTTTAGATGTTAGTTTAGACAGCAACCATTGGTAATTAATAGTTAATTCCATTTGTTGTTGCTCTACATTTTTTTTTTGTTCGAAATATTTTTCGTAATTCAAAAACATAACCTCAGTTATTTTTATCTCTGTTCTTGTTTGCATACTTCTAATTTATTTGTTCTATTTAATTAGATTATTAATTTTTGCCTTTTATATATATATATATATATATATATATATATATATATATATATATATTATTTTTTTTAAATTTATCTATAAAACATATTTTTTCTTGGCTTACTTTTAGGTTTTATATTACCATTATCTCGTGCTTACTTCCCATATTTTATTTTCTCTTATTTACATACTAATATCTATACCTTATTTTTCTGATGTAATGAATTTTGAGGATATTGTATTTAAGTAGTTATTTAGATTTTTTTAGCTTAGTTTCATTTAGTTTATATACATTTGCTTTTAATATTATTATTATTTTGATGTAGAGATGGTTGACCGTTGATATAATATGAGGAGTTAGTCGAGGGTGAGGTCAAATAAATAAAAAAATTAAAATATATAAATTATTTTTATTTTTGCCGACGTTTCGACCCACTTTGCAGGTCGTCTTCAGGGCGTAGGATGTGGCACTGCGGGAGGCAGTTGAAACACTCAGTGTGGAAAAACAGGCAGTGTTTCAACTGCCTCCCGCAGTGCCACATCCTACGCCCTGAAGACGAGCTGCAAAGTGGGTCGAAACGTCGGCAAAAATTAAAATAATTTATATATTTTAATTTTTTTATTTATTTGACCGCACCCTCGACTAACTCCTTCTCATATTATTATTTTACTGTTTATTTGTTTTTATTCATTGTACATAGAGCGTGAATGAGCTAATCATCATTCACTATTGCTACTGTCCTTAGATGTGACAGATTGTAATATTTCCCTATAAAGAATTGAAAAAAAAATTTTAAAATTGTCATTTTGAAGGCTCAATCACTAAAGATCATATGTAACAATTTTACATGTTTATTCCCTTTGCGCTAAAGGTTAAATTTTATAGTCTACTATACAGGAGAACAACAGAGGGAAATAAAAAAATAAATTGTATTAAAAATGATAAAGAAATAATTAATCTAAGGTAAAAAAAAACAACTCAATTTATTAACATGGCCTTCTGCACTAACAGTAGCGATATTCTTGGGTCGAAATTAAATAAACAATGTAAATTACCGAATATTGTGTTAATTCGTCATCCTCACAATTTTAACAATCAGCTATATCTCCATATCTAAAACAATGTAGTAATTTATTTATTTATTTGTTTGAGTGTTTCGACCACTGGGGTCATTTACATTGAAGTCTATTGAAGTTTTTTTAAATTTTATTCTAAACATCGATAGTTTTTAAGAACTTAATAAGTAGTGAAGTCGGTGTTTGGGTCCTCTCTCAATATTTGTTCTGGCTCTGAGGAGAATCTGTAGGAGTCGTGAGCCATACACTCCGTTACTATGTGATGCAATGTTAGAATACATCCGCAGTAGGAACATGAAGTAATTAAACATTTTTACGTACAATTTCTTACGGAATTCTTCGAACACGTCGAAAATATTTCTTACTTTTCTTCTACTACTGGAGTCGATTTGATAGCATAAGACCATCTCGAGACAACACAGATCATTTAGCAAAAAAAAAAAAAACTGTTAATCGTTACAGTAGTTTTTTGCGGTTAGTAGTTAAAAACGTGAAGCGGCCTGTTCTTTTATTTAATAAAATGTATAACAGTTGGTTGGTCGGTTGTATAGTTAAGGCGTAGAACCTGTTGGCCATCAACGCCGTTAATTAAAAGTAATATTATTATATCTTTTGTCTGTGAATAATAAAAAGACGTAAAATGAGGTTAAAGTTTAGTTATTTAAAGCTAGGTTTAAAGTTAGCATGTTAAAAAAAAAAAAGAATAAATAAAACAAAACAAGAAAGGGTAAAAGAAAAAGGAAAAAAAATAAAAATAAAAAAAGAGAGTTGGGGAGAGGTTCAGAGATTTTCAAAGATTCCTTCTTCAGAGAGAAAACATTTGACCTTGCTCAAGATATTTTCATCATTTTCCAAAGAAGTCGATGTATTTGGTGGTATTTCTCTTTTGTTTCATTCTTTGATGTAAAATGCACAACTCTCGAAGATATGGACCACTATCATTCTCTTTTGGACTTCTATAACACTCTTCCGACAAATGGGTGAGTTTTCTTTTGTAATTAGGTGAAGGTGCGTAAGCCTGGTATGACTTATTCTTAGTCGCGTAAGGGCAACTTCCTCTCTGCCTAGATAACGGTGAAATAGTAGGTAGAAAATATTGCTTGATAATACACACGCCATATCATCGGTTTATTGCAAAAAAAGGCAGTAGGAGACATTTTATAATCTCAAATAATTAACAACTTCGATGAATTTTCTCTTTGAGAAACAAGCAAATTTTGCTCTTAGTTCACCTATAAAAGTTAATTAAAGAGTTCGTAAAATATTCATGAACACGCTTTTGTATAGATAAATAAAGTCGAAATTCACAAAAACATACTTGAAAGATAATCTCTATCAAAACTATACTTAGTTACTTTTCGCAATAAACGAACGACATGTAAATATAACAATTAAAAATAAGAAATGAACATTCAAGTATTTTCTATCAGTCAAAACATAAATTAGACTCATAGTTTCTGCACAGACTTTAACTAATGTAATAAATTATTTCTTTATAGTAGTTATACAAGCAATTCGTAGTAAAACAAATTTTACCGTATTTCCTCCATTTTTATCATCGTTTGCTAGACGACCAAGGTCATTAACAAACCGCATTTCTTACTGCATAAAAAACGCCGCCATTACCGTGAGTATTCGCCATACATTTTGAAGAATTTGAGGATACAAATATTTTTATGAGTCGAGCGTAATGGTTTTCGTACAACGAGGTTTGTTACTCACCTCGGAACTCGGGCTGGTGGAACAATACTAGCATTTTCCATTCCGAGAGTACAACGTTCGGTCTAAACTGATCAATGGGGTGGGGTTTATTCAATAGCATCCGGACGCTATTCATTTGCTTTAAAAACAAATGAATCACGTCTGATAATAATATTTTATATTATTAAATGATTCAACTAAATAAGTCATATCTCCCTTAGCTTATAGTTTAAGAACTATTGAATGGAAACCTCAGTAACAGATCTATTTACGATCATAAAATGACAATATTCTTGGCATATTTTTAAAGGAACTAGTAAATTTAAGAGTTCAGTGGCTGAAAAATAATTTCAGCTTATTATTATTTATTCAACTATGTCACTTAACAATTTAAGTAACACGATTTGATGGTCTGAAATAAGTAGGTTAGAGCATTCTTAAAATAAAATTTAAAAAAAAAATAATCTGTTACGGTGTTTCAAAATACATCCATTTGCTGCCCAACTTTCAGTAAAAATTAATTTTGAACAAAGCGAATAAAAAATAGGAATATTGAGTTAATTATAAATATAAAGTTTAGAAATTTTGAAGTAAAGTAGAAAGATTCTAAGCATTATATATTTCTAGTTTATTAAAATGAAAATAACTTTTAATGTTTTTTTATTTTAAAGTGAATTATTAAACACGTTTATAAGAAAAATTTTGGAAACTAGTCATGTAATATTTTCTGTAATAGACTTACCTTCAATACTTAATTTCAGTATCGTAGGCTTTTTTGATTTGACCTTGTCTGTTCACACAGACGCATATCGACTAGTGTTGTCCAAATGCAAGACCAAGACTCGTCCTGGTACTGCGCACTCAGTCTTGGTCTTGGTCTTATATGCAAAAGTAAATTGGTTTTAACAATTCTTTACATATAGTAACTAAAATTGTCAAGTATTAGTAACTATTTTACCTTAATTTTTATACACATAACGATTTTTTTACGTCTTGGCGTTGGTCTTGCAAAGTGACCAAGACGAATACGCGACATAAATATCGACCATTTCCTAAGACTGGATTATTTGTACTCAAGAGTCATTAAAACATGTATCCTATTTGAAAACTCGGATTCTAAATTTTTCAGTATCACAATACTTTCTTTTATTATAGTTATAATGTATAGGTAAATTAAGATAATAATAATAATGGTAATAATTAAAAGTTCAACTTTAAAGATACTTCAATTCGATCTAATTTATATTAATTGTTTTAAGTTTTTATTTATAATTAAAGTAATATTAATAATTATTACGAACCTTTAAAAAAATTAATATTTATTGAAAGTGGGATGAAGTTAAGTGAAAGTTGCGTTAACTTCATGTATAATCTTTTGCTTCAATACATAACGGTACCAAGTCCTATTATATTTTACTATTGCTATTGAATGTACTTTTATTTATATATTATACAGTAATAATGAAGCATGTAGCATGGATAAATAAATTATTACAAATATTTCAGTTAATCATTTTAATGTTTGGAACTATGTATAAATGAGTCGTTTATTTCCGTTGTTAACCTTAAACGATTTTCATCGAAATTGATATAAGAATAGATTGCTATATAAATCGGATGGTGTATTTTTTTGTGTTTTTAAAAACAAAAGTTCATCAAAAGCTTTGTTGACCGACTTATATGAATAAGAATTAAGAATATATATATTTTTTATTGTATACAAAAATTTATTTTTTTACTATAAAATTTTTATATATTTTTCTTCCCGAACCATACACCATTTTTTCTCTGCGTAACAAAACCCAATCAAACTTTTTTTGTTCAAAAACTGGCTTTGAAGACTATTTCTATCCAAAATCTATTCGTTTTTATGATTTTAAACTACTACTAGTATTCTGTATGCAGTTAAGACTATAATCAGTGGTTGTCGAAAATATGTTGATCGGAGGGAGCGGTCAAATAAATACTAAACTATAGAAATAGTATTGAATATTTAATAGTTGACCGTTGCATTATAAAGGAAAGAGATGGCCCGGGGTTGCGGTCATAAATAGGCTAAATAGTGGCAAAACTATTTTATTGAAATTTTAATTTTAATTTTTAGAACTGATAGAGTTCTAAGTGAAACTCCTAGATGAACACACCTCCCTGATGAAGACCTGCAAAGTCGGGTCGAAACGTCGGCTTTCAATAAAATAGTTTTACCACTATTTAGCCTATTTATGACCGCAACCCCGGACCATCTCCTTCCTTTATAGAAATAGTATTATTTAATTATTATACCAAATAAATACTAAATTATAGAAATAGTATTATTTAATTATTATGTCTACAATTATTATTATACCTATTTAATTATTATTCCTACTATTTCTATAATTTAATATTTATTTGACCTCCCCCCCTATCAACTCCTTCTCATATTATATCACAGTCAACCATCTCTACATTATTATTTATTTTTTAAATATTGGTTTTGATATTGTAATTGGAACAGAAAATATTTTCGCCTTTCATGAAAATTTGTTAACAATGATTAGAGTTCACTATTATATTTAAATACTAAAATGTGGTAAAGCGTTGACCTAAAATTATATTAATACGCACTTCCTCTTAGGAGTGAGAGCAAGTTGAGGTTGAACTTGTCAGACGCCGCCTTCTTCCTTGACCCGGTTAAGTCCGACGTATAATTTTGAATTCAAATAACTAGAAGAGCGTAAAATGCTTTCATTGGAACGGAAAGTCCGCCTTTGCAAGCTTCACTTCTCCCAAGTTAACAGAACGCTGCGCCTGAATTCCAACGGCTCAGCACCCGATGCTTAGTAGCAATACAATTTAGGCCTTTAATGGAAATTTAAATTTACTTTTTCTTTCCTTTAGCTATAATATGCCGATTATTAATTTAAGGATAAACAGAATGAAAGTGAAAACAATTTGGAGTTCTGAGGAAACCTAATTCAAATAACATTTTTAAGTTATTGATGTAAATCAGAATTACAGAAATTTACTTTTCCATTGGTTGTATTAATGATGAATTTGGAAAAAAAAAACAGAGAAATTATCAATCCTTTCGCCATCGACTAAAAAAAAAAAAATATCCACTAACAAAATCAAGTAATAAAATTTCTATGTCTGATTTCATCAGAAATTCATATCGATATTGTTCGCGCAAAAGTTCGTATGTAAGTTTATTGCATTTTGGTTCTATTTGTGCTCAAGGAAACATTTTGTAGTCTGTACTGCTATAAGTAGTCAGCTACCATGGCAAATAGCCCTGGGGAAATAAAATATATAATTATACTAATAAATAATGAAAAAAATAATCAGTTTTTTCTCTCCAGTAAAAAAAACAACTCAATATTTGTAAACGACCTTTTGCACTAATAGTACCAACATTTAAAGGTTTTAAAGGAAACTTTAAACAATTACAACTAAACTGTTCATAACAAAAATTTACTTGGACTACTTCACTGGAAGGGAATTGGTTTTTGTAATTTATGATAAACCATAACTAATTGAGAAAACAAGAAATATTTTTTCTTTTTCTTCATGGCAAAAATGAATCGGTTGAACACTGGGACATGAGTCCAACATGTTTCGGAGTAGAATCACCGAAAAAAAAATTGGTTGAAATCTGACTATTACTTCCCGTATTTGGTATAAATTTTTTTATCAAAAGGATAGGAATACAAAACAACAAATTAAATATTTAGCTCTAACAATAACTTTTAGCAATAAGGCGACAGTTCGAGGTATATTTCGCTACTGTCGGTGTAAGTGGTCGTATGTAAAAATTGCGTTTTTTTACTGAAGAGCATAAAATCCATTATTTCTTTATGATTTTTTAGACTAATAAATAGTATAAGGTATACTAATAATAGTATAATTTAATATTTTATTCTCCTCTGCTATTTTCCTATTACACCTTTAGCGCAATAAAGGTATAGAATAAATATGTAAAATTGTTACATACGACCTTTTGCACTAACAGTAGCGAAATATCTATTTATTTTACTTTAGATTGTAAAGATGTTTATGGCCCCCATTATAATTATTTTGTAATTTTTTAGTCTTGGTCCTTAACTTACTACTTTTTAGAGAGACGCAAGGACTTATCTTGCAATAATCAAAAACACCTGTAACCATTCCTAATGGATATGTTTTTATATCAACAATCGCATGATATTAAGATCTTTTTTATAACTTATACTGTTCTATAATAGGCTAATGAATAATTAAAAAATGTACAACAGTTTTAAGCCTAGATTGCAATTGAATTCTATACCTCAGTAAGAACTATTAATTCATAAAATATATACAAACATACATCAAAAAGGTATAAAAGATAAATTCATTATTTACCTGATCCCCATATGGGTAACTTGAGTAGCTTTTTGAAGCTGCTGCTCCTCTTGAGGGACCCGCTGCTGCGGTGAATGTCATTATGTTCCATATATGTCCCGGGGAGGTCTGCGCATGTTGAGCCCAGGCCCTAGGGCGGCCCCATTTCGCCCTAGCGACTCCTGAGGATACACACTGTCTTGGTCAAGGCAGGACGGGAAGGGAAAGAGCAACGTGAGCAACCTTCCAATGAGCAATGAGGAACCCAATACTAAGGAAACAAGTGTGGAGGTCTCCTACACAACATCGTTCGAATCTGATGGATTCATATCTCGGAGTAGGTAACACTATATTATTTAAAAGAAAACTGGCCATTATTTAATTTAAAATTATGAAAAATGTGATGTATTCTATTCCCGATCTTCACTAAATACAATACGGTACTACAGATCCCATTTCCCACATGAGCGACGGATATTGATGAGTGAGATGACCAACGAAAGAGAATTTTATGGAGAAGTGACGAATGCAAAACTTAAAGCCTTACTACCAATACAATTAAACTCGTAGAAAAATTAAGAGGCTTAAAAAATCGATGGATCAAGATGAGACAAATTGTGTTTTAAAGGTTCTGATGCCGATATCAAGAAAGGCACTAAAACGTACCTTTTTCGAAATAAACCGTAATTCTTGCCGAAAGGTTCTTATGTGCTAGCTATGGTTTAAATTCGGTAATTAATGTTTAAATTTAAAAAAATAAAATATTGCTATTTATAAACATTATTTTAAGAACTGAAAAAAATCTGATGCGCGCATCACACAAGTTTCACTTACTGCTCAACTTTGAATAGAAATTATTTTCTGGCCATATCGGACTATTATAAAAAAACTTTTAATTGCTTTTTTAACCGAGCTAAAGCTAAAAGATTACAGCTAACAAATCTAAAATACCATAAAAATAACAAAAGTCCTATTTATTATATCACCGGTTGATTATGGATTGTACGATCCGTTGATTGTACAACTATTAGTTATTAAACTGTTATTTTACATTGCATAGTTTACTAAAACAGAATTAAGAGATTTGCATTGTCTGTCATAAACAGGTCAAATGTTGTCACACTAATTGAAAGTGGATACTGTTGGGATATCGCTAGGGGAAAATTCATTAAATTATTTACTAATTTAATTTTCTAAAAAGTTTACGTTCAGTAAGAAAATTTCATTTAATTTCCTTGAAAACACATGATTTACGCAAAATAATGTTAGTTTTTAGAAATTATTATTTATATTTTTTTCGTCACCTTCCGTTACCTTCTACAACATTCTATATTAGATATTGTTTTTTCTAAAATTCTCTGCTTTCAAACGATATATTATACGTATACCTTCTGACTAGTATTTCAGGAGATTTATTTTCGACCTGGATAAGCATTTTTATTTTTTTCTCCTTTATTGAATTATCAAATTCTTCCAAAAGTTATATTTAGTATTTTGTTCGTAACTCTTAATAATGAGAGATAGTTAATTATTTAAAATAAACCATATCAAAGGTACTTTAAAGGAAGATGTATATGAACATTGGGTATTTAAATTCTGTAAAGTGACATCAACGTTGTTCACAAACACACAGATCATTTTCTGGGACTTGGCAATTTGGACTAAGGGTACCTCAAAACGTGTATTTACATGTATTCAAAACTCATATTCGGAAATTTTCACGATTGCAATATTTGCCCTTACTATATATTACATATAAATACATATATGTAAGTGAAAGTAAAAATCCACTGAAAAGGCAAATGGAGGAATATTATCTCTTGGACACACAGTATAATTTTGAAAGAAACTTTTTGATTGAAAGTTTTTAATTAACATCAAAAATACACTGACATGGCTTCTGTGCTATCAGTAATAGGCTTTTATACTCTTAGCAAGTGAGAGAACCACAAACCAATGCTCTTTCGGAGCAAGCAAATAGGTCATTAGCAAATCCCATAATAGTTTAGTATAAGTTCAAATTTCTATAAATTGTTACTTTTAATTTAAGTCATGGTAAAATATGAAGCTTTACCAAACGTGTGAATTGAATACACTATCTTAATTATAATATATTATATATAAAAAATAA
Organism: Nezara viridula; assembly: GCA_928085145.1. Lineage (NCBI taxonomy): Eukaryota > Metazoa > Arthropoda > Insecta > Hemiptera > Pentatomidae > Nezara > Nezara viridula. The sequence goes on along the minus strand of OV725079.1, from coordinate 90,567,445 downwards.
ATGAGATTAGCTGATTTCGCTCATACGTAGAATTCATGAAGGACAATGATAGCTATCTAATGTGAGAGATCTCATTAGTTTTAATATATTACAATAAATAATAAACGATAATATGGCAGAATCCCTCACAAGGAATAACTGAAACATTTTTAAAAACTAACGATAGGATTAATAAGTTAAGAGATAATTCATCCTTTGCAATGATATTTTATGATCTATTCATTTTTGTAAAAGAATACCCAATCAATCTAGATAACGAAGGACGCTTGAATATGCATAAATGACGTACGCCTTCCATTATGGCGTAAGTTTATTTTTGTACTATCTACCTCGTATCCTTTTGTTTCCCACTATCCTCAACGGCATTGAGAATTCAAAAGAACTACAAAACAGAGGACGGGCACAAATCATGGAGTCGAGGACGGGAGACAAGTGCATATTTAAAGAGACGCGAGGGAGAAAGGCCGATGGAACGCGTTATGTTCTCTGCGAACCTATTCCGCTAGTATTCTATCAACTTTAGTATAAATATTAAAATGCAAATATATTAACAAGTTCGTTACATAGAAGACGATTCGAGCTGAAGGATTTATCACTGTATCATAATCTTTACGAAAGCGCATAAAATAACACATATTGACAGCGGTTAGAAATTTATTACTATTAGATTCAATAAAACCAAATATCTTTAACTATAATTCTGATGAATGCGGTTGTATTTTAACTAGTTAAGTTCTGAATTTTTTTTTTTTAATTTAGTAAAGGTAAAGAGAGAGAAAAAAAGGACTTTAAAGGTTGTGGAACTCAACCTTTGACCGAGCTCTCTGGTTTAATCTTTCATGAAACCTTAGGAAGAAAACAATAATTAAGAGACCATATTCAGTTGGACAGCTTTGAATAAAAACACTGTATCAGTTTCATTTGTATAGAATAAAAGACGAAAGAGATAAAAAAGATCGAATACGTTTTCAAAGGCCCTGAATATTCAGTGAGCGGAGGAACATTATGCATATAAATTTAATAACCATTATCTGTAATTCCATTAAATTAACGAGCAACTGGTTTTAGTGGAATATATTCCAACAATAGCATCATCATCAATACTCATTTTCCTGGATATTATCAATTAAATTAAAATTTATCCGCGTCCGCCATAGATGAAACCACATCATACAAAATTTTCATCATGACAAATGATAATAATGTGAGTTAAGGAATCATTTACTCTTCAGTGTAATTCTGACCTCTTTTAAATAATTCAAATTTTTATCCAGAGGTAACGTCGAAAAGTGTCAAACAAAATATAAGCGGATAGACTTTGATTTGTAATGAGAATTCAATAAGCACGTTATGTTATCTTTGCTGTGTCTGACCGGCATGAGTCTATGTAATAGTGTAGACTAATAATCCAGTAACAATAATAAACGAAATATATTCAATACGTTATACGTCTCGAAACTTAACTTAATAGCTGCTTGACCCGATACTAAACATATTAGCTACACGAGCTGAAATATAACAACTCCTAAACTAAAAATTTATAATTTATATAAACATTATCCTAAATATTTCTTTATGCGAGCGAAACGCGGTCGCCTACATTAAGAGATGAACAACCTCTCAGGTTTATTTAAAATAAAATATTATGCAGAATATTCCGGACAAAAGAAGGATGAGTCAAGTGGACAATTTAGACGGTTGCACAATGGCGAAATTTGTTATCTGTAACCCGTTCATATAATGGAGATGATAATACATGATTATTATGAATTATCGGCATCGAACCTTCAAGTTCGCTAAGCTTTAAATTATTATTTTTTAATACACACTAAATACACACATCCATATACATACATTCAACTAATTCTATTAATTTTCAAATTTTGGTAACTTAAATACTAATTAATTCTAGCGCTAGATTAAGAAATATCGCGCAAAAACGGAATCCGTAGCCCACATGCGGCCTAGAGGCAATATAACATAGGTGGGAAACCTTTGTATCATTAGAGGCCGCAATATTTTTTTATACTTTACTTATTTTATACTTTGCTATTTTTATTTATAGATAAATAGGTGACTTATCTATACGGTGATTGGTGGTATCGGCATCGAACCTTCGCCAAGCATTTTATTATTATTATTCAATATGATAATTCGAAATATATATAAATAATACATGAAATATATCAAATAAGAAATTTAATTTATTTTTATTGGGGAAAGGCTTCAGGAGCAGTCTTATCGCGATCGAATATTCAAGTTAGCTGTGCTTTAACATTAGCCAGTAAAGTTCGCGGTTGCGCATAATGAAGCCATTTAAAGTCAAATTTTTCAAACACTAATTATAGACTTGATAAAAATGTCATTCGACTCAAAATTAAAGGAGCGGACCCCTTCACTATAAAGAAAAATAGTGAAATAATATTTTTTTTTAAATTAGCTTTCTATATATTTATCCACTATTTCGACATTAACAAAATGATATGGGGATGAATATTCTAAGCAAGATGAAATATTTATCTCAATTTATTTTTACAAGTAGATTCATGCGAAAAATGCGCATAATATTTTGGTCAGTGTCAGAAAACATGATGTAATAATATGAAAATAAGTTAATGTAAGATATTATAAAATGGAGGTAATCATTTCTTTTTTCTGAGTAGTATGATCTATAGGCAATTGCAATGACATGCATTCAAGTTAATGAACCCGTTCAATTTCGATCATTTTTTTTTTCGTTTTGCAGATTATTTAGGAGCATTCCAAATAATTATGAGCATAATTAACATAAATTGCATAGCTTTTTAGTTCTGCTTAAATAAAATTAACTTTACTTCATAACCTTTTTTCGAGACATTTCTGGGGAAAGATAATCTTCAAAATGATGGCTTATTAGACAGAGAGCCCGTGCAAAAGAATATACATTATCAGAAGAAAATTTTGAAAGCATATTTTTTTTTTTTAATATTTATAACATTTATATTTAAAAAATGATAGTCTGCAACTTGGGTATTGCTGTAAAAATTACTGCTGGTTCTAATATTATGCCAGTAATTAGAGAATCGAAACGGGAAATTCACTACGAAAAGTGTGAAAAACACTCACTTTTTTTTTAAACTTGTACATAGGGGTTTGGAAATGTAAAAAAGCAAAATTTCTAACGCGTGACACCAAGAGAAAACTTTATACAGCCAAAAAAGACAAATCTTTTAAATATTTTTTGTTACTTTCACCCCTAACTCTTATAAGGAGTATCGAAATGAAAAACATACACTTTAGGAAATTAAAGAATGTTAAATTGTGTGCCGAAAGAGTACCTAAACATTTAGTTAAATGGTGGGATCGATAAACATGGTCAAAGAACGCTTTTACCAAATCGTCAAAAATCGAGACAAATTACTATGAATGGTCATGCACCTTGGAAATGAGTTCTCTATGAGAAAAAAATTCATAGAATGAAAGTTGTTGTGCATCAAATTCTTCGTCCACTGAGTACCAACAGTTTTAATGTAGGTAAATTAAACCTCTCGATCGGTATTCGTTACTTCTTCATGAATTTCGGTTTCTTTTGATACCTCTTTTCTCGAAATCCTTCGCTGCTGAGAGGCAGAAAAAGAAACCTATACTGTATATACAAGACTCTTAACAAGAATAATTCTTTAGAATAGACATCCGTACTGTTGAAATTTCCAATCATCACTATTAACTACAGCATTCGAGCGGAGTAAGTGTCCTACATTATAAATATTAAATATTCAAAAAAATGCTTTCAAAACAGATGTCGATTTTTTCGTACGAGCTTTCTAAGTAAATGAGTTTGATGAAAACATATCAGAAATATGGCGTATCGACAAAAAACACCTTTGAAAAATAATATTTTAAGGACTATATCCTCTTCTGAAAAAAATATTTCTTATTTTAAAATGATTTAATAAAAGAATCGAATTTCATATAAATTTTTGTACCTAACAAGTTATAAGGAAGAATTCGCTAGGAAACTAGTTTTGTTTTCCTCACTATACGATGTAGGATAGGAAGTTATTTCATGCATGCAGGTGGCATCACTGTTACAACTCTCCATGAAGACTTCCGTTGTCCCACATAACACGCGAGTTAGTCACAGAGAGAACGTATGGAAAATAACGCGCTATGTATATTTACAAGTCGCGGAAATATGACATTACAAATAAATCAACTACAGACACTAATTTCTCAAACCGGGTAGGTATACCCATATTACCTAGGTTTATCAATCATACAATTTAATTTAATTAGTAATATTTCGTTTAATTAATTAAAGACTTTAGCAGTTTAGGGCTTACATTTAATAAAATTAATGAAAGAAGAAAAACAAGACCTCAAAAATATTGTTCTAAACATATATAAACACCCCCAAAAGTGAATGAACCACATTACGTATTTGATTAGTTACACAACGAATGATAGTTCTACCTACTTCAATATTTATTAAACGAATACCTACTTCCAAAATTTATTTTCGTAATAATATTTAAATTTAATAATAATAAAAGGCTTATCGAACCCGAAGGTTCGATGCGGACACCACCAATCGCTTATTACACACCTCCCCCCTCCACCGTTCGCCGTCCAAACCCAGACCCTTCAGATCGGCTTTAATGCAATTTTCCCACCTTCGCTTCGGTCTACCCCTCGGACGCTTACCATTCGGCACAGCAAATACTAACCTTTTACGAATTATCTCGTTACTAAGCCCAACAACTTTACAAGCCCATTTGATTCGCCGCGATGAAATTACCTCAATTATATTACCCGGATACAGTTCACGCGATTCGGCGTTGTATAACCGTCTGAACTCTCCAGTTAACTCATCCTTCTTCGGTTCAAATATTCTATGCAATACTTTATTTTCAAAAACCTTAAGACGATGCTCATCCCTTAATGTAAGCGGCCAAGTTTCGCATCCATAAAGATCTTCCATAAAGATCCTCCAAAAGGATCATCCAAGAGGATCCATAAAGATCCTCGCGCGAGCTCATTAACGCGTATGGGGAGCGTCCCACGGGTGGCGGATGTGGGGATGGTCGGTGGAAATTCCTTGGAAGTTCCTCCCAGCTAAGTCCGATGGACTCGCTGACCAACAATGAGAGGGACTCCCAGACTTGCTGGAGGGTGTGACGTAGGATTGAACGCCCTACTCACATATCTTTAGTTCACCAAACACCACAAATAGTCATGGATCTCCCTAAGTTAAAACGCTTATTATCCGGAGGTAAACTAGTCCCCCGTTCGGGTCTCCGGGTGGGGACTGCTTTAGGAACGAATAGCAACACCCCTAAATTTCCACCAAGGAAACGTTAGTGTGGTTTCGTAGGTGATGAAAGCTTTGGAATTAAGGACATTAACAAAAATATTTTGAAAAAAAAATGGACATTTTTTTATACACCTATAAAAATTTAAAAAAAAATATTTTTATTTTTTTAGATCTTAATCATTTTATATGTTCATTTAAATCAATTCTATAATTTATCAACATGATCCCGATCAATATCCACAGACATATATACATATAAATGAGCTTCATTAAAAGCGCCTAGAAAAAAATGGTGGAAGATAAAAAAAAAAGTAGTGATCATATTAATAGTAATAATATATTGTGATTTTTAAAAACAAAGTCAAAATATATTTAATTTCTTTACAAGAAAAATTGAACTAATTATTAGCTGAGGAAAAAATACAAGAACATTCCAAAATTCTCATTGGTTCTGATCAACTAACGAATGCTTGTAAAACCGATTTCCTTCAGGAAAATTTTTCATCCAGGGTTTCTTTTTATATTATATTGTATCTAAAAATAAGACGAAGTCCTCTCATTTTATTCAAAATGTATTCCAATTTTTTTTTTTTAAACTTCTAAATTTAATCTACATAAAATCTTAGTCTCAAAGTAAAAGAAATTTAAGCAAATTTGAATTAAATAAGCTACAATCAATTTATAAGGAAATAGATCAGTAAGGTTTGATCTGACAGAACATTTATTATAATTACTATCATGAGAGAGGATAGTAATTGTAATAAATTACTGTAAACAATTTATTGACAACAGTGACATGAAGAAGCTCTAATGAATATACGCAAAGTGGGTCAAAATTGCAGCATAGGTTTCTATGAATAGTTTACAATATTTGAAATGTTTTATTTTTCTTTAGCACCAGCCAGGGCTATCTCTCGTCTCATTTTACTGAAAATAAAAATATATCTTTTGCAATCAAGTAATAAAATGAAAAATTAAGTATAATATATTTAAATAAAAAATTGGTAGCAACAGCTTATAAAACGAAATAGTTATTTCATAAAAGCCATGTTAAAATTTATCGGTGGAACCAGAATCCCACCTCTTGTTTTCATGTTACAGTTAAGTAAATTTCCTAGCTGAATAAATTCTAGAATTATACCTATGTTATGGAGGCTGTTTTCGTTCCTCCCAGGTTTAATGTATATAAATTGTAATATATCGACAATATATGTTAGTTTTTATGATCAATATTGTTAATCTTAAAGGACCCAGAATAACGGTTATTCTGCTATTCTACTCTATATCCAATTGGTTTGTTCAGATACTTTAAAGTATATCCATTTGCACATAAAAAAAAATCATACGATTGTCCAAACATATATATAAATTAATTTTTAAATGTTATAACTGATTTTTAATATTCAATATTATATTTGTTCGTTTCATAATAATCTTGTTGAATTTTCATACATAATATGAACTACCGCCATTTTTTTCCCCAATCGTCCCCTCTCTCCCACTCCCACCCTGAAATCAAAATGGAAAGTCTGCCCCTATGGTTGACCTGCTAACGTTTCGTAAATTTAAGCATGAGTAAGGTAGAAAAAACAAGATCACATATATGAAAAAAGAAATGCTAATGACATCTCACTGTGTCATCCAAATACATACAGAATGAAATAGAAGGTTCCATAAACACAGCAGAGGGGGACTATATTAAAAACTGGTTATTTTATTATAGTTAAAACATTTTACTTCAAAAAAATTTTTGAAGCAAAAAAATAATGAGGACTAAGATTTCTAAAACATACTCAGATACATCACAAAAAAACCACTCACTTATATTCTCAAGATACCACCAATCAGAAAAAAAAAAAGACAACTAAGGAAAGATAGCTCCTGATATTAATTTAACTGTGGGCAATTGCAGTTTTTTTTTTTGTAATTTAAAACAAGAAGAGAATTTAATAATAAAGCAAACAAACTATGAGCACCTAAGGAATGTATCCGGAGGACACATTCTTTACTTTATATAACCTAAAGATAAGATAAATGCAAAACACTAACCCAAAAGAGCGGAAAAGTAGTACCCGGTGTCTATGGCGACAGCTGATTTGACCTAGTTCGTTTATTCATTAAAGATAAAACAGAAGGACTGCTCGGGCACTCCAACTAATTACATTCAATAATTTATTACCTTATTGGTGCGAATAGTTGGTTACAATAGGTATCCAGATATATTTTCCTTTAGGATGAACCAAGTCTCGCATTCTCAACTAACTAAGGACATTGTATCGTTAACTTTGAATAAAGAAAAGAAAGGAGTTTTCTTGTTATCAGGTTATTTGCTCTAATCCCATGTTCAACACAAGCTTATTAAAATATAATTACTATACTTGTTTATCTTCTCTTAATAAAACAGAATTTTGATTAGATAGAGTTGTAAATTTTTAATAAAATAAACTTTAATAAAAAAATTAAAAAATGTACCACTACAACCAATGAAGGGTGTTGGGTTCAATACTTGATAAGAAAGTACTGTTTCAAGGACAATGGTTGTGCAGGGAGGTGAACCACGATCAACCGCAAGATTTTCTACCCCAATTGATTATTTAATTAAGAGTACGTACTTCATAAACTCTGGGTGTGCCACAGGTGGGTCATCTGATCCCAGGGTCGATTCACTGCCCCTTCAAGAGATCAAATAATTACTTGCCATTGGACGGATTCGAAACCAGGACCTTGAGCGTAGGAGGTCAGTGCAAATAAATAAACTTTAGTAATCTTTACAAATATAGGATAGGTTTGCACGGCTTTCCTTCACTTCCCGCCACCTCCGACCTGATATTTATACCCACGTCAAATTGAGATTCTAAGAGAGCCATAAAGAGAAACGATGTGTGGTAACTCGATGTACATTAGGAATTCCTATAGTGATTAAATAAATCAAAATTTTAATCTGAAGGTTACAAAAATTATCTTTTTTAAGGAAATTAAATAACAAGCTCTAACTTGATGAATACATTAGAATATTACCTAATTTGAGCTTGTATGCATGACATAGCGGTTCCTTCCACTCCATTTTAACGTCCAAACTCCATTTAAAAAAAGAGTACTTTCAACCAATTTGATGTTTTTTCTTCTTAAAAAAGATTATAAAAAGTTTATAAAAAAAGTTTTTTTTTTGGCTTCCCCTTCCATGCCTTTTAGGCTATACGGAGTTTTCCTAGACCGAGAGGTGAGGGCGGGGGAATAATGATGGAATTATAAGTCCCCTACGGCACCGAGACGCGAACTCGTAGTTATTTGATCATGTATAACTTTCGGTTATCAGGTTGGCGGACAATGCGCGGTGCTTGGCACACACGTTAGCCCCTCGGCAACCCCGCCCTGAAGGAGATTAAGAGACTATTCACAATAACCATTGTTGTTTTGTAGAAGCCTCTCTGTAATCCATGTATACTCCTTCTTCGTTGAGTTTCGTAAAAAGTATTCCTTTTTGATGGAAAGTTGAAGTGGGGTCAGAGGAACGACTATCCGTACCGCCCCGAGTCTTTGTTATCAAAATACCGTTAATCAATATTTTTAATTTTTAATTAAATTAATATTTTATAGCCTGAATTAATGCTCTTCTAAATCAATAGTTTAAGTTCCTCTTTTTCTAGACCTCAATGATTCCTTCCAGATCTTTCTATTTTCGTTGCCGAAACTTCCTCGAGTGATATTACCTCCAGGTTGGTCCTTGTCGAGGTTTTCTTAAGTTTTTCTTGTTTCGCTTTTCTCTAAACTTTTTTGGATGGTTTATCCTCTTGGACTGGAGTCTGTTTTTATGAGCGGTATTAAGGTCCAATAATTCACTGGAATATCTCATTATTATAATGAACGTGTTTTTGTATATTATTATTTTTATGAGTTTCGAGACTTTTGGAGTAATTTAAAAAAAAAAAATGAAATCGAATATTTAAATGTTTTTGGCCAAAAAATAAATTATATTATAAAATAATAAAACTAAATAAGATGGACCGAGTGACCGAAATCATTATGCAAAGCTGTAATGGACGATTCTGTAGATGAGACCTTGATGACGGAGTAAGCCCAGCACATCAAGTGAATTCCATCTCAAATTAAAATAGTACACAACTATTCAAAGAAACTAAAAACTAGTATTTTATTACATAGAAAATTAATACGCTCAAACATTTATTCATTTTATAAATTAGTTAATAAGATTCATCTAAACAAATTTGAAAATGAATTGGCTGACTAAATTTTTATTATTCATCACTACTTTTAAAATCACAATCTATGCTACTAATTAATATTAATTAATTAATTCAAATGTCGCAACAATACGCAATACTAATAATACGCAATCCAGAAGATCTTAGAAACCCGAAATGATTTTACAAAATTTTACAAATAAAACAACATATATGATCTTAAATTGTCAATAAACCTACATCCTATGAGTAATATAAGAGTTTTATGTACGTACTTAGGATTCTTTGAGAGTTTATTAAAAGGTCAAAGTGGTTAAAAACAAAAAATAAAATAAAAACAGGAAAATATTTAGTTTAGATAATATTGTTGTATAAAGATAAATCTGGATATGGAAATGAAAAAAATTGAAAATGTATTTATGGAATGTCTTATAGTATTGACATGTATGATCTGTACTTAACAACTATATTCAGTACCATCTGATTATCTGCCTCATAAAAAATATATTCCTAAGCAGCAAATAATTTCAGTTTTTTTTTTTAAATAATGTATTTTTTTTTCTAAATAGTTTTGTATACTTTCCTGACAAAAAATATTTATCATACTTATATTATTCTGAAATTAAATTAGCTTAAATTCTTCATAATGCTTTTGAAGAAGAGATATTTCCCATTTTTTATCTAAATTCTCTCTCTACCTCGTTTTGTAAATCGGAATCGGTCAGGATATGTTCGTTCCGTTATTCGGGTCTTATTTTTCTTTCCATTTATTTTCTTTATAGATGAAATTCTGTTATTCCAATACATTTTCAAAAGGATTTCGTACATTTGTACCACCGTAGGTTGTTCCTAAATGTGATTAAAGTATACAAAACACATGGACACATAGTAAAAATGTACTGAATATATTTTAAGTGATAGTTCACATTATCAAGTACAATATACCAGTTGTTATATGTTATATATTATATAGATGATTATAGTATATATAATCGATATTTTATATCGATTAACTATATTATAGAATAGTTGGCTAGTGCGAATAATCCGTACAGTATATTTGCCAACAAACAGGAATATAATATGAAAATAACTAACTAAATGCAAAGTATTACTCGTATGAGAGAATAAATTTTCATTCAAAATTATACATCATAGTATGTCTGCATTTGTACAAATTACTGTATCTTTGCTAAAAAAACAGCATCGGTCTTTGGGGGCGCCGATCGATCATCAGGACCATTCGCCATGTTTTAGAATTTAAATTTAAAAAATATAAAACGTATTAAAATAATTAATTTTAGGCTATCAACAAAGCAACTATATTAGAAATATATTGAAGGAAATAAAATTCAAATATTACATGATATAAAACAGCTTAAGAAATAAATTTAGTTTTTAGGAGGGAGAAATAGCGGCGAGTGGAGGGGGCGCCGAATGTCTAAGGCCGGTATTGCTAAAAATGGTCCGGTTTCAACAATATTTTTTTTTCATCTTGTATAGAATATTAAAAATTACTTTTCTAAGTAATTACTTCTTGGAAAATTAGCTAGGTAAATTTTATGTATAATTAACCATAAATTGTATACCTTTTGAGTGATGCGCAAGTAAAGAAAGTACTTTTATTAAAATTGTTTCCCTGACTTTTCTTAGGTTACTGCTCATTTTCCTAACGTGAAGGAGAAGATAACTCTTCTAAAATGATGGCTCAATCATAATTATAGAATTATTTAGAATTATTAGAAAAATATAATTATTCGGAGTGGCTAGGGAACTACTATACTATTACTAGTACTATTCTTCTTCGTTTACCCTTTCAATAAACTTTTAGTTTGTCATAGACCAGTGCTCTCCAAACTACTACCCGCAAGCTCCTCCTGTGGTCGTGATGGCCGAGAGTGTTAAGGCGTGAACTTTAACGTGCTCGAGAGACGCCGATTCATATCCGGTCTGGTTAAGATTCATTTTGTGGAGGATCGACGGAATGAATCTTGCCCTTCTCATTATGGTTAGAGTAGGTTTGGTTGCTCCTTTATAATAACCACCCGCATATCAGAAATGGCGTAGCAGGGGTATCGTTGAAAAAATCGCTCCGATCCGGCTCGTGAAAATTTATTTGATCGAATGGTAAAATTTCGAATGAGTACTTAACACATTTAGCGCTTGTAAAGCCCTGATGATGACCCGTAAGCTGGGCTGAAACGCTGGCAATAAAAATCTTATAACTGACTGCGTCCTGACTAGCTATCGCCCATGGTATAAAGAACTGTCGACTAACTTCCTTCAATAATTAAATAGGAATATTTTAAAATATATAGCATCTAGTAAATATTTATTGCACGAGTTGTTTCTGATTTCACAGCTCATTACACAACTGGTGTCATTTATAGATTAAACACAAGCCATGCCACGCGGGGCATAGTGTAGGAGGGGGCATAGTGTAGGAGGGCACAAAGTGGCCCGCGGGCAATAGTTTGGAGATCCCTTGTCTTACGACTATAAAAAATAGCAATATTTTAATTATTATAGATCTAACCAAAACGCGGTAAGTGCCCCGTGACAGCAAGGAGTCTTTCATAATGAATTGGACATTTATCACGAAAAGGCTACATTTTTGGAATTTAAAAAGAAGGATACGTTCTGATGGAACCTAGTCGGCCCTTGATGTCCCATCTCAATCCATCGACTTATCAACGTCGGAGATTTGAAACTTTTTGTTTTTACATGACTTTTTTAAGCTATAGTAGAAATTAGTGTTGCCCAAAATCGGTCTTGGTCTTGCACCTTGCAAGACAATGACCATAAATGATAAAAACAAATTAAGGCAAAATAGTTACTAATACTTGACAATCTTAGTTACTATATGTTAATAATTCGTATAACCAATATACTTTTGCATTCCTCCAATTTTCCAGCCGTTCTTAGTTAGGTTTCTCCTATCTAAAAAATTACAGTAATATCTCTATAGTAATAAGCTGATAAGTAACTGCAAGATTATTGCGAGACTCTTGGGCAAAACCAAGACCATGATCAAGACTTAGTTTGCAAGACCAAGACTCGTCTCGGTCTCGCATTGGGGCAAAACTAGTAGAAATATGAGGCTCGACATTGGGATTAGTCAATTCTCCATAAAATTCCCATCCGTTTGATACACCTTTATCAAAATTCGTACATAAGGAACAGAAAAAAAAGATACTACTATGCTACCGCATTATCCGTAGTGTAGATTAATAAGATGATTTATACCGTTAGGTTGTGTACCTCATAAAGTAAGCTTCCGACAAGAAGATGATAAGCGTGGTTTTGGATAAAGATGCAGATGGAAGACTGTAACCCGAGACTAGGAACCGAAGAGGAGGCAAGACAAGAACAAAAGACAAGAAGGGCGGAGTGAAAGGGCGATTGTCCGAGAGTCTAATTCTCAAGTTGATTAGCTGATGAAAGGAGTGTCCGCCCCGGGCCATCCGCCGGCCTAAGGTCCCCGGGTTCTCATCCTTCCTCCTCAGGACGCAAGACCAACTTCACTTTGCCAAACCGTATCTAATTATTTAAATTACTCTGTTTTATCACACGAAGAAAAAAACAAAATTGTAACAGAACATGGCTGTTCTTTCATTGCAGTGGTTTTAAAAAACATTTAAATATAGCAAAAATAGCGAGAAATAAAAAAACCAGGACGTGTGCTTTAGACCACACGATAAAAGTGAAAACATCAACAAGGTGAGATTAATAATATCAAAAATATATTATAAACAATAGCTCACTAGTTGGCCCGTGCGAAAAATTCGCAGAAAATATTGATTAGTGAAGAAATAGCAAAACAATATGGAAACAAGGAGTTGCTATGTATTATGTGAGGAAGGAATTAATATTTTTTCCTTAGTCGATTACAATATTACATTAAACATAATAGACCAAAATATTTATACAAATTGCTTTGCTAGGACCTATTTTTAAACGCTGACTGGAAAGATAATAAAAGTAATAAAGACAAAATAATGACCCCATCATGCGATTTTCTAAATTATTAAAAAAATTAAATGTAAGAACAAACTAATACCTTTAAGAAATAATAAAGTTAATATATCAGTCAGGAAAAAAAATGTACTCTATTCTACTCCTAAATGCAATATCTTTAAACAAGAAGACATTATTAAGTATACCAAAACTAATAGACTGTATCTTTGTTAATAATTGTCCGACTTTTACGATTTTTTTTTTGGTTTTGTAGGTAATTTCGCAATCTTTCTAATTATCATGGATACAATCCAGAAAAACTGCATACTTTTTGAGTTATTCGCAAATAAAATTTCTTTTCCTCCATAACTTTTTTCTAGGAATTTCGGGGGGATAGGACTAGACTATTTTTCGCAAGTGAAGGAGAAGAATATCTTCAAAATGAGTGGTCAGATTTGATGAAGAATTGACGAAGTTATGGCTTACTGACAAAAAAACATCTTTTAGATTATACTTGTAAAGAGGATGGAATACTAAACACTTCCCTCACTAACAGGTTGCAGGTCTGATTATTAATTTAATTTAATTTAATCCATATCTTCAATAATAGTCGTTATCATTTTGTTTTCGACAGTATTTTTTCCCTTTTCGCCTCTAACACGGCGTCGCGTTGAGATGCCATTTTTAATAATAGCTCATTACAAAGAGGATGAAATGATGAACATTTTCCTCGCTTACAATGTGCACAGCTTACTGAGCTCATCTCCACAAATATCTTCTTTACACCTACAAAGCCTTCTTTCTCCTTATCCCCGATAAAGACCTACAATATGAGTGGAAACATATTCAAAGAATAAACAGTCAACAGTTATCTGATATTAAATTTGTTTTCTTCAATACAGAGAGTGTAACCTAATGCAATACTGCCATGTACGTTCAGGTCGACTCCTATAACAGGCCTGTTTAAAGCTGATAACCATTGTAGTAGTTCCTCCGTTGTCCGTCATGACAATACATGCATATCACATAAATCCCCAGTGAGGTACACATCACTATCTAAATTTTCCGGCTCTTTCTTCTTCCTCCGAAATATTCAACACTATACTTCACGTACAATGTACCAGTATCTAAGCTCTTCAGGTGTTGACGAAGAATATATTAAATTAGAAGTGCCTATACAATGTAAGAGGGCTTTTATGCAGTTCAGACTCTCTGGGAAGTGCGAGTGCAGCTTTTATCTTAAAGGTGTCTCGTACGGAATAAACACTGAGCTGGATTGCCCCATATGCAACTTTAGAAGACCTTAATCGCTTCCTCATTTCCTTGTCAAATGTACCATGTACAAATCCGCACGGATTGGTTTTCTTGAGGACATTAAAATGGCGAATGATGGGAATAGACCGGCGCTCTTACTTTCATAATCTAATAAGGATATAATATTCGAACTCTCTCGGTTTATTAGAGAGACTCTCAAAACTAGGTCCTTTGTTTTGTATGATAGGAGTTAGCTATACGTTGATGCTCATCAGTGGATGCAGAGGATTCCCTGTTAGCTTCTGGGCTAGAATCCTTCTTTAAATCTGATTATATTATTTATTACACCAGTGATGTTGTTATCTTAATATTGTCATCAATATTATTGATATTTTATTTTGAATTTCGTCTGGATCTTCTTTACTACTTTAATATGTAGTATGTATATTTTTAATGAATAATATTAGTAATGAGTTGGCACTGTGTTAAATATAAAAGAACCAGCCAGACCTCCTGTAATTGCTCTATACAAAATACAGAATTTTGTTTGTCTATCTATCCACTTCACCTACAAAACCAAAAGACAAAGTATTTCCCTCAATGTACGCAAAGAACAAGTTGATAGTTACACAGCTTTGTAAATTATAACTGTCTTAAGTTGATCAAATTATAATACGCAAGTATAGTAATTGAAAAGGGAAAGTAACTATATTAAAATCCCAAGGAAAAACAATAAGCAAGGGTTATTGTACTAAATAATACAAAGCATTGGAGAAGTGTCAAGGCCCAGAAAAGTTTCGGACAGTAACATAATTCAATACCACTTATTATTTTAGAAGAAATTAAAGCTGAAGAGATAGCCATTATCCGTAATTAGCCAGAGGAAACAAGGTAACGGAATAATATTAGCGAGAACTCATTGAAGCGTTTGAAAGTAGCCCAAGGAGCAGAAGCAGGATCATAAAAGCTAATGCGTCGGTTCGAAAATCGCCGCAACGCAAATGGCATCTGACGCGGGAGCCAAACTACTGCACTTCTCGCTCAACTGAGAAATATCCCACCCACGGCTAACAGGCATTAACTATAAATAGTATATCCGTAGATTAGAGGATAGACGTCAACATCTAAAAATTTGCAACATAAAAAAAAGAGAGAAAAAAAATTATATAGCACACACAAGTAGAGCATCCAGTGACGTCTGACGGTTGATTCGGTAAAATTGGTCCAGATTTTATGTTTCTTTTGCTTTTCAATAATAAAGGCCATTTGTTTTCTTTTTACGGATACAAGGTTACGGTTATAGGTTTGAAACAATGGCTAAAATGTCAAGAGGAATTATTTTGATATTTAGTCTATTCAAATCACGCGAAACCAATTTATTTAAGAAATATTAACTATCAACTGGTGGATAAAATCAATCACAAATACTTCATCAGATTAACAAAGTATAAACCAACGTATATAAATCTTATTTCATTTGTTGACGTTCTTGCGACGAAACATTTAAGAAAAGATACTGTGATGGAGCTAATCAGTAAGTTTTTTAAAAATAAAATTTATTTGCAACTTTTAAATTATAAAGGACAAATATAACTGTTTTGTGCCTCTAGAAGCCGGTTCCTGGTCATTGCTCAGCCAAACTTCTACGACCAAACCATCATATCAGACTAAACTGGTACTTGGGGTGGGAAGGGTTCCAGAATACAATAAACCCAGATATAGTTTCCTTTAAACGTTGAACAATTATGTCCCGGAGTAAGTTAAGCTGGCTTAAGCACAGGATTATATTGACCCTTTCTAAACAATACAACCAACCATTTAAATTATTTTTATTTACAAAGAAAGAAAATGATTAGACCGCCATGTATTATAACTATCAAGTGGTTTTCTCACAACTTATAAATCAATAGAACATTAGTGAAATATATATTGGGAAGGATGGATCAAAATATTTAAAAACTTTAAAAGTTATTATAAAATATATCAAGATATCATAAGTACACAATATGCAGAGAGTCTCCCCAAAAAATGATAACCCTTCGGCAACAACACAGAACAGCTGTTTTTGTATGTAAACTTTGTGCTGAACCAAGTTCCCATGGGCACCTGTTTTTAGGCCAAAAGCAAGAGAGAAAATACGCTTTTCGACACTTTTTGTAAATCGATGAAGAAATGAACCATTGCATCAAAACAGATAGAAACTAAGCTTATGAAGCATACGATTATAGCTCGAATGAGGCTGACAGATTTTTTGTAGGAATCGATTAATAAAAGTGTGAGAGTGTCAAAGGAAGCTAATAACGAATCTAAATTGCTTTTCCATGACCAAACTTTTCTTGACCTACTTTACCAGTAGCATATTTTAGTTTTTGCAATTTATTAATTACAATTTTACAAAAACAAAAAATCTATTAATATATTACAACCTATATATCCATATGCAGCAAAGACAAACTACATGAAAAAATTGTAAAAAATATTTTTCTCTTGGCTGCTAGAGCGCATTGGCAAGAACCTTCGGAAATGGATTAAACATTTTTTGATCTAGTAACAACAAAAGTAGATTAATTGAAATTAGTAACCCCACGTTCGTAACCTCTTCTTGTGAGTATAGTTGTGATCTATCAGGAGTTGAGTAATTTCAGTCCATTAAAAGTTTTGATGATGATTACGTTACGTATGAATTAGAAATCAACCAATATACTAAATACAAGCCCAATACGAAAAAAGACCGTTTAAGGTAGAGAAAAATTATGTATCGCTCAGCAACATAAACATTTGTATTGATATTACTATATTATATTATACTATGTTATATTATATTATGTTATATTAAACCATATATACTATACTGTATAGGCTAGCTCATTAGAGATATGTAGAATTTGATTGAATAATTAAAATATATATAAATACAAAAATCCTGGGGACTTTTGTCTTAGGGATTCTTCATCAAAAAGAAAGCCTCTTTTCTCAAGAAAGCCGCACGGCGAGCAATCAATAGGAAGACGTAAATGAGGAAATTTTAAGTGAAATATCTCAAGAGGGGAAATATTGTGAGCTGAGGCTGAACTCTGACCTTTAAGGGCTCTTTTATTGTCAGTGGAAATTCTATTTGTTGAGTTAGATATAAAAGTTTTTCCATAAACTAGGTTATGGCCTTCAATATCGTTTTGTTTGTACAAAATAAGCGTCCCTCTATAACGCATGTCCAACCATTCCATTCATAAAATAAAATTAAATAACGAAATACAAAAACTTGACTTAATTTATAAATAAAATAAATGTGCATGCTTCCCGAACTATTAGTAAATTAATTTATTTCAACATGATATTAATACTTTTTTTTTTCCTGTACCCCTCCTCAACGTACGTCGTTTAGGCAATACGGGGTATTCCCGGGTCAGGAGGTGAGGGTGGGTGATTAAAAGCTTCTATTATCAGGTTGCCAGTCAAAGCGCGGTGCTGTACACACGTGTTAGCCCGCTCGACTACCTCGCTCCCTTTTTTTTCAAAATACTGTATTCGGTTAACATTTTGAGATGATTACGTTGAGGATAATAAAATGCGCGTGTACAATTTTATTGGATTTAGTAACAAAAAGTTTAAAAAGTTTAAACCTTACAATATTTTGCGCAAGACCTTTTATTCTAACGGCAACTTAATTTATTGGAGAGGACTGAGGATACATTTTATACATGATTTAGACTCCCTTGAACACGATTATGAATATTTCGAGGTTGAATGATATATAAAAAGTTTCCCGCGCTACATTTCGACACTTCCAAGGATCCCCTTTGAGCTGAGCATCGAATAATTAACTCAATTAATTAATTAAATTATTTCAATTAACATTCCCAACTTTTTTTCGCAAACATTCGGAACAATTTATAAAATTGTGCGCCCCTCTAAAGCCCCTCAAAATAAAGTTAGAATGCTGATGTTTTATAGGCACTTATCTAACACCAACTTAATCAAGGAACCGCTCGGTAATGTCGAAACTTGCAAGGATCAACCCATAAGGCAGTTTTATGTATAGAAAACAACCTAAAGCACTGTATTCAAGCACTTTTGACTCCATGAGGATAGGTAACTGACAGTGTGAAAATACAGTAAGGAAAAATGAATATGTACGTGGGTATGTGTGCGTGTGTATATACATATCAGATATCTTCGAATCATTCACGACCATATCTAACTGTGAAAAATTGTTCGCACGAACAGAAATTTGAAGACATTTATCGAAACTTTAATGGCCTTTTTCTGTCTAGAAAACAACTCCATATACCAAACACATGCACACGCGCACACAATATATATTTATATTATATATATATTGTTTATATACAATATTATAGAATAAAACAGAATAAAACGAACATCTACAAAAAAAAAACATAATTGTATTGTAGGTGTTCCAAAACGGGTAGCAAACGAATCCTTATTTCTCCCTGCCGATTTTCGATACAGTGTATAAGTCTATCATATTCGAGGAAAATTCGACAACAAACCTGAAAAGTATTAAAGCTAGTTTTAAGCTATCAGACCAAAATGTTTTCATTTAAACAGAGGATAATACAAATTACGAGTAAAAAACGTGAATATGTTTGAATGATGGTGTAATTATTTACTTCAAATTTTACCGATATGGCAATATCTATTAGCTTTCATGATATGAAAATTCACCATCACTTTATTAAATTTTCCAACAAATCAAAATAAAAGGAAGTTTCCTAAAAGCTATTGTTTAACGTAATAACGTCCAAAGCATCAATATATTACGGGGTGGATGAATGGTTCGAATAACAATATTATAAAATACAAATTCATCAATTAATAAAAGTCAGTATGCTAAAAGAACTTTTGAAGTAAAATATAAATTTTAGAGACTACTAATTTCAATGTTTACCTTTTATTAAAATAAATATTGAAGATATAAAGATTTTTTACTATTAAACATCAAATTAGTTCTAAAACGTTATTGACGAAAATTCTAATGGAGATGAACCAATGAAACATAATAATCTTGAAATAATCCATAGCATATTTCGTAAGAATTAACTTCTTTTACGATTCGTCGTCCCGATGAAACTTGTTATTTGGTAAATAAATGGTAGGATGAAACAGACTACGAGTACATTCCGCGACACTGTGGAATGGGAACCAAATGTTTGGACACGATCCAGGAAAAAGATGCCACGGAGGTGGGACCTTGCAATATTTAGGATTCTTTATGATATCAAGAATACATAAATAAATAAATAAGACTGACTTCATTTTCCCTACGGAAAAGAAAAAGTTAACTCATTGTGTGGAACAGTTTCCACAGTAAAGAACGTTGAATTAACTAAGGAGTATGCTCTTAGTTCATACTGGGTAAAAAAAAATAGTCAACGAAATTAAAGGTATCCATCAGCAAAAAATTATGTGATTTTAAATAAAACAAATAAAATTTTGTTCATGGAAAAGATAAATATAAGTTTGTATAGTTTTACTGCTTTCATGCACAAGGAATCATAATAGAAAATATACATTTCATATATAGATTTTTGAAACACAAAAAAACACTTGAACCTGAACATATACAGATTGTTTCTATGGAATTTATAAACCAGAGATACAAAACTAAAATAAAATTATTTCATCAATGGATATTATGGCACCCATCCAATTACATACTCGAGCTTTTAAATTCCAAGACCTTTAAACCTATCACAGTTTGCAATAACATTATTTTACATACAACTACATTTAAGGATATGAACAAAAAAAAAAAAATTGAAACAATAATATTTTACCTTGTGAGATAAATAAAAAAGTATTACATTCCGAACTACCCAACATCAGGTTCTATATATCTTAAAAGATTTTTCTTTTTCAGAAAAATTTTGAGGTCAATACTAAAAGTAACGATTTAGTGACAAAATAACAAGAAAACAAACAATTTAATACGTTCATCTTCAATGCATTAAAAACACCGTAATCAAATCTAAAAACCAATAATCAGGAAAATTCAAAGGCAACAAGGACGTTAGCTAAAAATAGAAAACTAATGAGAAATATCAATAAAAAGTAATGACCTCTTTGCCAACACAAGGCAGCCACAAAAAGGAAACGTTATTATTATCACAAATCTGATATCAAACACTAGGAAAAGAATGATTTTTTTTTTTTTTCTGAAAAAAAGGAAAGGGAGAATAAGATAAATTTAATTTCGAAAAATGGTTTTAAACAAAAAACTTGGCTGAAGATAGTTATCTTTCTAGATCACACGTCCTGAAAAAGGTAAGCAATTTAAAAGTATACCGAAACGTAGAAAGACAATACCATAATAATTTCGGCATGTCCATTATCTTTAATATATTATGAGAGAATAAAGTTTCTTGTGAGGATTATTAAAACAGAAAAAAAAACTTGAACCTTGAACCTTGAAGTTAGAGACTGGACAACATACATTTTTTTTTTTTTTTTTGCTTATTTCAATATTGTCAACTTATAGTTGAATTCGCTCAATAGACGACTATTTTTTTTTTTTTCTATATAAATCTGTATTTGGGTTTTTCATTATTAAAACAAATTTTTCGCGTTATATATAATGGTTCCTCAAGTTAACTTAAACGAATATAATAACATATACTACTCGAGAATGCAATTAAAATTAAGGTAGCAAAAGGTTTAAATTTTGGAGCAGTGCTGTGGTTCTGAAAAATCGCACTGCGAAATAAAGCTAAGAAGCCACAAAGGTAAGAATAAAAATTTCAATATCAAACAGGATACCAAAATTCTGGGACCAATAAAGAGAGGTTCAGTACCTTAAGGACTAACCTCGGTTCATTTGGATTCTCTTATGAAAAAAAAAACAACTTGAAATTTAAGGTGAGTTTAAACATTCCACAAACTATGGGAAACACAATTATCTAATTTAATTAATTTATCAATAGCGACATTATTGTTAAACAAAACCATTTATTTTGTTCATTTTAATTTCGACTGCAGATGGGAAATATCAAAAACAGATATGAAAAAAAAAAGAAAAAAAGATATGATTATGAAATAAAATTTATATATTTATTTGTCCCATAGTTTGTGGAATGTCTAAAGGCACATTTAGAATGGGGCGTGTTTCATGTAATAATATTTCTCTGTACAAATTTACTAGATGTATTCATACTAATACAGTTGTAAATATCATAATAAAAGTTTAAAAAAAGAATGGAGTATTGGACGGGAGTTCTTTTAAATGAGAGCAGATTCTGTGAGAAATCATCAGGTGGCACTACTTATAACTGTAGACGATCGGTCGTGCTGTATCGTTTCACAGCTTCAATTTTACGATGCCTCATTAAAGTTTAAAACAGTCATTTCCCCCGGCTCTCTTGACTAGATGTTGCGGAGGAAATACATCTAACCTCATAGAAGTACTTAAAAATCACAATGACAAATAAGATTGAGTATTATATTTTTGAAAACATCGGATATCTACAAGATCAACAACAATGGAGACCGGATTGAGGGGCAGCGTAGAGACATAAATGCGCTACATAGTGACCACATATTCCAGTTTTGAAATCGATCCAGGACGTTTAGAAGCAGCACAAGTGTACGTCAACCATGGTCAAGGCTTGTCGACAACAACACTTCCTCCAATGCATTTATTTAATAAATAAGGCCGGATTTTGTATACCAATACACATTCTTTTTTTGGGGGGAGGAGGGGGGATATTTTTCATTCAGCAATATGAGTCGAAATCTTCATGAAAAATTTTAAATCATTTGGCAAGAAGATGACCTCGTGATCTCCTGATCTAGAAATTTTAATGGGGTAGTTTGTCTACAAGTCTTTTCCATTATGATTCTCTGTGTCACAATTACTAGATGTATTTTTATTTTAATATAGTTGCAAATTTCATTAATGAAATTAAAAAAAAAAATTTTTTTTATAATGTTTTAGGATACATATTTTAGATACATATTTGGGCAAAACGAATATAGCTACTGTTATAGTGAAAAATCCGTGTATAAAAATTCTTTTAAAAAACCGTTTATATAAGTGCTGCTGTTTTACAGAAGAGCACAAAAATTAATTAATTCTTTATGATTTATTAGTGCATATTTTATATTTATTTATATATATATATATATATATATATATATATATATATATATATATATATATATATATTATAATTTCATATTGAATTCCTCTCTGCCATTTTCATTTGTTATCCATAGGATTTGTTAATCCTATATAATTGTATAATAATTTTAAACAATGTCTGTAGTGATTAATAAGTATGTGGTGTTGTTAGCAACCCAATGTAATTGGGCAGCAACATTTTATTTTATGATAATAAAGTGATTCTCTCTCTCTCTCTAGCAGACTACTTATACAAGTTGCAAACTACAAAATGTCAACTATCGCAGAAATATGATAAAATTGAAAATTTGTACATAGGAGCTTTTGCACTAACATTAGCGATATGTTAGATATATTCCGATTGATTAAATGTATTCAAGTTGTATCAAATCGTTTTATTTATAAAATTACACTCTGATTTTTATGTGGAAAATTTTATTTTTTATAGAAAGAATTTCTTATTCAATGTGTCTTAAATTCGATCGTTAAATTAGGTTAAATTTTTCTCCAAAGGATATATAAATGAACATAGAAGAAAATATGATAATTTTATCATTGCAGCTTTTAATTTTGCAACATATTTTTCTAAATTATAGAACTAATATTAATGATTAATAGTAATCCATCCAGAGTAAAATAATGTAAGCTGATACAGAATTTATCTACAAAATATTTTACGGCCTAGGGTATGGCTCATTAATTGAAAATTTTCAATGCAGAGTTTAAATAAAATATCAACTGCCCTGGAAATCAATCGACTGAATTAGCACATTAAATATTCAAGGGTTGCGTAAACAGTTGAAAATGAGGTTAGGTTCGGAAACCTCGAGTATTGCTGACATATATTAGCTCTGATATTTCAATTAGAATAAAATACAACAGAAACACAGAATACAGAATATAAAACAGATTTACAAATGGAACTGGAATTAGTAATATTGAATGTAAAGAAAAAAATCGATTACGTTATTTAACGACAAATTTAAATATAAAAAATCCTAATAAATTGAAACAGGATTCAGAATTTGAAGAACGATAATTTAGTGTGAGAATAAAAAAACACAATTAAAAACACAACTTTTTCTTTCTTCTTTTTTCTTTTATTTCTAAAATTCCTACATTATTTAGCCATCCAACCACAATGAGCTGACATATTAGTAAATAAATCAATAAACCTTAGAAATGCAAGAGAATTTTTAGCAGAGCAGGTGAAAGAAGCCATGGCAGACTGATCGACCTAGAGAACTAGAACACTAACGTATTCATCGTGCTGAGGCATTGCCGCCACGGTTTACGTTTACGTATTAACTTAATTAGGCTAATTGCATTGGCTTAACCACTAATTAATAGAATAATATGTTTTTATTATGACGGAGAGGCATAATAAAAAACTGTTCTGAAATCATTAAGAAACTATTATACGAATCTGCATCTTTCCAATTTATGATAAAATTTATATATTTTTTATTTAAAAAATACGTTGATACTACATAAAATTCTAAGAATCAAATCATATTTATTATGATTAATTTAAAAGCGTTTCCAACCATCCGAGAATTATTACTCTACTACGGCAGCTAAGCGGAAAACATTAAATTAAGATTTTCTAGTTGTTGAATGAAAAATGGAGCTTTTTTCTCAATTAATTATTTAATGGGATCAGTATGATTAATTATTCAATAATGGTTCATATTAGTAATTAATTAGTTAGTGTTACATAATTACGATCAACAAGTCATGTTTACTGAAAAATTTTCTTTTTGTGTGTGTGTTTGAAAAATAAATTAACAAGTAAATACATCGGTAATAGATGGTAGTAGTGCGTAGCTATTTAATAATTATATATCGTTACTGTTAAAGCAAAACGCCGTGTGTAACAATTTTACATGTTTAATCTCTTTATCCTAAATATGACATTTTATTGTCTGTACCTGCTATAAGTAGTCTGCTAAATAGGAAAATAGCAGAGGGAAATAAAATATAAAAGTATACAATAAATAATAAATAAATAATCTTTTTTTTTTTGCATTTGCACCTTTTGCACAAGCAGTAGCGATATAGCGTTTTTCTTTTTTCTTTTTTTTTTATAATCCCACAGTTTCATTTGAGGTTTGTTTTTAACATCTTCTATAAAATTTCTATTTAGTGCATCTCAAACTCATTTCAAGTTTTTTCTGATGAATCAAATATTCTGTTTTAATAATTTGTTTCTTCCTGCTAAACATGGTGAACAATTTTTCCAACATAAGATACATCAGAAGAGTTAATTCAGTCCAGATTTTGGAAAAGTATTATTTTATTTATTCATCTTTCGGAAATAATTATTTTCTCATTCAAAAGTTTGATAACTTACATTGGAATTTTTCAAAAATACTAGAATCAGGTACGATATATAACTCAAATATTACATATAATTTAAAATATAGTATAATAATTTATTAAAAACAAGAATTGTGTTCAGCACTAGAACGGCTACATTTTTATTAAATTCGTGTATTACATACCCATGATATGTTAAATTATTTATATAATATTTATGCCTAAATACTTTTTTTTATAATATATTATATATATATATATATTACGTATTTGTCCTTCGCCGGATTATACTAACACAAATCAGCCTTGAATTTTATAAATAAATAATCATAATTTTAGGAAGGAACATAATTGAGACCACATTAAAAAAATAAATACAGGTAAATTTAAAACTGCTTGGCGACAAAAACGACCATTTAACTACATTAAGAAATCAGAAAAAAAAAATCTCCAAGACAAATTTGCAAATAATGCTCAGAGACCGGCAACACTCAACACTATAATCGTACATGAGGCAATTCAAATACACTAAAACATTCTCTGCTAATTACTATAAACGAAGAGCTAGAAACAAAGATAATATCTCCTTTTAAAATATAAATAGCTTGTTTAAAGACATAAAAAAAAAATATAAATGACGAACATAAAATGTTACTTCATTATCTAGTAAACAGGTCGAACATTAAAATTAGCTACGAATGACCGAGAAAGAAACTGACTACAACATCATTTATTCGAAAAGTAGCTCTTAGTAAATTAATCAAATCAACAAATGCGTTCATTAAAAGGATATAGTCGTTGTATTGAATAAATAATTAATTAATAGTACTGAACAATTAAATACTGCAGCTGTCTATTTATATTTATGTTACACATATATTTAATGAAGTTAAGGCTCCATCTTATTAATACTGATCATTAAAACTTTATAACATTAAGTTATAATTAAGTTAATATTCGTTTATCATCGGATTACAAAATACGACACTAAATAGTTTTACTTCGTTATTAGTGTTCTCACTCAAGACATTCCGAATCAACAATAACAATCATAGATGATGGATATGGATAATTCTAAATGAATTAAAAATAACTTCAAGTGAACACACAACAGCGTGTCCCATATCAGATAAGATAAAAGATGTAAGATGTGGTGATTTAACAAGGTAAATGTGCCAACGGTTCTTTCAAATTCCCTGAATATATACACATCAAAAGCTCATTGGAAGGCTCTTCATCGCTCGCATGAAAGAAAAATCGTTTGAAAAACGAAACAAAACATTGAAAAACCATTTGGAAAAGAAAATCCCCGTCCCGTGCAACTCCGTGCTGTATCAGTTGCCATGGCAATGGCCAGAAGATATGCTAAATGGAGGTTTCACATCCATTAAAACTGCACAAGAGAGTGAAAGTGCTTCACAAGCTTTTTCTTCGAAGGTCTCGCCACAGAACGGTAACAAAAGACGGAGTATATTAGCCCTCACTCGGCACACAAACGTCAATGTCTTTTTTTTTTTTTTAAATAGTACCGAGTAGAATAAATACCTCATTCCATATAATCACGTCGAAAACATCTTTTGAAGTAAGCAATGCCTGCGAAACTAGTTTTCCGTCCTTTCCTTTCAATATTATCTGTTTACTCAACAACGCCGAATGTTTACAATGCCAACTTGACAGCGGGAAATGCTATTCATGTAAAATTATATTCATGAGCTCGTCTCTCTTGCATAGAAGACTATTTAAAAACTGCATCACTCCTGCAAGTATATTTTTAAGTTTTCTTACCCCAGAAACGAAACTAGTGATATCTTCGGGCTTTGAATTGGATCCCTGCCCTGTTTTTCCCGCTCATTACACAGATCACAAAAAAAAAAAGTTTTGGAGCACATGCACTAAAAGAGTAAGTTAATTATATATTTACTTTAGCAAGAAGTTAAATTTGGTCGGTGAATGTGAAATTATTAAGAATATTATTCTCAATCAAGAGTGAATAACGTTATTATTTACTTGCTGGGTACTTTCAGTGAAGGACGTTTTGATGAATTAAACATTAAATACGTTAAGAAGCGTGGAAAATATGTCAAAGAAGACAGTTGATTCTGTTCCGGCTGAAGACGATTTCACTGACATACAACACTCAGATACGAACACAACGTTTACTCACGTATTGGAATAACTCGATATCATCATCAATAACAGTGTATTAATATTAGATAAATAAACACCACACATGACAGACTGAACAACACTGATTCGGAAGCACGGGACTGAGATTTCTGATCCAAGAGAGAAATAAAACTTTATGGATGTAAGTTATAAGAGGACGAACTTACATTGAAGACGTACACTACCGGATAGCTACAGACTAGAGCGAGAAGCGAAGAGAGAAGACAGACGAGAACTGGCTCCGTGCCGGTTGGGCCTCGACCCGGCGCAAGACTGGGGAGCAGAACCCCCTTCCCAGCTCTCCCTAACCTACCGTAGGCAACGCTCGCTTCACCCTCGTCAACACCGTCCCAAAAACTGGACACCTTTGTCTAGGGGCATATCTTAGGTTACCCTCCCTCGTCAACGGAGTCCGTAGTTCAACAGGGGTTCATTACCTAGAGAAGTGACCGTTCCAAAAACCACCAAACATATAAGCCGATAAAATAACAACTCGAAAATCGTCACTTAATTGCATACAAACAGACCATCAGAGCTACTGAATGTCGCAGGAATGATGGATTGGATCACGCCCACTAACTCAATTTAAGAAATCGATATCAGCTCCATTTAGAATAGAGCTCGACGATGCTTAGACTATATAAATTTTTACATAAATAGTCAAATGAGATGTTTATTTCTAAAGTGAACTTTTTTTTCTTTTTTTTTTATGGCCTTAAGACTTAACGCAATATCCTATTTATTTTTATATCCCAAGTGTAATATCAAAACAAATATTTTTTTTTAAATTAATTCAGGAATTCTTTATTCGTAGAACATATTTTCGAAAATTACTAATGATTTAAATAGTAATAAAAACCATTGAAACTTGAATAATAATAATAATGCTTTATTTATTCTGGGACGAGTCTCACACAGAAAGACGCAAAAAAAAAATGTGGGCTAAGGAGCCTCAGAGGCACATAAACAAACATATAGTTTAATTAAATAGTCAAGGTAAAAAAAAATAATAAAAGAAATTATAAGTTACTTTCTAATTTAAATCAGTTAATAATAAAAGATAAAAAATTTAAAATAAACGTTAAGTAAAAATAATGAAGAACGATCTAATAATTTGTATACATATTTACAGTAGTAACTATTTACAATTATATGAGGACTGGATGGATTTTGGATTGACGGATGTGGGGAGGGATGGAGTTCCATAGGAATAGAGTCCCTCTTGGAAACAATTCAACTTCCAAGACCCGTTTTCGGTCTTGAACAAAGAAAAAGAAAAGGTGATTAAGTTTGGTTTTGGGGAGAAAAATAGTATACGATTTGGAGGAGATAAATTTATAAAAATTTTACTGTAAAAAATTAACTTTTTTTTTTTAACAATAATGTTACAAAATAATTTTAATTTTTATGATAGAGTGCTACCAATGGTTAGTTTCTCAACAAGCGTGTTTCATGTGATTATATTCCTCTGCACACATTTAATTGATGCATTCATACTAATACAGTTGTAAATATCATAATAAAAGTTTAAAAAAAAAAAAAAATTCATGTTAACAAAACGGTTAAAAAACCATTTGACGGGAATTTTTTAACAATAATTATAAAAAATGTATGTTTCGTTACATACCTTGAAAAAAATTGTTTATTGTCGTGTTTTTTCTCAATAACGGCTTCGCCGCGGACCCGAAATGGTCTAGGTACGGTAGGTAGTTGTTCGGGTTTTTTCATCCATAAAAGTTGAATAAGAAATAAATTTTAAAAGTCAAAATGTGGGAATGTTCAAAAGTTTTTTTTTTTTTTAAAGGGTTTTAAGGTTTCGTGGGGCCCTAAGGCCTCTTCCCTCTCACCCTGCACAAAATGAGTTAGAGTTATAAGTGCATTTGGGGTCACAACTTTTTAATAAAGACCTTATGGTAGGAACCTTTTCTAATTTTAGTAAATTAAGGGTGAACTTTATTACAATAATATTGAATATATATATACACGTATATAGGTTGACTAATCATATACTTTTTTTTTTTTTTTTTTATTTATTTATTATATTTTCTCATTTTCAATACATTGAGGTACTGTTCACTCATCTAATACTGTTATTTATTTTCTCATTGTAATATATTTTATGAACGATTCCAGCCAACATATTTCGTAATAAGCTATATTTTTTTATATAAAAAATTTTTAAAGTAAACAATGTAACGCATATAATATGCTTTTGCTATGCTTTTGCATGGTGTATGCAGATTTCTAAGAAATATACGCCTCTTCTGTAGGGTTACTACAGCAAAGAAAAAAAAATATATATATATATATATATCAGTGAAATTAAGTACCATAACAATTTTTAAAATGCATGATCGCAATATTTCCTCTTACTATATTTTTCATACGTCTAAAAAACGTAATCATATTTTAAGTCACAAAAACTTTTCTAATATTAGAGGCATTTAAATATATCATTTAAAAATACAATAATCATGCTGATGTTATGTATGCCTTTCTGCATAGGCCAGTTGTATTTCTTATTCAATTGTAATAATTTTATAAAAAATAAATTATAAGTCAATTACACATGGAGTATTATGCATAAGGTACCAAAGGATATTTATAAGCGATTTGTTTTCTTTAATTAAAAATTTTAAATGTAGATAATCATATAAGCGCATATATTTCATACTTAATGTGAAATTTGACTTTTCTGCAATCTACTTCAAATTGTACGCAACATTGTAGCATCTAGAAATTATTCTTTAACAACCAGCAAACATTTCTGACAAATTAATCCCTTATAATAAGACACATTAGTAACTGCATCACTCCTTTGTTAGTGCACTGTTACCCTGGAGGCATCCGTGACTCACCGTTGTGTCATAACGAACTGAGGATTTTCTCATGAGGAATATACAAGAGATTGGGCTAGGAAGAAATATTATTATTATAAGATCCGATGGGCTCCTATCCATCGTCGGGGATCTAGTACAATATTTATGCTGTTATCGGAGCTGGGGTCGCGGGATGGGGTTTAGTAAAATATCACGCTCCAACCATCAGTCTTCTTAAAATGCTTGATAAATCCCTAACCCTCTTATGGCCGATAGCCATGCAGAATAAGTGTGTAGAATCATTCATACTATCTCCAAATTTAAAGTTTCTAATTTGGTAAATATTTTAACATATATATTTATGTTTATATTTTTATTTTATTTTTTTCTAACTAATCTCTATCTAATTTTAGTCTTGCCCAAATGCGAGACCGAGACAAGTCTTGGTCTAGCAAACTCAGTCATGGTCTTACGCAAGAGTCTCGCAACAGCCTTGTAGTTACTTATTAGCTTACTACTATAGAGATATTACTGTAATTTTTTAGATAGCAGAACCCTAACTAAGCCCGAATGAAAAAATAGAAGAGTTGAATGCAAAAGTATATTAGCAATAACAATTAATTACATAAAGAAACTAAGATTGTCAAGTATCAGTAATTAGTTTGCCTTAATTTTTATTTAAAAATCGATTTTTTTAACAGTTCTGCTCTTGGTCTTGCAACTATTAGGCGGCCTTGGTCTTGGTCTTGCAGAGTGCAACTGTGTATTTAGCTGTGTTGTAAGTGCAAAGTGCAAGACCAAGACCGATTTTGGGCAACACGCTTTTTACTATCGAAGTTTTACGTTTCTAATATATTTGTTTGACGACGACTTTTTGATTTAGGGGGATGGTCTAAAATTCCATCCTTTTTGCGATAAAATAATGTTAATTATTGGAATAAAATATTTTAACCTGTACCACTACAACCCATGAAGGGTCTGGGGTTCAGTACTATTTTAGGGAAAGCACTGTTTCTAGGTCAACACGGTTGTGCAAGGAGGTTATTTGACCGAGATCACGCTCAACCGCCAGGTTTTCCCCCTTAATGAATTATTTAATTAAGGGTACCCACTTTATAGGGTGCCTCAGGAGGGACTTTTGACCCAAGTCGCCCCACGGCCAATGAAACAGATAAATAAATTTTCTGCCATGAGCCGGGGTCCGAACACGGGACCTTTGCATTGGAAGCTCAGTGCCCTACCACTGAGCTACCCGCTCCCTTAAAATATTTTAGGTTTAAGAAATAACAAAAAAAAAAAAAAGACAAGCAGGAACGAAATATTTTCTCTAGATATGTGGTTTTCATCCAGATATTATCTTATAATAATTTTAATGGTGTTCATACTAGTATTATTTTTCGTTCGTTCACGAATGAAAGGTTCTCCCCTCTCTTTCCCTAATTCCTATTACCTGATATTAAATACACTAAGTTTAAATAAAAAAGTGCAACTGTGCCTATTTTAGGAGTGCAAGTCACGCCAAACGCTTGAATATTTTTGAAGGCCGCCTTTTATCTCGATTTTGTGCTTAAATTATCTTACAATCCAATCGGAAAGCAAACGCGTAATTAGTTTTTAGAACCCAATTAAATCTTCAGATTAAAAACGCCGCAATTCCGAGAATTTTCATAAATTCTCATATTTTCATTTGTGGATTTTCATAAATAATAGTTGTAGGTTACGATTAGATAAAGCTATTTACAAAACTTCAGGCGGATGTTAATAATTTGATAAAAATGGATCTGTACCACGGACTATAGAGATCTACAAGGTGACTATTGTTATGAAAAAAATAAATTTTTAATGTGTCCAATAAAATTCAGTTTTTTTCTTTAAATCAATACTTAGTGCGTATACAAGATTTATGAACTTTTAAATAATGGGATGAGAATAAGAAGGGAAAGGGTGGAGAAAGCATGAACTTGACTACACAACCACAGGGTAAGAGCATTGACTGACCCTGGTTCAAAAAGGTTATTCTTAACACGCGAAGCTCAAGTTCAGGGCCGAAGTGTAGACAAGATCATCTTGTAGGTCTGGGGGCACGGGTAAC
Source organism: Nezara viridula (assembly GCA_928085145.1). Lineage (NCBI taxonomy): Eukaryota > Metazoa > Arthropoda > Insecta > Hemiptera > Pentatomidae > Nezara > Nezara viridula. The sequence goes on along the minus strand of OV725079.1, from coordinate 90,535,206 downwards.
AAGACAACTTGGACGAACTGATTATTCATAATAAGATAAAACAACCAGTCAATCGTATGGAAACGTTCTCAGAGTAAACACTATTTATTTAAAAATAAAAATATCTAAAATAATAGTCCACATATATTATATTTATATACAGTACAGTAGTTTTTGGCAGTAAATATTTCTTATCAAGCTCTTAACATCAATGGATGTTTTGATGAATGAGGTATCAAACGAAAGGTCCCAAATTACATGGGGCAGTGACGAATCGTAGTAATATCCTCCAAAATTTCCGGAATGAAATAAACTTTATTTGGGAATAAAATAAAATGTATATATTTGTTATCTATCGTACTCATGATTACCTGAAATATTACTAAATTCCCCACAAAAAAAAAAAAACATAATCTATTAGAAATTTCTGTTTGAAACGATATGAGCCGGCCGAGCAAAGTGAATTCAAATATTTTTTTAAGGAGAAACAGAGTTGAAATTTGTATTTCATACCACGCAAAACCACCAAATACAAATTTTCATAGCTATCGAAAAATAAAATTTTTAACTCTAAATTTTTACACAGACTCCCTACCTACTCACCTTGTCCTTTTTTCGGAAATCACAAAAAGTGTGATAAATTGCCTCCACCTATCTTCAAAAAAATTGGCAAGAATGTAGGGCCACATAAAGTGCACGAAATGAAACAAACCTGACCCTCGTAAACTTATTAGAAATGGAAATATGAAAAAAAAACTTGGAGGAGTTTTTATTTATTTATTAAGCTGTTGAGTCAAATCCGTCCACAACTACTCGCGAACTTGCCAGGAAGTGTTATGTGTCGAAAGATACTATTAGGTGCCTTCTACTCTCCATGAGGAAGGTGAAAAAGAGCAGTAGACTGGTCCCTCACGAACTTACTCCTCAGCAATCAGCTGAGAGGTTTGTTAAAATTTATAATTTAATAAATTTGGGAAAATTTATTGAAAAACCCTTCTGATATGAGATTTTATCGGAAGATTGTCACCTGTAATGACAAGTGGCTCTACTGGCGAAATCAGAATACCCGTGAGCAATGGCTAGACGCGGTCAAACTGCTATTCAGGTTGCTGCAAGGAGGAAATGTGAAAAAAAAATCTATGCTTTCCCTTTTTTTGAATTTTGAAGGTATTATTCTTCACGAATTTGTTACTGATGCATGCTCTATGAATTCTGAACTCTACTGTGAGCACCTGGAAAGATTGTACGCGAAGTTGCCAGAGCGTTATCCTGCTTTGATCAACCGAAAAGGAATTTTTCTCTTCCTCACACTTTCCGTCAAACCATATAAAAGTTTAAAGAACTTCATGGATTCGAGCTCCTGCCTCATCTAGCATCATTGCTTCTTATTTAGATCCATGGCCCATTTTCTCCAAGGAAAAAAAATTGATAATTTTGAGGAAGTTGAAGAAATTGCGGTCCAAGAGTTCTTTGACAGCGATTCCAAAGAATAGTATCAGGGTGGGATCAAGCAATTGGCTAATGACGTAGATAGCAATGGACTTTACACTTTGAGTATTAATTGTATTTTATATCAAACAAATAGTAATACAAATATTTGGTTGAAAAACGGTCTTTTTTTTTATACACCCTATTATTATGTCACTATCTGAAAGAAGTATTAGTCTTGTTATTTATTTTTCTCTTTTTTCAATTTTATTTTTATTTTCATTTCATAATAGTTAACATGTTTTATTTTAATTCCTGTTACTTTCTTTATCTTTGAGCAACAGTTCAGACATGACTAGCAAGAAGGAACTCAATTTTCTTTAACGTACAAATTTTCCACAGTAAAAACTAAAATACAATTCAAAACTTTTTTTTCCTGGACGAATGAGTACTTCTCATTACTGACCATTATAATTAATTGTCTTATTTTAAAATTTTAAATACATTGTTAAATGAAAAATAGCTCTCTAGTTTTATTTTTTAAATACATGATACCATTTCCAGATGCGATAAAAAACGTTTATTTATAAATATACAATGTATGCCGTCAATCACTAACCAATACAAGAAAAAAATATAGCTCCACCCTATATATTTTTTCACGTGTAAGTCTAGCATGAATCCGACAGTATAGTTACAAATTACATTTAGCAATTCATTAAATATTCCAGTCAAGTACGGTCAATGAAATTTTAAGTTTGATTGGACAAACTTCAAGTAAGTCACAAGATGCCGCGAGCATCTGGGGGAGATAGAGGTGATGAAATAACATACACACAAAAAAAATATAATTTGGAAAGTTTTATTTAATAACACGTTTTTAAATAAAAACGACAACAATATACCCTCAAAAATACACCATTAATTGATTGTATGTTTTAGTTTTAAAATTTATTATCCCGTTGTTTTTCTGTATTAATAAAATAACATATGCGGAGGAGATCTGGTAAATTCAGTAAATAATCATTTCAATATAAAAACAAGCAAAATACAGGACTAAATATTTTTATGAACACAACTTAATACGGTGTAAATTTCTTCCCCCATTTTAATATTTTTGAGTATGTACATTGTCTAACAAAAAATATTACTAAAATATTTACAGTCAATTATAACACACATATAATCAATAAAAGCCATTTATTTATTTACAAATAAAATGTTAAAAAGCTTACACCAGTAACGTAAAGATACATTCATATCTTGAGTTATTGAATTAATTTGAGTGCGGATTAAGTTGAGTTAAATGGTTACTTACAGGTGAAAGAAATTAAGCAATCTGCGTCTCTTACCTGAAAAAGAAAATAAACAATTATTTTTCATTTTTTTTTTTTATTTCGTTACATTGATTAAATAATATTAGACATAGATAAGTACACAATATACATAACAAATATTCAACAATAAGAATGGAATCTTATAAAAAATAAATTTCCGAATGGGTAAAGATAGGACGAAAGATTATCAAAGCGAACATACACATAACATATATAATACTATATGATGGTTAATAGATTCAAATAATTAAGAAACTTTATTTTATTTCAGTATTATACATTGAAAAAAAAATAAACTAGCTTCATTTATTTTATTTAATAATAGGTATATCGTAACTTATTGATAACATGATATATGACACATTCTCCTTTTGGCACATTCAAGTCCAGTTTTTTATTTAGATATCAGTATTACTTATATTCATTTTCCTTCCATATGCTATTTTCGGAAATTATCGTACATTATGGAAAAACAATCATTCTTCTTCACTTATTAAGTTGAAGATCAGTCTTCTTCTTTGGATGGTTTATGTGTTAAGAGGCTTATTTTGAGTTTAGATTAATTCGATTTGAAAACAAACATGCAGCAAAAAAAGTACTTTTATTTAAGAAAACAAAATTATACATAGAATCATGGATTGATAGCTGATCCGAATTACTATCGCAGGTATTGGTCATTCATTATTAATATTATGTTATTCTGTTATTTACAGGCCATGAAACGAAAAAAACACTGTTATTCTTAAAAAGTTTCGGTTTTGTCAGAATTATTATTGTCGATTGTTTTTCAGTTCTTTTGAAACAAGAACTTTTTGCTTTGCAACTTTTCAAGTAAAGGTTTTACATAACCATTTATTAAAAAAAAAAATTATTTAAAAGTTCTGTTGATTTTGCTAAAAAGTCGATCTGAAAATTTACTTCTATTTATCATGTGCAGTTCACTTAAGAAAAATTATAACTCTAATCAAAGACCAATTATTGATTATTTTTCACTTAATGGAACTTTTTTCAACAGCTTGAATAAATCAAAGTTAAACTGTTACCATAAATCTGGAACTTTATTACAAAAACGTTCCTGAGAACTTCTATTTTATGAACTATTTATATTAGAAAGGTTTCAGAGAAACTGTTAAATAAGACACTTTTAAGAAAAGTTTCAACTCCTGGTTATTTAATTTAATTTATTTTTATTTTCTCTAAATATTGTATGAATGTTCTTAATTATTGTTAACGATAACTATTAATTATTACGTGTAGAAAGACAGCCTTATGGAGGAAGCCGTCTAGCTGTTTCCGATGCCCACTGAACATGATTTAGTTCACGGTTTTAAACACGCTAGATTTTCTCTTGACAGAAAATTAATGGGCTCTTTTTAGGAAGGGGACCGAGGCCTGAGGGACACTTTCTGGGGTCGCTCAACCCTAAAAATAATGAGGACCTAAAATGCCATGTAAACTAATATATCAGGCGATTGGAGGACAATGCTCAACACACTACCTCCAAAGAACACCGCAAATTTGAAAATCAATCAGTCATCTTCACAGATCACTCTAAATTTGACTTGTTAATTGTTATTTTATTGTTTTTGCTACAAACATCAAGACATATAGATATCAAAATATGAAGTTATCCATAATATTAAATGGTTATGGAGTTAAAATAATTAATAAGAATGGTGCTTAGATATATCAATGAATGCCTTAAAACATAATTTGAAAAACCGAAATATTCTTAATTCTTGAATTGAGCCATGATATTACAGGAGGGTGATAAGATTCAATACAAATATTATTACCTTCATCAGACCTTAATCGGGCTAAATAAAATACAGAAAAATTAACATATAATTAAATTAACAGCAACAACCTGAGGAAAGTCTTCAATTGACAAGCAGGAAACCTTCATAAACAGGATAAAAAATATAGAGAAGTTGCTTGGGGTATTAAATAAAAAATAAATAAATGACATATATTCATTTATTAAATAATAACATATCATTAATTTATTTTTTACTGAACACCTCAACCAACATCTCTTGAATTACAATCAACCATCAATCCACTAATTAAAGGTAATAATTAGTTTGTGTTCAATATATTTAATTTCTAGTTGGGCTTTAATAATTTGTTCATTTTGGCTTTTTTGTACATTTTTCATTTGGTTGATGTTGATAATTTATAATGATATTTTAATTTTACTGTATTTTATTTAGTCTGATGAATGAGCGAAACCGGTAGCAAAATAGAATAACAAAATAATACACAGTAAAATAAAGACCTTTTATTCAATTTAAACCTACATAATTTACTCTAAAACAATCAAAGAAACTTATTTATATAGGACGTCAACATGCATGAATCATTTAGGTGTGGGGTGGCCGAGCGGGCAAACGCCTGTGCACATTGCGTTGCTCGGCAACCTAACGAAAGAAAATTTGATAAAATAATTATGAGTTTGCGTCCCGTTCCCGGAGGGGAGGCCTTTAATTCTAGCATTAATTCGCCGCCTTCACCCCCTGGCCCGGGAAAACCTCGTATAGCCTACAAGGCGGGGAAGGGGGAGGAAATAAATTTTAAAAAATATAGGAATCATTATATTAAAATACTTTAAGCTGAAATTAGCATTGCTTTCCAATTGTGAGCCATTTGATTCCAAATGTGAGCCACCACTATGATTATCAGGTCATACACTTAACAGTTTGTAAGTAATCAAGCAAACTTACACGGATATGTTTTTAAAATAACGTTGAGATAATAATGACTATTATTATTTACCTGATAACAAACTTCACATTGTGGTCCATTTAACGTTATTATTTTCAAAATCGACTTTTCAACCCTCTAGGGCAATCGAATAGAAACATTATGATAATTAAAATTATTCCGTCTAATTTGCGTAAGCCTTCATTTATCAAAAGAATACTCAACAAAAATACATAATATAGACAAAATCTAATGTATGGCTGAAGGCTAAGATAGATTAGCGCAAATGGTTTTAATTATAATAAGTATTTCCTTGAAAATGGTATAAATGGCCGGAACGTTGGTTTTAAAAATATTAAAGTAAGACAAATGGGTAATATTGGTTTATAATTCGAAATAGAAATTAAGTCAAACAACTAAAATTAATTTAAACACATGTACTGCTACAAAACATGAAGGGTCTTGGGTTATTATTTAATAAAGAGTACCCACTTTAGAGAGGCTGCGTGTGCCCAGGAGAGTCTCCCAATCACAGGGCCGATCCACGACTGATGTTACATAGCAAATAATTATCTATCATAGTATGACGCCGGAGCTTGAGTAAAGGAAGTCAACGCCTTGCCCACTGAGCTATCCCAATCCCCAAAATGAATTATCAATTATTAAAATGTATATTAACAACATGAGTTAACTTGGCAGTTAAATAATAGCAAGCGGAAGCCAACAACTTCCTTAAAAGACTCATCCGAACGAATTTTACGCCAACCTATGATCTCAGAAAGGATAACAAATGTAGATGAGCCTGAAGTATATTTACTAATATTTCGACATAGACTTTATAAGTAACTATTCATAACTCGAAATAACAGACAGATTTAGTAGTAGAGGCAGAGGCTGCCAACGTACACAGGTGCTTGTGAAATCGCTGAAGCCGCCATTGTCCTTGGGCTTGCTAGTAGAGTAAATAAACAAATAGGTTTAATGGCGGAAATAATTCTGAGTTTTTTTATATAAAACAAAAAATATATAAAATACAATTGAAGAAGAGTAAACGTTATTTTTTTTATAAATGTTGCAATAATAAAAACTTGTTAAATAAAAACACTAATATTGTGTACATAATAATAATAATAATGCATAATCAATTAACAGCTTATATACAATAGTTTATAATCAAATACTTAATAACCGCAGATCTTGATTTCAATTACATCGAAATTGGATGGATTTTTTTTTTTTTTGTACTAAAAACTCATAAAGATATTTTTCATTCACATTTTATCTAAAAAATGTTCAAGGAAAGAAAAACAGGTTACATTAAGGGTTGTTAAGATAACTTAGCAGTCCATTAAATAAACGAGTTTCGGTACGGAAATAGAAACAATAGTTGCAAGAATAACATAGTTAACATTTCTTACATACAATTAAACACAGACATCAATAGTTAAAGACTAAACAGTACACATCTTTAGTTGAAATTTATTTTTGTCACTTCTGAAGGTGCGTTCAGACATTTCAAGAACTACGGGACAAACAAATATATATATATATATATAAATATACTAAGTTTAAATAAAAAAGTGCAACTGTGCCTATTTTAGGAGTGCAAGTCACGCCAAACGCTTGAATATTTTTGAAGGCCGCCTTTTATCTCGATTTTGTGCTTAAATTATCTTACAATCCAATCGGAAAGCAAACGCGTAATTAGTTTTTAGAACCCAATTAAATCTTCAGATTAAAAACGCCGCAATTCCGAGAATTTTCATAAATTCTCATATTTTCATTTGTGGATTTTCATAAATAATAGTTGTAGGTTACGATTAGATAAAGCTATTTACAAAACTTCAGGCGGATGTTAATAATTTGATAAAAATGGATCTGTACCACGGACTATAGAGATCTACAAGGTGACTATTGTTATGAAAAAAATAAATTTTTAATGTGTCCAATAAAATTCAGTTTTTTTCTTTAAATCAATACTTAGTGCGTATACAAGATTTATGAACTTTTAAATAATGGGATGAGAATAAGAAGGGAAAGGGTGGAGAAAGCATGAACTTGACTACACAACCACAGGGTAAGAGCATTGACTGACCCTGGTTCAAAAAGGTTATTCTTAACACGCGAAGCTCAAGTTCAGGGCCGAAGTGTAGACAAGATCATCTTGTAGGTCTGGGGGCACGGGTAACAAGACAACTTGGACGAACTGATTATTCATAATAAGATAAAACAACCAGTCAATCGTATGGAAACGTTCTCAGAGTAAACACTATTTATTTAAAAATAAAAATATCTAAAATAATAGTCCACATATATTATATTTATATACAGTACAGTAGTTTTTGGCAGTAAATATTTCTTATCAAGCTCTTAACATCAATGGATGTTTTGATGAATGAGGTATCAAACGAAAGGTCCCAAATTACATGGGGCAGTGACGAATCGTAGTAATATCCTCCAAAATTTCCGGAATGAAATAAACTTTATTTGGGAATAAAATAAAATGTATATATTTGTTATCTATCGTACTCATGATTACCTGAAATATTACTAAATTCCCCACAAAAAAAAAAAAACATAATCTATTAGAAATTTCTGTTTGAAACGATATGAGCCGGCCGAGCAAAGTGAATTCAAATATTTTTTTAAGGAGAAACAGAGTTGAAATTTGTATTTCATACCACGCAAAACCACCAAATACAAATTTTCATAGCTATCGAAAAATAAAATTTTTAACTCTAAATTTTTACACAGACTCCCTACCTACTCACCTTGTCCTTTTTTCGGAAATCACAAAAAGTGTGATAAATTGCCTCCACCTATCTTCAAAAAAATTGGCAAGAATGTAGGGCCACATAAAGTGCACGAAATGAAACAAACCTGACCCTCGTAAACTTATTAGAAATGGAAATATGAAAAAAAAACTTGGAGGAGTTTTTATTTATTTATTAAGCTGTTGAGTCAAATCCGTCCACAACTACTCGCGAACTTGCCAGGAAGTGTTATGTGTCGAAAGATACTATTAGGTGCCTTCTACTCTCCATGAGGAAGGTGAAAAAGAGCAGTAGACTGGTCCCTCACGAACTTACTCCTCAGCAATCAGCTGAGAGGTTTGTTAAAATTTATAATTTAATAAATTTGGGAAAATTTATTGAAAAACCCTTCTGATATGAGATTTTATCGGAAGATTGTCACCTGTAATGACAAGTGGCTCTACTGGCGAAATCAGAATACCCGTGAGCAATGGCTAGACGCGGTCAAACTGCTATTCAGGTTGCTGCAAGGAGGAAATGTGAAAAAAAAATCTATGCTTTCCCTTTTTTTGAATTTTGAAGGTATTATTCTTCACGAATTTGTTACTGATGCATGCTCTATGAATTCTGAACTCTACTGTGAGCACCTGGAAAGATTGTACGCGAAGTTGCCAGAGCGTTATCCTGCTTTGATCAACCGAAAAGGAATTTTTCTCTTCCTCACACTTTCCGTCAAACCATATAAAAGTTTAAAGAACTTCATGGATTCGAGCTCCTGCCTCATCTAGCATCATTGCTTCTTATTTAGATCCATGGCCCATTTTCTCCAAGGAAAAAAAATTGATAATTTTGAGGAAGTTGAAGAAATTGCGGTCCAAGAGTTCTTTGACAGCGATTCCAAAGAATAGTATCAGGGTGGGATCAAGCAATTGGCTAATGACGTAGATAGCAATGGACTTTACACTTTGAGTATTAATTGTATTTTATATCAAACAAATAGTAATACAAATATTTGGTTGAAAAACGGTCTTTTTTTTTATACACCCTATTATTATGTCACTATCTGAAAGAAGTATTAGTCTTGTTATTTATTTTTCTCTTTTTTCAATTTTATTTTTATTTTCATTTCATAATAGTTAACATGTTTTATTTTAATTCCTGTTACTTTCTTTATCTTTGAGCAACAGTTCAGACATGACTAGCAAGAAGGAACTCAATTTTCTTTAACGTACAAATTTTCCACAGTAAAAACTAAAATACAATTCAAAACTTTTTTTTCCTGGACGAATGAGTACTTCTCATTACTGACCATTATAATTAATTGTCTTATTTTAAAATTTTAAATACATTGTTAAATGAAAAATAGCTCTCTAGTTTTATTTTTTAAATACATGATACCATTTCCAGATGCGATAAAAAACGTTTATTTATAAATATACAATGTATGCCGTCAATCACTAACCAATACAAGAAAAAAATATAGCTCCACCCTATATATTTTTTCACGTGTAAGTCTAGCATGAATCCGACAGTATAGTTACAAATTACATTTAGCAATTCATTAAATATTCCAGTCAAGTACGGTCAATGAAATTTTAAGTTTGATTGGACAAACTTCAAGTAAGTCACAAGATGCCGCGAGCATCTGGGGGAGATAGAGGTGATGAAATAACATACACACAAAAAAAATATAATTTGGAAAGTTTTATTTAATAACACGTTTTTAAATAAAAACGACAACAATATACCCTCAAAAATACACCATTAATTGATTGTATGTTTTAGTTTTAAAATTTATTATCCCGTTGTTTTTCTGTATTAATAAAATAACATATGCGGAGGAGATCTGGTAAATTCAGTAAATAATCATTTCAATATAAAAACAAGCAAAATACAGGACTAAATATTTTTATGAACACAACTTAATACGGTGTAAATTTCTTCCCCCATTTTAATATTTTTGAGTATGTACATTGTCTAACAAAAAATATTACTAAAATATTTACAGTCAATTATAACACACATATAATCAATAAAAGCCATTTATTTATTTACAAATAAAATGTTAAAAAGCTTACACCAGTAACGTAAAGATACATTCATATCTTGAGTTATTGAATTAATTTGAGTGCGGATTAAGTTGAGTTAAATGGTTACTTACAGGTGAAAGAAATTAAGCAATCTGCGTCTCTTACCTGAAAAAGAAAATAAACAATTATTTTTCATTTTTTTTTTTTATTTCGTTACATTGATTAAATAATATTAGACATAGATAAGTACACAATATACATAACAAATATTCAACAATAAGAATGGAATCTTATAAAAAATAAATTTCCGAATGGGTAAAGATCGTCGAAAGATTATCAAAGCGAACATACACATAACATATATAATACTATATGATGGTTAATAGATTCAAATAATTAAGAAACTTTATTTTATTTCAGTATTATACATTGAAAAAAAAATAAACTAGCTTCATTTATTTTATTTAATAATAGGTATATCGTAACTTATTGATAACATGATATATGACACATTCTCCTTTTGGCACATTCAAGTCCAGTTTTTTATTTAGATATCAGTATTACTTATATTCATTTTCCTTCCATATGCTATTTTCGGAAATTATCGTACATTATGGAAAAACAATCATTCTTCTTCACTTATTAAGTTGAAGATCAGTCTTCTTCTTTGGATGGTTTATGTGTTAAGAGGCTTATTTTGAGTTTAGATTAATTCGATTTGAAAACAAACATGCAGCAAAAAAAGTACTTTTATTTAAGAAAACAAAATTATACATAGAATCATGGATTGATAGCTGATCCGAATTACTATCGCAGGTATTGGTCATTCATTATTAATATTATGTTATTCTGTTATTTACAGGCCATGAAACGAAAAAAACACTGTTATTCTTAAAAAGTTTCGGTTTTGTCAGAATTATTATTGTCGATTGTTTTTCAGTTCTTTTGAAACAAGAACTTTTTGCTTTGCAACTTTTCAAGTAAAGGTTTTACATAACCATTTATTAAAAAAAAAAATTATTTAAAAGTTCTGTTGATTTTGCTAAAAAGTCGATCTGAAAATTTACTTCTATTTATCATGTGCAGTTCACTTAAGAAAAATTATAACTCTAATCAAAGACCAATTATTGATTATTTTTCACTTAATGGAACTTTTTTCAACAGCTTGAATAAATCAAAGTTAAACTGTTACCATAAATCTGGAACTTTATTACAAAAACGTTCCTGAGAACTTCTATTTTATGAACTATTTATATTAGAAAGGTTTCAGAGAAACTGTTAAATAAGACACTTTTAAGAAAAGTTTCAACTCCTGGTTATTTAATTTAATTTATTTTTATTTTCTCTAAATATTGTATGGATGTTCTTAATTATTGTTAACGATAACTATTAATTATTACGTGTAGAAAGGTAGCCTTATCGAGGAAGCCGTCTAGCTGTTTCCGATGCCCACTGAACATGATTTAGTTCACGGTTTTAAACACGCTAGATTTTCTCTTGACAGAAAATTAATGGGCTCTTTTTAGGAAGGGGACCGAGGCCTGAGGGACACTTTCTGGGGTCGCTCAACCCTAAAAATAATGAGGACCTAAAATGCCATGTAAACTAATATATCAGGCGATTGGAGGACAATGCTCAACACACTACCTCCAAAGAACACCGCAAATTTGAAAATCAATCAGTCATCTTCACAGATCACTCTAAATTTGACTTGTTAATTGTTATTTTATTGTTTTTGCTACAAACATCAAGACATATAGATATCAAAATATGAAGTTAGCCATAATATTAAATGGTTATGGAGTTAAAATAATTAATAAGAATGGTGCTTAGATATATCAATGAAGGCCTTAAAACATAATTTGAAAAACCGAAATATTCTTAATTCTTGAATTGAGCCATGATATTACAGGAGGGTGATAAGATTCAATACAAATATTATTACCTTCATCAGACCTTAATCGGGCTAAATAAAATACAGAAAAATTAACATATAATTAAATTAACAGCAACAACCTGAGGAAAGTCTTCAATTGACAAGCAGGAAACCTTCATAAACAGGGTAAAAAATATAGAGAAGTTGCTTGGGGTATTAAATAAAAAATAAATAAATGACATATATTTATTTATTAAATAATAACATATCATTAATTTATTTTTTACTGAACACCTCAACTAACATCTCTTGAATTACAATCAACCATCAATCCACTAATTAAAGGTAATAATTAGTTTGTGTTCAATATATTTAATTTCTAGTTGGGCTTTAATAATTTGTTCATTTTGGCTTTTTTGTACATTTTTCATTTGGTTGATGTTGATAATTTATAATGATATTTTAATTTTACTGTATTTTATTTAGTCTGATGAATGAGCGAAACCGGTAGCAAAATAGAATAACAAAATAATACACAGTAAAATAAAGACCTTTTATTCAATTTAAACCTACATAATTTACTCTAAAACAATCAAAGAAACTTATTTATATAGGACGTCAACATGCATGAATCATTTAGGTGTGGGGTGGCCGAGCGGGCAAACGCCTGTGCACATTGCGTTGCTCGGCAACCTAACGAAAGAAAATTTGATAAAATAATTATGAGTTTGCGTCCCGTTCCCGGAGGGGAGGCCTTTAATTCTAGCATTAATTCGCCGCCTTCACCCCCTGGCCCGGGAAAACCTCGTATAGCCTACAAGGCGGGGAAGGGGGAGGAAATAAATTTTAAAAAATATAGGAATCATTATATTAAAATACTTTAAGCTGAAATTAGCATTGCTTTCCAATTGTGAGCCATTTGATTCCAAATGTGAGCCACCACTATGATTATCAGGTCATACACTTAACAGTTTGTAAGTAATCAAGCAAACTTACACGGATATGTTTTTAAAATAACGTTGAGATAATAATGACTATTATTATTTACCTGATAACAAACTTCACATTGTGGTCCATTTAACGTTATTATTTTCAAAATCGACTTTTCAACCCTCTAGGGCAATCGAATAGAAACATTATGATAATTAAAATTATTCCGTCTAATTTGCGTAAGCCTTCATTTATCAAAAGAATACTCAACAAAAATACATAATATAGACAACATCTAATGTATGGCTGAAGGCTTAGATAGATTAGCGCAAATGGTTTTAATTATAATAAGTATTGACTTGAAAATGGCATAAATAGCCGGTTTAATATTTAATAAAAATATTAAAGTAAGACAAATGGGTAATATTGGTTTATAATTCGAAATAGAAATTAAGTCTATTAAATTAAAATTAATTTAAACACATGTACTGCTACAAAACATGAAGGGTCTTGGGTTATTATTTAATAAAGAGTACCCACTTTAGAGAGGCTGGGTGTGCCCAGGAGAGTCTCCCAATCTCAGGGCCGATCCACGACTGATGTTACAGAGTAAATAATTATCTATCATAGTCTGACGCCGGAGCTTGAGTAAAGGAAGTCAACGCCTTGCCCACTGAGCTATCCCAATCCCCGAAATGAATTATCAATTACTAAAATGTATATTAACAACATGAGTTAACTTTTAAGCAGTTATTTAGCAGTTAAATAATAGCAAGCGGAAGCCAACAACTTCCTTAAAAGACTCATCCGAACGAATTTTACGCCAACCTATGATCTCAGAAAGGATAACAAATGTAGATGAGCCTGAAGTATATTTACTAATATTTCGACATAGACTTTATAAGTAACTATTCATAACTCGAAATAACAGACAGATTTAGTAGTAGAGGCAGAGGCTGCCAACGTACACAGGTGCTTGTGAAATCGCAGAAGCCGCCATTGTCCTTGGGCTTGCTAGTATAGTAAATAAACAAATAGGTTTAATGGCGGAAATAATTCTAAGTTTTTTATATAAAACAAAATATATATAAAATAAAATTGAAGAAGAGTAAACGTTATATTTTTTATAAATGTTGCAATAATAAAAACTTGTTAAATAAAAACACTAATATTGTGTACATAATAATAATAATGCATAATCAATTAACAGCTTATATACAATAGTTTATAATCAAATACTTAATAACCGGAGATCTTGATTTCAATTACATCGAAATTGGATGGATTTTTTTTTTTACTAAAAACTCATAAAGATATTTTTCATTCACATTTTATCTAAAAAATGTTCAAGGAAAGAAAAACAGGTTACATTAAGGGTTGTTAAGATAACTTAGCAGTCCATTAAATAAACGAGTTTCAGTACGGAAATAGAAACAATAGTTGCAAGAATAACATAGTTAACATTTCTTACATACAATTAAACACAGACTTCAATAGTTAAAGACTAAACAGTACACATCTTTAGTTGAAATTTATTTTTGTCACTTCTGAAGGTGCGTTCAGACATTTCAAGAACTACGGGACAAACAAATATATATATATATATATATATATATATATATATATATAAATGTTTAGAGATGGGTAAGAAGTCAACTGATCTATTGTAAGGATGAAATAAAATTATCAGAAATTTCAGTCGATATTTTTATTGGGCTAGCCGACGTTTCGACCCAAACATGCGGGTCATCTTCAGGGCTTTGGAAGTCGAGACAAGAACTGACAATTTTATATCATTCAAATAAATAAATGGTTATTTCACTAGGCTAGTGTATGTATAATATATATATATATATATATATATATATATATATATATATATATATATATATATTATATTTACTATCTAATATCGGTATCAATAGAAATAAATTAAATAGTTGGATTTAGCAATAATGTCGTTGTTAGTTAAATTAGATAATTTTGTTTCCCATAGTTTATGAAATGTCTAAATGCATTTTGACAATATTAAACCTGAAATTATAATCAGTTTTTATCGAGTTATTAACATCCGCCTGAAACTTCGTATATTGTTTCATATCATCGTAACATACAACTATTTTATTTACGAAAACTCTTAGAATTGGGGCGTTTTCAATCTGGAGAGAGGCAAACTTAGTCTATTTAAGTAGGTACTAAATACTAGTAAATACTCAATTGCTTTCTACTTGGATCGTAAGATAATTTGATCACAAAATCGAGAAAAAAATGTGGCCTTCAAAAATATTGAGCCGCTTGGTGTGACCTACACCCCCAAAATTTCAAAATAATGAGGTTATATAGGACAAACGGCCCAATATTTTTGTATGTCACCTTTTTTTATTGATTTGGTGACCAAATTACCTTACGTTTAAAGTAGAAAGGAAATGGGTATTTACGAGTTTTTAGTACCTAATTAAATAGTCAAAGTTTGTCCCCGTCCAGATTGAAAACGCCCCAATCCCAAGAGTTTTCGTAACTAAAATAGGTGTAGGTTACAATGAGATGAAACTATTTACGAAGTTTCAGACGGATGTTAACAATTCGATGAAAAAGGTTCTATACCACGGACTATTAGTGTTTATTTATCTTAATTTAAAGAATTTCGAATGAAGTCTTGGTACTTAGTCACTCATTATAAGCTTTAATAAAACCTTAACAAAGTGAAGTCCATTTTCTTTTAAAACTTTAGTCTCTATGTAGCTACTTAATTCGCCATCCTGTTTCATCAATATCAAGACTATTGAAATAGGCACATAAAGATAGAACGAAATATAAATGGGAGAATTGCATTTATGCATGGTCGTTTTTTTTTTTCAGATGATTTTTTCAGGCTTACATTGTAGTTGTAGTCGCCATATAATTTTTACTATGAGTATCATTTGTTAAGATGAAAAACGAATTCTAGGAATTTATTTAATTGCGAAAATATACGCAATTAAGATTAGAAATAAATAGTCTAATAATTTAATCAACAAGGAAATGTCCCTTAACAACTTCAAGTCCCTAACCACCTAACTTTCAAGACACTTAGCTTTGTCCAAACTGTTGAACTGATATCTGTCATAACTGCCTAAAATATGTTCATTAATATGATTAATACAAGATTATAGAGATTTAATAATTAATTATAGAGGATTTAGTTTATACAGCTAAAAACATAGCTCCAAAACAATTGAAAAATCGTTATAATTAAAAGAAAAAATAAATGAGCTATTATATATCTTTGGCACCTGTGTGTTGTTTGAAATTTTGTGAATTTTTATTGTTATCACCAGAGAGCTAATTTTTCTCTCTTTATATGTAATGGGCTTAGTTATAGGGCTATTAAAGAGATAAACAATCGTTTATGAATCATGGGTTGAAACTCGAAAATTGAACTTACACCATTGAAAATTCCAAACTTTCAATTGCGTTTTTCCGTAAATATGATTTTTACACTTAACACACTATGCACAGGTGCCACGGATACAAAATGGTAGTTCAAAAATATAATGTATTGATTTAGTCTGAATCCTTTGCAAAAGGATTGTTGTGCATTTAAAATGATAAGCTTATGATGACTATTGATCAGAGCAATTAGTAATAATCATAAGTACCGTAAAAACAACAACGAGGATTTAAACACGTGTAGCGAAATTTAATGGCAATAATGAAGTGGTTGAGTAGTAAAAACAAACGAACAACGGATATGGAATTAATTAGGGTAAACTGGAAATTGTTTAATCGTTCGAGTACAGGCTTAGAACCCACTCATATTTTTTGTACATTAGCCATTATTGCCAGTATCGGATTCAGGATTCCGTTTTGGGTTTTTAGGGGTTTTTTTTGTTTTTTTCGTTAAGCACGTGTTAAGAAAAAAAAATATTTTTTTTTAAAACATTAATTATTCTGGACTATATAAAATGAAGTTTAAATCCATGAAATCCTGTAACAAAAAAGATAACAACTAAATGATGCAGCAATATATATATATATATATATATATATTATTCTTGACACGTACTTACATTTAATATCACTCTATATGCGTTATTGTTTATACAGTAGATATTGTTATTATTAAAGTACCCATATACTTTATTAATAACTTATATATTTAATAATAATTACATCATGTGATATTATAGATAATTCAGATCAAAGAAACAAATATGGTGGACCAATTAAAACAAATACTCTATTTTGGGGGCTTCAGCCCAAAAGCCCTTCCCCCTCACGTGAATCTACGTATTCATAGTTGGCAAAAACTTTTTTTTTTCTATTAACATAATATAGATTTAAAATATAAAAAACAACTATCAAAAATATTGCCCATAAAAATGTGTAGCTTGAAATATTGAATGAAATGAGAACCCAGACAAATGCAACTCCATTTAAATTCCCAACATGCTGCATGAAGTGGGAGCATTCCTGTGCAACACTAGAATTGCCCAAAATCGGTCTTGGTCTTGCAAAGGACAAGACCAAGACCAACACCGCCTATCTGTTGAGAGACCAAGACCAAGACTGGTAAAAAAATCGATTTTTTAAAATAAGAATTGAGGCAAAATAGTTACTAATGCTTGGCAATTTTAGTTACTATATGTAAAGAATTGGTGTAACCAATAAAATTTTGCTTTAACTCTTCTAATTTTTCATTTAGACTTAGTTAGGCTTCTCATATCTAAAAAATTACAGCAATATCTCTCTAGTAATAAGCTAATAGGTAACTGCAAGACTGTTACGAGAGTCTTGTGCAAGACCAAGACTGAGTTTGCAAGACCAAGATTCGGTCACGCATTTGGGCAAAACTATGCGACACCTTCGACCACAGCTTCTTCAGAACGGAAAATTGATACGATACAAAAAAAAAAATTAATCGCTACTTTTATCCTTCCAATAAATACATATACATAACAGGGAGGAGATTTAAAATTTTTAAAAAAACATAACATCTCATCAAATGCTTTATCAAAATCACCAAACATTTTGTTGGCGAGACGTGTGCCATGGGTTCCACTCTTCAGTGTACTCCTAATGATCTCGATACCTTTTTTCCCAGAAAACGTAGCAACCAACCAAATATATGAGTCGCTTATTTTCAAAGTCAACCCTAATCGATTTTTATCGAGATAAGTATCGATGGTCACGTAAAAACATCGAATAAATCCGATAGTGCAATTTTTTTTAAATTAATCTGAATATTGTATGTTTAGGTTTGTCATGATTAAGTCGAATTTTCCATAGTGTGAACCAATCTTGTAATTTAAGTAAGTGATGTTGTAGTGTTAGTGAGGTCTGTGTAGGGTCTTGATGTTTTGTGAGAATCGTTATGTCGTCTCCACTTTCCGTGTCAGTTGTCCAACATATAACGACCCTTTACCAACGATTTTACACAAATTTAAATGGACATAATAACAGACTTATAAGAGACATGACTACAGCTGACATACCTCAGAACATGAGGAGGAGACTAAAAAGGCGTTGGATGAGGGATCCCCTTCCTTAGACAATCTAAGTAATTGGAACAAGTTAGGGAAGAGGTACTGCTGAGTACTTTCCTTCCCCATGCCTGTCATGTCATTATATCATGTATCGCCATCACATTTGCTGATTGTCAACAATAAGTTGACAGGAGCAAATATATGTTTTATAGACAAAAAAAAAAATCTAAATATTAAAAATGTTTATGTGAAAATATGTTTTATAACTCCGAAAAAAATAAATCGTGAAAAGTCCGAAACCGACCTATTTTTTTTCCAAAGAAATTTAATGAAATTTACATTTCTTAATTATTCTTTTTAAAAAATCATAAAAAGCTTTTTCAATCGTTTAATTCAAATGAAAATTAAAAATAAATAAATTTTATTCTACTATTAATGTAAACTAAAAAATAATATTTTATAGAACAATTTTTAGTTTTTTTCCACCTCGAATTATAAACCATTTTTTTCTTTCTAAAACAAACTCTAATCAACCTTTTTTTTTTTCCTCTAAAAAACGAGCCTTGAAGTTTTATTCTTTCCAAAAAGGGACCCTATTAAAGTTTCAATGTTTTAAAAAGTTATGACTGGAATAATCAGTGATTTTCGAAAATACATTCATTATTGAATGTATTATCTTTTTTTTTAAATATTGGTTTTGATATTACAATGGGAATAGAAAATAATGTTTATGGCGTTTCCTGAAAACATTTTTTAATCATTATTTATTAAGTATAATATGAAAAAAAATAAAACCACTTAACCTTAAAAATATTTTTAAAATCAATATTTTGATTTTTTTTTTTATTATAAATAAGATGTGTATTTATGCAATTATGTTTATTGTGATGCATCCAAAGTCTTGAGAAAACATGAAATAAAAGCTTTGCAACAATTAATTGTAGTAATTTTTACTGAAAACACGGGCACTTTTAGGATACAGGATAAAAAAATCACATATTTTTTTACACAATTTGAGGTTAATTTCAATTTTCCCTAATAAACCTCCATTTAATTAATTTAATTTAATTCAGCCAATTAAATGAGGAAGTTTTTTCTAAAAGTGGACTATATGTAGTATAGTTAGGTGATGATGGAAAAAAAAAAAATCGGAAATAATTTATGATTTTTTTTTTAAAAGAACTTAGCTTAGTTTAGCCGTTCAGGAGTACTCATTAAATGATTTTAAGAATGAAAAATTTTATTTTCATTTATAATACATTTTGTTTAGTTTACAGTGAAGCAATCGTTAATTACTTAAATTAAATATTTCTTTAGTTATCGCTTCCTAATCAACAAAAAATACGATTTACCTAAAAATGCACAAACTTGTTCATTTTCCTATTTTCAAGTTGAAAATTGGGCCATTATTCAATGAAATTGTTTGTAGCTCTTAACATTTAAGATCTGCTATCACTCCTATAAATTTTTTCCTCTTCTTACGAGATAACCTATTAAACGTATCAAATAAGATGTCATGCTAACGACTAATGTTGATATTATTAAAAGCAAGGAACTCATCAGGTGTCATTTTTATAACTTTCTTAATTTTTTTTTTTAATGTACACTTCATTACTTATTAGTATATAAAACCTAAAGACGAGCAAACAGAATGAAGGCTTGGTCGCAACCATTCGCTTCTTGTTAATAAGGGTTCTTATAAGTGCTTAGTGCTTAGTGCTTAGTGTAAGCAGTATAGCTACTGCAAAGAGGAAGCCGGCGGACATTAAACGGAGAAGCGGCAAATGAAACAATCTAGGTTAATCTAAGCCTAGGAAGGGAAACTGATGCGGCCGACCGAGCTCAGTAATTGGACCACAATGTGCCTGATCCGACGCAGCCATCAGGGTGCCTCCAGTGTTGATCCCTCTTCCAGTTACCTCATCATCAGGCACAATCCGAGGTCCCAATATGTTCCGCTCTCCAAATATTAGCTTCTACCTTTGGGGAGCTCCGCGTCAAAGGGCAATGACGCATGGGGGTCACGGGTGACGCGCAAACATTTCGAGAGAGACAGAAAAATATTACGGCTGCTAATGGTACCACAATCTCTTCAAAGAAGGTCAGGTAATAATTAATAATAGGGAAAAAAAGTTAATATAAAAGGCGTTGATTAGCATTGGACAATTGTCATCAGATAGAAAGTGGTCTCTAAGCAAGACCTGGTACCAAAAGGTATTTTAATTATTATTTTAAAATATCAAGTATTTTGTGTTTTTAAAATACAGTGTATAGTGTAAGAATTTAAGAATATTAGGCCACTAACTTGAGGATTTTTTTAAAACTTTTATTTGAGGCGTTTGGTTTCAAAAAAAGATTACTTACATTTAAAAAAAAAAAATCAGGACTGATCAAAAAATATTTAATTTAAAAAAAAATGAATTTAGCGAAAAACAATTATTTTTCGTTATTTCGGTAATAAACACTTTAAACAAACATTATTGACAACTTTTGATTATCTTCTCTTCTTATTAAGTCCCATTTAATATTTTTAAAAACGATGTTAGATTAACCTGAATATCAATATCAGAAAATATTAATTTCTGCTTGAAAAAAAAGACGTTTTTAAAAACAAATCACTTTTATTAATTTTAACAATATATACACACAATTTTAATTGTTTATACATGCAAACTTTCATCAATATCTTGAATTTAGCAAACATCTATATTCGTATCATGCTTATCATCTTGGATAGGTGACGTTCACGGGCGGATCTAAGGGGGAGAGGGGGACTTTCGGGCTGAAGCCCCCCCAAAATGGTAAAATATAACTATGTTTTATGGGAAAATATATTAATAAATTATCTCTTAAAGTATTATTATTGGTGCAATTACATTTAAAAGGACTTAAGGAATCACTTAAACATCATTTCATATAGATAGCTAGTTTCTTTCTTTTTTTCCAAGGTAATTATCGCCATTTTTATGAAAAAAAAAAAGCTTTCGGGCTGAAGCCCCCCTCCCCAAAATGAAATCCTGGATCCGCTAGTGGTGAAATTGTATGGTTTATGACCTCTTTGTAGAATTACAGCGTATCTATTGCTCTCCAGTCTTCCCCATTTCAGGCATTAAAAATTTATGACAACTAAAAAAATGTTGTTTTTTTTGGAAAAAATGGATGTAACCTCTTTTAAAACCAAACGCCTCATATATGAGTCTAAAAATGTATAAACCCAAATTATTAAAGGAGCAACCAAGGAAAAACTTATAGCCAATATTTTTTCGATCATTTTTTATTTTAACCTATAACTCATAAACGGTACATTAAAGAAAAAAACGAACTCTTTAAGAGGTTAAAGAATGTTAAATTGTGCGTTAAACGAGTACCTAAACTTAATAATATTATGTTCAAATAATTAGGTATACATCGTCGATTTATTCCAAAAAAAAAAAAATTACCTTTGTGAAATCACAACATGATACACTAACAATTATTAGCCCTGGAGCCAGGGCCCAAAAATCGACCTGATCGCAGAGGAAGGTTTGATTGCAAATTACGAAAATGTGGGTTATTCTGAGTAAAAAGAACCCTGTCTGCCGTTCCAGAGACGCTGCTTTCAAAAATGGCGGCTAATTAAAAGAATATTAGGCCAATAATTTGAGGATCGAAACGGGAAATCCATTGCGAAAAGTTTTTATTTTTTCAACTTTTATATATGGGTTTAGACATGTAAAAAACAAAATTCCTAAAGCGGGCCACCAAGGGAAAACTTTTTACAGTCAAAGAACAAAGATTTTTTAAATATTGTTTGGCTTACACCTGTTATTCCTAAACGATGCATCAAAGCGAAAAATGCATTCTTTAATAAATTAGAGAACGTTAAATTTTGCGTCAAACGAGTACATAAACTTTATAATTTGGTTACGCGGTAAGGTATAAATCACGGTCAACCAACGCAAATTTTTGCCAAATTTGTTAAAAATTGAGACAAATTACTATAAATGGGCCTGTAACTTGGAAATGAGTTACCTAAGAGGAAAAACCCATAGAATCCAAGTTTTAGAGCATCAAATTTGGGTCAACTATTTGAACTAGCCGCCATTTTTTAAAGCAGAGGCTCTGGAACGGCCAGACAAGGTTCTTTTTACTCAGAGTAACATACACTTTCGCAATTTAAAATCAAACCTTCCCCTGCGATCAGGTCGATTTTTGGGTCCTGGCTCCAGCGCTATTAGTGTGACGATTTTTACCAAGCGACACTATATTTAAAAGGTTGCTGAGATTTAATAATTAACTTTACTTAATCTATCTGAGTCTATAGAGCTCAGAGACTGGGCTATATTCAAATAGACTGATGCAGTTACACCTAAGGTCTTTTTATAGGCTACAATCGATATTATAAATAAGGTTTATGTTATTGTGACGACCTTAATGGGTTTTGTATTGATGAATATGACCGAAATTCAAAAATATGTTGTTTAAAGTTTAGCTGCATTAAAAATGCGCTTCAAAAACTTCTTTTAATAGCCCAATTTTGCCAGATAAGAATTGAAGTAGAGCGGTAAATGAAATTTTTGTGAGGCGCGAACCAGGTACAACAGGCACAAAAACCGAACAATATCTTTTACACAAAACTTCCATTTGGCCTTAAACAAAACACTCAAATCGTCATAATCGTACGGGTCACTCCACTGACAATGGCAATCAGTAAAATCGGCGTTCATCCTGTCCTGGTGAATTTGCCACTCTCTCTTCTAAAACAAAGCTACCATTCATTTCTGATCTACAGGATTTAACAGGGATGAAAGTTTTATGTGTTGTAGTGGAATTCTCTGGCATATTTATAATATTTGGGACATGATATATTTGACTCATTACCTTATCATAAAATACAGCTTTCTAAAACAAGAGCGACATATGTGAACACCCATATGAAACGTGGCAATACTGTGAATTATTATTGAAAGAGTTCAATAAAAATGAGAAGCTTAGCGAACTCGAAGATTTGATAGCGATACTAGAAATTGCTACCAAAACACTTCGGTCCACTAAGCATCGCCCGAATCTAACACACCGCAAGAACGCAACGCAACTCGCACACAACGTAATCCTCACGCTTTTATTTCAGTCTACCCATCAATTGTTAATCAATCGATTCAGTGCTTATTACTTTTTTAGGGTTTCGTAAGTAACTGAGCTTAACAAAATTACATAACCATTTCAACCTACCAATATTATCAACATCTCAATATTAATTAAAAACATTTCTCATACAAATCAGATATACTGTAAGATGGGGTAACTTTGGGACTGGGTGGGTAAAATTTAGTTTGTGGAGATTCCGTGGTGGATATATGGTGTTGGTTCAGTCTGCAAAAACGTACCTTGTATACTCATGTACAGCGCTACTACTATGCGGTACACTACTCTTGAGGCATAAGCGAAGGTTTTTATGAAAACAAGAATTAAAAAAAAACAATGAAAATAAATCAAACCTAACTGAACAACGAGTGTAGTGAACTAGAGTTCTCAAACTGCCGCAAGTTAGTAGCGCAGTATATACCAAACAAAGCACGTTTTTGAATATTGAACCAACACAGGAATCGCCACAGACTAAATTTTACGCGCTGCCCCTAAGTTACTACATTTTACGGTATCGATTGTTTTAAATTATTACGGGTAAAAATCAATGATTTCGTAAAGCGCTATTTAGTTCATACCTAATTTGACAATAAAAAAACATCACGCCTTCAAAAATCCAATAGAATCCCCATTTGGCTCTTAAGACAGTTTAATTTTAATTTTTTTTTCTTTCCATAGTCTTCCAGCAACACGATGGGTCTAATCAATATTTACGCTTTAGGCTGGACATGAATTTCAATTTACATTTGCAATAGCTACATTTCCCCATTAGAGAACTTGAACTCAAGTCATCTCTTCCAGTTTAGAGAATAATTCTCCATGATTATATTGTAATTAAGGTAATCATTATTAGCTTCTTAATCGTCTTTAGCGACGACTAACCGGTATTTTTTTGCATGAGAGCAGGTTCTCTGACAAAATAGGTGACCCCTTTTTGCTAGCTGACATCATTATGTACCTGGTTAGCATTTTTATTTAGTTTCATCTGATAACAGAATAAGGATTGCCTAAAATTCTAAGGTTTAAAAGATGTCTTCATTCTGAGCACGCTTTTTTTATTTTATTTTTTTTTTTTTAATTTAAGCAGTGGAAGAATTGAATTACTCGAAAAAATTAAATTAGATTTTAATTTATTTAGTTAGTTTTTAAATAAAAAGCTCAGCCCTTCTTACTAAATTTTAGCTAAGGCTGAAAGTTATTCTTCAAGAACAAAGAAAAAGGCATTCAATGAACAGAGTTTTAGGAATCCTTCAACTATTCAGAAAAAAGTGTAACTTGTATCATGTCATATCATCTGTATATGAACTGTATATGAACATAAAAGCGATAAAAATAGTGAAAAAAAGAAAGTTGTGATCACTTCACTTTATCAGACATCAAATAATAAAATAATATGTATAATTAGATTTAGACTAATTTCAATGATGTTTTATTTTTAGGAATAGCTAATTTCACTCATAAAAAAAGTAATTAATTATTTCACTATATCCTTTTCAACATAAAATTTAATAAATTTTGTAACATCAGTTGGTATTATAACCACTTTATATTTGACCAGATGATTCCAAAATCAATCCAAATATAGCACATTTAAAAAAGAATGAATGGATTATTTTCAGAGGTAATGAATGGCGATTTTAATTGCAATCCCAGTCAATAAATCATTCTTGGGCACTAGGTATGTGCATGTATGTGAGCAACCTAGCTTAAAAATGACAAGTACGAAACAGAAATTGCATTTTAAGTTAGGTATGCACCAGAGATATAATTTTATCGCTTAAATCAACTAACCGGAAGGAGCTCTTCATATCATCAATTTTACGCATTTTCACAATTTTCTCAAAAACAGCTCTAATGAATTTGATTTATGTGGAATTATGTGTTCATCAATGTCAGGCAGAAATTATACTCACTGAAATTGCCTAACACGGCTTAAATACATAATTTTAAAAATTCCTTACTCTTAAGTATCTTTAATTTCATTTATTTCAGATAAGACCAAACGGTTAGGAGCGCTCAGAACAAAATCGGAGTAATGCACGACTGAACAGTTTCAGAAGAGTTGGAGCTAAAAGAGAGTCAAAGTAAAGAACACATGCTTCGAGTGGCAGAATTTGGAGGGTGAAAATTTTGATTTTATTTTAGCTTAGTAAATATTTCTTTCTAATTTTTGGTTAATTGGAACTTAATTTAATCAGTTAAAAAAGTTAATATTATCAGATCAGGATGTTTAAAATTTTTACATATACTTATGTATCAGAAATTATACTCACTGAAATTGCCTAACACGGCTTAAATACATAATTTTAAAAATTCCTTACTCTTAAGTATCTTTAATTTCATTTATTTCAGATAAGACCAAATTGTTAGGAGCGCTCAGAACAAAATCGGAGTAATGCACGACTGAACAGTTTCAGAAGAGTTGGACCTAAAAGAGAGTCAAAGTAAAGAACACATGCCTCGAGTGGCAGGATTTGGAGGGTGAAAATTTTGATTTTATTTTAGCTTAGTAAATATTTCTTTCTAATTTTTGGTTAATTGGAACTTAATTTAATCAGTTAAAAAAGTTAATATTATCAGATCAGGATGTTTAAAATTTTTACATATACTTATGCTTAAAGAAATAAAAATAACCACCAAACGACATTATTAAATAATACATCTGAGTTTTAGCTCAGACGATATTCCATTGGTTCAAATGCTCTATCATTGAAGATGTACCAAACACGACTCATTATTCAGAGCTATAAAATATTTTCACCTTCCTTTAGTTATTCAAATAATCTCATAATCATTATTTAAAGTATGTATCACTTTTGATTTTCTCTCGCAATGAATAAATGTTTTTCTCTTAACATTCTCTCAATCTTGCAGCAATATATGCATTTCATATTCACTGGGCTATCTCCAGGACTTCTACATTGATACCAGCAATTTTTGTAAGGGTAAAGAAAATGACAATTGGCCACCTTGCATATTTCTCACTACATTGTAGATTACTCACAAGTTATTGACTACATCAACTCTAGATTTGTATTTCTGGTTCCTCTGTTTCTGCTTTAGCTTCATTCGAATTTAAGAAATGTGAAATATAATTAAGCTCAACTCATCTATTAGATTAAAATTTCCCCCTATAATATCAACAGTGTACTCAGGAGTGCCCATCCCCCTCCCAAGGTCGATGGCGTATGAATCATCTTCCTCTCTCCAAAATCGTATTATACTCCTCTTCTTAAAAACAGTGCAAGCACAAGTAGGATTAGAGAAATCATTGATCATATACAATTATACATGTTGTGGTCTGTCCTATGTTTTCCTCCTAGTTTTCTGTTTTCAAACTTTTCACACCGAAAATTCATAGCCCCATAGAAATGTGCCATCCTCAAAAATTAAAACCCAGTCCAAATGAGCCCCCCTCAAAAATTTAGAAGGCGCAACTTGACCCTCCGCAACAATGAAACCTCCTTCTAGGCACTCTTAAATGCACTGATCAAATACAAACCTTACCTATGTATGAAGTGAGAGGTGTAAAGAAGCAACTACGCTCCCAATCCTTTTGTACCTAACCAAAGGTTAATTGATATGCACATTTCCAACCAAGTCAAGAACACATGCTTCAGAATATAACTGTACTACTGTACTAAGTATTTTGCATATTTAAAGACTTTGAAAGAATTTAGTATTTAGTAATATCATTATTATTTTCAATGCTCAAACAGCACTTATTATTTTTTATGATCTTATTTTATATCATAAAACAGCATTGCGAGGGACACAGCATTCTGAAATCGACTGGGCTGATAGCTGTTTTCCACCCAAACACAAAGGCCTTATAGTTTTTAACCATTAGTAGCTGCAACCAATTTATTTTGGTAAAAACATAGAGCCCTTATACTTATTACAGCTTAGGTTTCAATATCTCAAAGGCAATCTGATAAGATGTCCGTCAGTCTCCGGTAAGCCATAACAAGGGCATAAAGACTACTTATTATGGCCATGTTTCTAAAACTTGGCATGGAATCTCTCTTGTCCCCTGAGACCTGCTTCTAAAGGTGACCTGACAATAATATGTGATCGTGAAGTTACATGAGAAATACAAAGTAGCCTCTCTTGACGTCACCAGTTCTATTCTTCGATTACATCTTAGACTGTAATCTCCCAATTCCTGGAATCCTCATCGATCCTTACCTGGATGTTTGTAGATAGATGTGCCAAGCCTCCTCTCTTCATTTCAAATTTCTTACAACCTTTTTGCAGGATATCAAGTGACATCCTCCAGCTAAGACTTGTACTCAATTATAAGACAAAGATCTATACACCTTGGTGAATAGGAACAAAGCAATTCACTGCATTGTCACCAGTCATTTTCTTTGTCAGAGTGAGAGACACTAGAACCAGGCAGGAGACGCCTACCTCAGAATACTCAATACAAAAGCCTTAGACGCCTCCCTGGGTATCAGATGGACCACAAAATATCTCCTAATTCCTTTCAACAATAGATCCTCATGATTTCGGAAGTAGTCCAAGTGAAGATATCACATCAATGTTTCTATTAATTTTCAATCCCAGGTAGATGGCTACCTTACTTGGACATATTCTTTTTCCTTGTATTTGCATGATGATAAGATGTGCTCTGTCCATCTTCTCTCTTATTCCTTTCAATTTTAATTTGATAGATAGAATATTTTTCACTATTAGAAATTGAAAGTTCCTAAAAATCTTCAATATATAGATATCATAAACACACAAAAGTTTAATTTTTTTTTTCCTATCCCCCAGGAATTTCTTTATTACAAAATACAATATATATAAATGTTATATATAAATATTTTTTTTATTTCCTTTTACTGACCAAGGGCATTTTAAGGTAAAAGGGCTATGCACGCTGTATGCGTACTTTCTGTATCTGTGGCCAGAGGCCTTAGAGTTTATTTTTAATAATAACTAATAATTTAATTTATAGAGGTTTGACTTTATATAATATACAGTTGAGGATTGCCAATCACCCTAGCAAACAAACAAATAAATAATATACATTCAATTTTTTTTTTAACTTTTGGGGAAAAAGTTTTTAAAAAACAATTAAAATTCTAATTTCTAATAATTTAATATGTTTAAAAAATAACATGAAAAAGAAATTACATAAATGTAGTGAAAAAATACCTCCATATAATATTTTGGAGTTCTCCTCCATTATCAAGATTCTATTCTTTAATAAATATTACACATTAAAAAGTGGTAACCTGATCATAGAGGAGATCTCAGAAATGTTTGAGTTTAAATGTTCTATTAATAAAATTATATTATATAATAACATTTTTTCACTACATTTATACAACATCTGAGCATAACCAAATATAATTTTGAATAGTCAGAAAAAGTATACAATATTAAAAGAAAGAATGAGCTCAGTTCTCAAAAAAAATTATAACATACAATTCAAAATATTTAGAGTGTGATAGGAAGGAACTATGTTTGGCAGACATGCACGCCTATAATGATCCCACTCTCTACACTCCTCTGGCAACCACCACACATCCTATATACACTATAATTGAAGATTATTAGACACCAATATGCAAATATTTTTTATTATTTAAAAAATGCAATCCTGAACGTATTTACATTCGTTATCGCTTGAATTAGATTGCAGCTCCAATTTGGGCAATTTTTCATGCAAGAACCATACTTTGAGTTAGATGTATCTTGAAAAGTAAAAACTCAAATTTTGAGTGAGGCGTTTTTATTTGTCACAGACAAATAAGTCTATATGTCTGTATACCTGCCTATTTTCACCTATGATGGAGAAACCTGGAAATATGTTGGACAAACATTACAGTCGCATAATAACAGCAGAAATGAGGTTACATCACAAATCAGTTAGGAAAACTAGGAACGATCGCATTACAAATGAAAGTATAAGAGAGCATCTCAACTCAAAACAATTTTGGAGATCAAACAATTCAAGTGGTTTGGACAGATCTACCACATAAACGAGAACACGACCCCTATAAAGGTATTAGAGGCTCGACCCACTAGGAAGAGACCACGAAGACGTCCCAGAGTTTCATATCAGGAAGTCAAGCAGAGGATTGGAAATAGAAGAGGTAAATCTCTCAACCAAATAAAGCTGTAAAACGAAGACTGCGAAGAGAGGCTGCTTGATGTTTAAAATGGTATGTGAAATATCATAAAGGTCTGTCACAAATTAACAAACCAAAATTAAAGTATTAGTTATAAAATGGATAAAACTGAAAAATGAAACAACAAAAAAGTCAGGAATAAGTAATTCTGAATTGCTCGTCAATAATTCACTAAAAACAATTTGGATAGCAAATACAAATGTTCCAGGTGTCCTATTATTTGAGTCATAAGGAAATATAGTTATAGAAGGTTTTAACAAATTCTTTCATAATTGTTTGCACATTTTTTTTATTAAAAAAAAAAAACCTGTACCACTACAACCCATGAAGAGTCTTGGGTGCAGTAATATGTGAGGAAGTACTGTTACAAGGCCAGCGATTGTGCAGGGAGGTGACGGGCTAATATCACGCTCAACTGCCAGGTTCTTCCCCTTAATTATTTCTTTAATTAATGGTACCCACTTTATGTAGAGGCTGGGTGTGCCCCAGGAGGGTTTCCCGATCCCAGGGTCGATCCACAGCTAATTAAAAATTACTAGTCATTAGCCGGATTCGAACCTAGGACCTTGAGCTGGAAGTCAGTGCTCACCCACTGAGCTATCCTGCTCCCTTTTTTTTTATTATTATTATTTATTTATTTTTGACATATTGTGCCATTTGCAACTGGCACAATATTTGCAGCAAATCTGATATATAAGGGATTAGTTTTAAGTGTTCTTGATTAGCTTCACTTTGTATTTATTGTAGTATATAATATACACACACACACACACACACACACATATATATATATATATATATATATATATATATATATATATATATATATATATATACACAACACCAACAAGTTAACAATATATAGCAACAAGACCACAACACTAGCTCACGTTCAAAAGATCAATTTCAGTTCTTTGGTTGTTGTACACGACAACTCATCAGCATCTTTGGTTTCTTGGAATAATTTTATTTATGAAAGTCAAATTTCAATAGCAATATATTGACATTTTTTTAAATACTGATATATGGATAATTTTCCAACATCTACACCACAAAACTTTGAACACACAACCTAATACACACAATCAGTTTTATTCAGGATGATAAAAAGCTGATTTTTTTTTCTAATTATTTGATTCTTTAAATATATGCTTTCTGTTTTATTGTTAGTTCAACATATAATGAAACAGAATAAAACTGGAAGTATATAATTATAGGTTCAAATCATAAGAAAAACATTCATTTTTCTCCTCCGGAAAAATGTTTTTAGAATAATGACCTTGTGGACATACAGTAACAATGTACTGCTTAAAATAATAGCTTCACACTTTTTGAAATATATGAAAAAAGCTACATTATTTATATTATTATATAATATGTTATTAGAGACAATAATCTAGATTTCATGATATTTCTTGAAATATATTGTAGTGCCAGGATGGTAATTTTTATTTTTTTAAAGATTCATTAAAATTTGAATAAATAAAACATCAAAATAAAAAAAAACACAAATTATTGTCACTTATTTGATTGAAAATATATGTTTTATTACATTACTGCATTATAAGAAAAGAAAAAAAAGCAATAAATCATGTTTCAAAGCTTGGTCAATAAAGTATAAAGAACATTTTAAAGAGCTACATTTAACAAGTAGATATAAAACTGAAAACTAACCTGATTCATTGTCTGCAGCTAATGCAGGGTCTTCTTCAAGCAGCCTTTTATTCCTTTCACCTAAAAAAACAAAATCGAATAAATGAAATACAAACATTTAAAAAGAAGTTGTACTTCAGGTTTATAGATAAAAGAAATACTGTCCTAGTCTATTGACTTATAGAGATAAGAATATAAACAAATTTATTAATCTCACAAAGTAAGTAAATAATCATTATTGTAATATGTGACAATAACATGAATAAAGCATGATCATAAACAAGATTGAGCAGTCAGTCAGTTATAAAGCAATATTGATCATAAAAAAAAAAATGATGAAGAAATGTAAATTCATAATTACCAGATAAAAATTTAGTATAGTCAATATCTAAATACGGTATGATTTCAAATGGTTCAT
Source organism: Nezara viridula (assembly GCA_928085145.1). Taxonomy (NCBI): domain Eukaryota; kingdom Metazoa; phylum Arthropoda; class Insecta; order Hemiptera; family Pentatomidae; genus Nezara; species Nezara viridula. Next base: position 90,503,367 of record OV725079.1, on the reverse strand, counting down.
CTCTAGAAATACTTCTAGGCAAATATACAATTTCAAAAGATTCTTCTCTACACAACATATTCCAACTGATTGTGAAGCTAAGTGATTGACTCAAATCACATAAATTTAACAACTAACTACCGAGAATTAATCAGATAAGAATGTTTTCTTCTCTCATTCGAATTATGATAATTGATCAAGAATTGAGAAATGTTACACAGTGCTAGCAGCAACAATAGCAAATTAATAAATACTATTAGGTTCTTCTTCAAGTCCTAAACAGAGCATTAAAAAAAGCTACTTTAATTGTACACTTTTCTTTAGTCAAGAAAAAAAATTTATTCTTCTTAAAAAAAAAAAGCAATTATACAAATATTCAATTTGTTTTTAGAACTGTCAATAAAGAAAAAAAATTAATTTAAGAATATTTGCATTGATACTTTCACATTTTCATTTGAACAGTTACTGTTGCCAACCTAAATTTGTTTTCAACAAAAAATAGAATAACTTATTTTTCTAGTTTGAAAGCATAGTTACAAATAATTGCAAATTTATTATAATATAAAGAAGAAAGAAAAATATATCTATTATATATTTAATTAATCTACAAATATTAAAATTAAAAAAAAGAAGAAGATATTTTAACCTTTTTTAAAGAACCATCACATAATACTTTCATACTCTACAATGAAAATCTTAATCAATATTTTTTGTTTATAATTAATAATGGATAAACAAAAAAAAAATATATTTAACTATATTTTAAATTACTTTGGGAATAATTAAGATGGAACAATTCTTCCAAGAAATATAAAATGAAACTATTTAATTCATACAGTTCTTTAAACTTTAAAACCCCTTATGATGGCAAAACAAAGATCAATTTTATATTAATAAGCCGGGTGGGTTAATAACAGAGGTGAAAGACTCTCTGTTACAATCCTATACTCGTTTGTCTGACAAGGGCGGTTTAGTTACTCTGAAAATGTTTTAATAAAGGGGTAACTGGGAGATTACCTTAGGTAACTAAGTATAACTGAGAGGGGATTTAATAATAGATATGACTGGTATTGCAGCAAACCTGGGTGGTCTAACCAATATCCATTATGTTTTCCTTGAATGCTTACTACAAAGTATAGCATGATTTTTTTTTTTTTTTATTATTGTTTAATATCAAATTGGACTAACCTTGAGCAACAAATTATACATAGAATTAATTATTGATTTGTAAGTATATATTTTTTTGTTAATATTATAAATTTTATGATAATAATAAATTATTGCAATTTCTTTTTAAGGAATAGATTCATTTTTATAAATAAAATAAATAAATAATAAGGCTTAGCGAACCCGAAGGTTCGATGCCGACACCACCAATCGCTTGTTACACACCTCCCTCCACCGTTCGCTGTCCAAACCCAGTCCCTTCAGATCGGCTTTCATTTTTATAAATAACCTTAAATAAATTACTTTTTTTCACTATTTTGACTTTCCCAATGCACTGTTTTTCCCTTAAGTCCCTTGTAAGGGTACTGATATTATGTGTGGAATGTATACTTAAATTAAACAACCGATTATGTCAGCATTATTTCTAAATCAATTGAATAAACAAAAATAAGTCTTGGCAGCAGATATTTACAGCAGTGCTCTTAAAGAATATAGCTTTTATATCATATGCTGTTTATTGCTAAGTATTAATATAATATTTTCTGTTTAACTGCTCTTACCATTGCCCTTGCTTACCCCAAAATTACAATTTCATACAGGTAGTTACCTATTCAGGAGTCGCATTGTAAAATCATGATCTAGATATTCTAGAGCATCTTACCGTCTACTTGAAAGTAATGTATTTCACAAAAAGAAACATTTACCTTGGGCAAAACTCTGCGAACTAGGTTTCCGCTTGGTGTTTTCAGGTCTAATTCTCTCCATTAGTTTACTTATACGATCGTTTCCCTTTTCCTTTTTTACCATTGGACCAGGACAATTCTCATCCAAAACACTCACACAATTTCTATGGATATTTAGGCCACAATCTGAAATGAAAAAAAAAAAATTAATTATTTATTTCCAGTTCATGTTTAGTAGTAAAATTAAAGCTTCAATTTCTTACACTAACTGATGAATTAACTCGTTTCAATTTTTTTTAAATGACTTATTTAAATAAGCATAAAAGAAACTGTGTTTAATATTGTAAAGGTAATATCATCACCACTATATTCAAGTAAGGAATGTGAGAACCAGCCCAATGCAAACTTTTTGATTATGATTATTCATTACTATAACATATACATACCTAACAAAGCTATAAATTCGTAAAAATGACGTTACTGATTCCGGGCTTCCGGAATACTATGGTAAATGAACGAAATTGAAAAATGTGATTTTACACATTCGTTACTTCACCATGGACCAACAATATGATAAATTTCAATCCCTGAAAATCCCTTGTATATTACTACAATCCATGGAGGAATGGGGGTTCAGTATTAGGGAAGAAAATACTGTTTATCACACAACAATTATAGAAACAAATGATGGGGTCAGTAACCACCGCCTAACTGCCTGGTTTTTCCTCAACCCTAAGCCAGACCATGACCCTATAACAGGTAAATAATTCCTGGGACAAAGGCTTATCCACTGAATTCTCCCTATCTTGTTTTATTAATATGAAAAACTGGAGTGCACATCACACAACTTTCACTTACCACCTTCTTCTTAGCAGGAATAAATATTTTCAGACAAAGGGGAAGTGAAAGTAAAAGTTATTGACGCTATATTTATTTACAATTCATTGTGGATATTTTTATTTGTTTAAATACCCTTATATATACAATTTTTAATGTTTATATCGCTGTATTCTATACATTTAAACATTAAATGATACCAACGATAGCATTTATGAAAATCTCATATGTATATGAACATAATATTGTCGAAATCTGTATTATATGAAGCTCATATTACGTATTAAAATCGGTTATAATCTTTCAGGCCAGCTCGTATTCCTTTGATTCCTCTATTACAACTATTATCCATTACAGTCTCTTATTTCTCCTTTAGTTAATTAACAAATTAAAAAAAATAAAGGTACTATAGAGGAAGCCAATATTGAAAATTAGCCATTTAAGCCCTGATAAGAACATCAATGAGAATAAAACCTACATTATATTAAAAACTGCTTAATAATATACTGATGTACTGAGTTTAATCAAAATCATTACAGTCGTTTTTGAGAAAATCGTAAAAATGTGTTAAATCGAATATATAAAGTACCACTTCCAGTTTGCTGATTTTGACGAAAATGTTGCTGTAACATCGAAAGCTTATAAAAACCTTAAATAAGCAATTTTACTTTCTTACGACTTTTTGTTTTTGAGCTAGATTGATAGCATACATAAACACACACAGACCATTTTGTGAGACTTGGTTATTTGGACTCAGGAGACCTCAGAACATGTATTTCCGTTGAAAACTAAGACTCAAAACTTTTCACGATTGCAATACTTACCCTTACTTATTGTATATATAGGTAAGTAAAAGCAAAAATGTATTGATATGAGTTTCTTTTCTGACCTTATATTTTAAACAAATTTTGTACATAAATCTATTTTGCAAGAAATTTATGTTTTTGTAATTATTAAAGCCATAATTTTGTTTTTCATATTAATTTTCCAAGTTGGTATTGCTCTTTTATTGTTTTAATAATACTGAGTACTGACTCCTCAATATATACATGAAATGTGAAGTAATTTCATATTAATATGGAAAGTAAAATGGACAACAAATGGGAATCAATTGATAGAATATGAAAAAATGAGTTGAATATTATCTTCAAAAGAAAAGAACCATATCCAATAACCACCTGAAGTTCAGATATCTTCAATGGAAAATCAAAGTTAAAAAAAATATTGGAAATGGAAAGGAAAATTTCTATTTATAAAAAAAGAACCACAAAAGTTAATTTTAATAAATCTACAAATATAACAGCAATGTTTTGAATCAGATAAAAATTACAATAAAATCAGATTTGCGACTAAAAAGAAAATTAATTAAATTCAAAGCTTCCAGATTTTCTAATGCCATTAACTTGGACTAGAGTTACTCAAAACATGTGCTAAGTTGATTGGCTTCCATCAGTTAAGGGCGGTCCATATAATGATCAATTATTTCAACTCATTCCAAAGTTGAAGTTGATTTCATTCAATATTTAATGTGGCAATATTTACTATGATTAATTCCTTTATGACAAGAAATGAAAAACCAAACTAAATAAAAATTAAAACAAACTTACTTGTACATTGATATCCCTGAGGTCCAATACCCCAAATAATCAGCTGACAGTGGTTACAATACGTTACAGTGTAATATTGGTAAGCTACGCACTGATGCCCTCTTGTAGTAACCTGTAGATAATAAGTAAAGCAATTATAGTAACATTAGCACTTACAAAGTTTTGATAAATTAATTACAAAAAAACTATGTCAATATAACTTCTACACAACTAAAAGTTAATATTAAAAACGTATTTAATAAATAAAGATGAATAAAATCCAATTCCAAATTGAATGTTTTATGAAATATTTTTAACTATTAAAAAATAAACTTTAAAGATAAATTTCCAATAAAAATGGGAAATAATTTTATGAAAAATTTTAATTTGAAACAAAGAAATCATCTAAAACAACCTCTTGTCAAGTAATTGAGTAGTGTTAATATTATTCCTTACTATCCTAACAAACTGACATTGACTATTACAAGAACAAGGCAGGTTATTATTGTAAAATATAAAAATTAATTATAGTTTTTGTAAATAGTAACATTGACGGTAAATTCATAACCATTATTGCCATTTTACCAAAATATGAAAAATTATACTTTTTGTTTCCACTTTATTAAAATTTATTCTACTCCATTATGTTAAATTATAACGTCTCATAATTACTTCCTGGGCAGTTTTACAACCTGAATACCATTTTTCTTACCGAAGGGCATTAAATTATGTTTTTAAATTATCTGTATATTTTACTCCTTTCGATAAATTGAAAATTTTCATTGAATTCAATATATAATTATTAAAATAAAAATTTCATGTATTTGTTTCTAAAAAAAAAAATATAGGAATAAAAACCTAATAAAAATCGTAACAAATATTAAAAATTGCTTATAATTATTTGGAACACAACGGCACCTTTAAGAATAGTAACATTTTATTAATTAAAAATTAATTATCCTTATGATTAATTAATTACATAAAAAGGTTAAAATATCCTGGGCAAGGCATTCTTAAAAGAATTAAAGCCATATTTAAATTCAGGAAATTAAGAATTCAGCAAATACAGAGTAATATAAAATTAAGGAAATATAAAAAAATTGAGCCAACTTACTTTTCTAGTTTTTCCGATCAGTCTTGTTTTCAGAGATTTATCTTTAGACACGTAGGTGAGACACCTTTCAAGGAGAGAATTGAAATGTGGTCCCCTAAGGCCAAACACTTTGCTCATCACCGTTCCTAATGCTGCACCGGTAGAGAACCTTTTGTCGTCAACAATGCCCCTCTCGATATCTTCTCTGTAGCAAATGATTCATATTTGTAAGTCATCTTATAAACAATATATCGTTTGTTTACTTTTAAAAAATTAAGAACATTATTTTAGGACATAAATCAAAATATGGATTTAAAAAAATAACTTTTTCTCAATAAAAGTCAATGTATCCAAAAGGAAAAACATAATAAATGAAAACTTTTAAATGTACCACAAGTTCAATCTAAATCAGCCAATTCCTTAATCAATTAGCCGATTTCATCATTCACCTAATGCTATTGAAATTAAAACAAGGAATATGGAGGCCTATTGAACACTTATAGATTTGTCTATTAATATAACAAATTAACGTAATAATATAAAATTTTAAGTGTAAATTTACTGCCTTTTGACAGAAAGGAATTTTTCTAGATTTAATTTAATTAAAAACAACTTCAACAGATTATGGCATCAAATATTCATCAACCTTAATCGATTTTAAATCATATATAGCAGTTTCAACAATTTGAGTTCTATAAAACATACTTAGGGACAGCAATTCCATTACAAATTAATATCTACTGAAATACTTAAGCAGAAAAAGCACATTGAAATTAATTAATGAAACCATAAAAATGTTGATCAAAGGCTTACTCCTATTTACTCTTTACAAAGAACTTTATACTATCTTTAAACAAGAGTATAAGCTTGGTAAGATTATAGACTGCCAAAAATTATCTTAATTTAACTAACACAAAATTAGTTTGAACATTTATTTATTTTTTTTGTTATGACAGCAATAATACTTACAAATATGGTTCGAGTTTTGGAATAAGAATACTTTCTATAATTTTAAGCTCTTTAGCTTTGTCATGAATACTCTCATCTAATTCAGCATCTCTAGGACCAAACAGAGTTCCTAGACCTGCAGTCCTTTTAGCTTGAAAATCAGCAAGTTGCTCATTGAGTTCTTCTTTAGCTTTTTGCCGGGCTTTCCAGAATATCTAAAAAAAAAAATAAGAAGACAGATGAAAAAAAAAAGAAGACAGTAAAAGTAAAGAAGATGAGCACTTTAAATCGTTCAGTTTTGAAATGAGGTATATTTAGGCATATTTCTATAAGTAATTTTATCTGATGTACTGAGGAATGATTAAAAAAAAAAAATCATCCGAGAAGGCTAAACTGACAACAATCTTATGGTATTTTTTTTATTTATGAAGAATACAAATAACCCTTTCCAAAAAGTCAACCTGAAACATAGATATCAGAGGAGTGGCTAGGAAATCTGGAGAAAACTAAGAATCCAGCACTGTCTGTGCAAGAGATAGAGCCATTATCTTGCTTGTGATGGCCATAACTTTTACTAGATGCAGTGGATCTACATTGGGAGTTCGATTGCAGATAGTAAATAGGAGCAACAACCAGTATTAGCAAGAAAAATAAATTTTTAGTAATTGATTGGCTCCCTGTTAAGACAAATATTTCGAACTGCCACAGAAGTTTGAGGCGACATGATATTGTTGAGAGATAGTTTCCATGAGGGTTCGGAAGACAAAGTAATATAATTAGAAAAATAATGCCATATAATTAGAAAAATAAAGGGTAAAGTTGATAATGGCCCAAGCGCTATTTTATTTGTTCTTTTTATTTTATTTTCAGCACGAAATTGCAATCTATTTGAAGTCTTGAAATAACCAATATTACGTTCAGCTACTTTTCGATGAAATAATGGATGAATGGGTATAACATTATGCTCTGGGTTCTAGGAGGGTGCTAGGAAAAAATTCATGACGAGTCAAGAACTATAAAAAAAACTTACCACATGTTCCTCATTTCAAAAACAACTTACGAATTGAGATAATTACGAACTCTTATGTAAGAAGATGAAAAAAAAAAAAATGATCATGAAGAATTTTCAGTTCATTACTTAATAGGAAAGCAGAAAACACAAACTGAGAACCAAACAAGAATATTTCTATTATAATACGAATAAAAAGTTTAAATTAAGTTTAATTACAATTAATAAATATAAATATAATTTTTTTACTACCTTCCTTAAAATTTCTTCTTTGTCAGCCTGTTTTGAAAGAACATCATCTATTTCTCGGGCAATATTTTCATCAACGTTATTCAGTCGTAAGGGCTGAAAAATATAAATAAACATGAAGTCGAACTTTTTATATATATATATGTAATAATAGAATAGAATAGAATAGAAAATTAAACTTTATTCTGGGACTAAGTCCCTTTAGAATAACAATGATGAGTTAATATAAAGTAAAATACAAATCTGGCCAAAAACAATAATAATGATAATAATAGTAAGTAATGATAATTTACAAGTAATAAGTAGCTCATACTGATTCGTACAATTAAAATGGATAAGAAGGAAAAATAAATTGTGCTTAAAGAGAGGAATAATAATCTAGCTTAGAAAAAATAATTGGCTGGGTCATACAAATGTCCATCAATATAGTTCGTCAGTTTATAGGTTTCTGGCTTTTGGTACTATCCTCGGAATCATATTTATAAGGTCAAAGTAAGCAATAATCACAATTAAAGATGATAGGTTTAATTTGTATTCAGGATTTGTGGAACTTTCTTTCCTATGACTAAAGATGAGGTGGATTCGTGCAACAATCTGAGTTGATAAAGTGATTTTTGGAAGTTGTTAAAGCAATTGGAATAAAGTTTTTGATGGCTTTGAAAGAGATTTTTTTTCTTTTGATTGATCGAAAGGCTATAATATAATACTAAACAGAACAGGTCATCATACTCAAAATAAGAAGAGACTTCGGTAGGATGAACATCTCGAAATAATAAGACCAAAATGAATTACTTGCCAATTTTTTAATGGAAAAACAAAAAAAATTATTTATCGTTCAGAAGTTGGTGAAAAAAATAATTTAAAAACAATTAAGAAATAATCTAATTCATGAAAAAAAATTGTCTATTGAAAAACAACAATAAATAAAGCTTTAAAAAAACTAATATAATATTTTCAACTCACAGCTCCAGGTACTAAAAAACTAGAGTGTATTTCATAAGCCCACTTCTTCATTTCCTTTGCATTACCTTCCTTGTAAAGATCTGTCACCAAATAGAATAACTGAAACAGATAACAAACAATTAATGTGAATTTTAATATATTGGAAAGTTCATATATGATCGACACCATGTTAAAGTAACGAATGTCAACCTTTCCAACCTTGCACTTTCGTTACTTTAACATGGTGGCGATGATATTATTAAATACGAATATACATTAGCTAATGCACATAAATATTTTATAATTGTCGAAAAGCAAACTAAGTTTTAAAAAATTGAATCAAATAGTTCCAAAAATAAAAAAAAATTGATGAAATAAATTTATAGCAATAAATGCTTATATTTCCCATTTAATCTATTTTTTAAATAAAATTAATAAGGTAGCAGAGGAGAAATAACTTACCAAGCTAGCAGGATCGCTATTAGAAATCACATAGTTAAGAAATACTGCAAGATGTGCTTGATGAGTCCATAATTTTGAAAGACTTTTAAATGGCCCATGATCTTCTGTCTGGGTCTGAAATAATTTAAAAAATACTTGCTAAATTCACACAAAATTTACTTAAGCACTAATAATATAAACACTCACACCCTATTTAAAGCTTTAAAGTTATGGATTAATGAATAATAATAATTTCATTCTGGGACAAAAGCTCCTCCAGAATAATTTTCAGACATTATATACACTTGTTTTGGCTTAATGATTACAAAACACAACTATCTAGTATCTACTAGTATTATTATTATAGAAATTAATACTCCTTATATATCAATGTGATGGATTGTAGTGAAGAAATAAGTGTTGTTAAAAAGGAATATAAGGAGAATTGACAAAATGCAATGGGTAAAGAATTCAATAACAATAAAGAATAACGAAGGTAGCATGGTTAATGGAAGATAAGCTGAAGGAAAAAGTTTTATAAAAGGGGATATATGTTATAATTTGTATTAAGAGAGGAGTTTAATATACAGGAGTTTTAGAATATAGGGAGGGTTTTTTGGTTCAAAGGAGCCAGAAAAGAAAGAGAAGGAGGTGCCTTTGAAAAGCAGGATAAAACCACTACAACTATACCAACCTGAAGATGAAGGGGGCGGGGTGGCCTAATGGGCTAACGCATGTGCACAACACCAGATGACCTGAATATGAGATTTTTAAAAAAAGTACAAGTTCGCGTCCCGGTGCCAGAGGAGATTTTAAATTCCCTGCCCTCACCCTCGGGCCGGGGAAAATCTCGTATAGTCTAAAAGGCGAGGTAGGGAAGAACAGAAAAAAAAATACCTGAAGATGAATCTAATAAAACCATTTATAATTCCTTGAATTGCCCAACAGACAGCCCTTCATACACCAGGCAACTATAACTGAAGTGGGAGAAAATAAGATATGATAGCTTCTGGATATTTTGAGGAATGGGATAACAGAATCTTAGGAATTGTTTAAACAAATATTAAGATCAGTTATTGATTTTTCTGTGGTCTTGGAAATATGGTTATTCGAGCAGAGGTGCTTATAAAAATTTACTGCATACATTAAATTTACCTTACATTTTTTTTTTTTTTTTTTTACCCCCTTTGGCCATATCTGGCATCCAAGATGGCGATTCTGCAGACAAACGACCTATTCTAACCAGAGTGGAAAGGTTGAGATTTGTTTTGTTGATCTGGCATGCAATAAATTTCAATCCCCTAAGACCAGAATTGATACCTTTTATTCATTCATTTTAATTAATCAATCTTGTAAACAACTCAACACCATAGACTCCCACCAACTTTGTTTGTAATAATTTGCCATCCTTTAATCTAGTAGAATCCTATTTATCAAGAATAATGCGGCCAGGTCTATTATGAAATTCTGCTGTGATGCCTCTACAGCAATGGAAAAATGAAGAGACTAAGAATACCTGTAATTTCAACACAACAGCATATTTATGTTAACAAAGTCTCATAAATTCCCGATTGGAGTGAGCTATTATTGATCTCAGGATACTAAGCGGATATCTTAATAGTAACTACAATTATCACTGAAAAATTAAGTAAGTTAAATTATATTATAACGCATACCATTTCTTGATCAGACATATCTTCATCTTCCATTGATATTATAGGCTGTTGAACTTGAGTGGCATTATGGATTGTAAAACCACTGCTTTTTACAGGTGAATCACAAATTTCAGAAGTCTGAAATAACAGTTTGAATTAATTAGCAGAATATATTAATTTAAAATATTTAAAAACGATTAAATAATAATAAAGAATCATTATAGTATCAATAATAAATAGAATTTGTTGTTTTTGTTTTTGTACTGCAACCAAATGTTCATAATTTATAAAGCTCATTCATAAACAGCTGAGGATGTTTCAGCAATGTTAGTATTAAATAAAGTAAACAAATAATCATTTTTTTTTTCTATTAATATTGACTAGATACATACATACAGCTCATTATACATTTAATTAGATCATATCTATGTGTGAAAAAAAAAATAAATAAATAAACCTGTAACACTACCACCCATGAAGAGTTTTGGGTTCAGTACTATGTTAGGTAGTACTTTTTCAATGCCAATAGTTGTGATGGCCATCGGGACAGGATCACGCTCAACCAACAGGTTTTAATTAATTATTAAAAATTACTTTACATCAGTCGTATTCAAACCCAGCACCTTGAGCTTAACAGCCCAGTGCTTAAATCACTGAGCTACTCCACTCTCTACAATGGTTACATCATATATAATTGCATACATCATGAATAAAAAAAGGTGAGTCCACTCACACGACATTCCTGCCTATTTCAGAAAAGTTTTTATACCTTTACATATGTCCATCAAGAAAACAAAACAAATTGATTATTGATCAAAGAAAAGATTTGAGTACGATTTATTCGATAAACTAAAGCAATGAACGATTCGTTCGAAATGAATGATTTTTATAGTTTTGAAGGATATTTCATTACCTTTCAAAAAAACAGGCTAAAATGTGTTTTTCGGACTCAGGATGCTCAGAAACGTATAGATCCGTCAAAAACCGCATATCGGAAATTTGACCCCATTGCAATACTTTCCTTACTTAGTATAGGTAGGAAAGTTATAAATTAAAATAGAAAATAGGATATGCTGTATCTTTGCTAATACTAGTTTGATTCCGATGATTTTTTTTTTGTTTTGTTGGTAATTAAAATACCTTTCAAAAGTTTTATTATAACTTTTACCATAGAATATATACTTAACAAGTTAGGCCCCAAAACATTTTTCTTTTCTTTATAACTTTTTTCCCTGAATTTTCTTGGGAATTTAGTCCATATACGAAAATTAAAAGGACAATTATTAGAACATTATATGAAAGTTTCATCAAAATTGGTAGAGCCGTTTTTGTGCTAGTCTATAGAAAAACATGGTTTTCATTTATTGCACAGCAGCTATTGCGCATGGAGCATCCAATTTGTGTCACAGACATCAGTAGTCAAAACTCTACAAAATAAAAAAAGAAGCAGCAAAATCAGTTCATTAGTTCCCGAGAATATATTGGCACAGACAGACAGACCAATGGCTAAAAATGTTTTTTTCGAAATCAGAGTGCTCTGAAACATATAGATCAGCCAAAAACCGCATATCGGAAATTTCACCCGATTTCAATACTTTTCTTACCTAGTATAGATAGGGAAGTAAAAAAGCACAAAATTGCATCAAATATCAGACAACACAGATAGAAATAATAGGTTATTTATTCACAACATATGTTAGAGAAAACATTAGGAGAGCTAATCTAAAGAAAATAGAATCTTTTTACTGTTCGTTGAAACAAATGCCTCTTTCTTTAATGTATATTTCACAAAAAAAGTGTTTAGTTTTGTCTTAATTATCTACAAGAACAAAATGTTAAGCAACCTCTTCATGAGCTTGTAAATCTGCAGTAATTATATGACATATTCAGCACAATTTATATATCATATAAACTTATGCAGTGTTCTTGCCTAGAACAACTATTCCATAATGTTCAGATAAATTATTTTCTGAGCTTGTTTTTTTGTTTTTTTTCCGTAATATCAGGTTAATGATTAGTCAACTTGGAATTTGAGTATTGAGAACACCACAATAGAATGAGCCCAATAATCTCTTAGACCAATAAATTATATTAACTGCATATATATATATAGCTAACTTACTGGAAGTGGGAGGTCATCATCCGGAATAGTTGTATAGGTATGTTCAGGAGAATTCTGTCCAGGAAGGTAAGGTGGAGGAGGTGTTCCAGGAGGAGTAAGACCACCGGTGGTAGGCTCCGTTTCCCACGCTATACTGCCGTGTGATTTCGCAAAATGCAATTCAGACATTGATTCTGATGCAATCAGTCTTTTAGTAGCTGTAACAAAATTAAGTTTATTATTATCTAAAAATGTGAACTATATTATTGAAAGAAAGTTTGTAACAAGAGGAAATCTACGAATATATAGTATTCAATAAAAACATGATTGTCTTTTTCAAGGTAAAATATTAATAGTTTTCATAAATTAAACATTTTTTCTTTTTTATATTGTACAATGATTCAGTCATTCAACAATTAAGATATTAATAATATAAAATACATATTAATAACTCATGGCAATATTAATAATTTTTTTGTTAAGTAAAACTCATAAAAATTACATATCTAACAAAAAAATATCTCTTTTAGCCATCATTAAATACTTACTATTCAACTAAAAATTTTGATATTTTAGACATTTGCTCTTTATGTATCATGATACAGATATAAAGTTTTAGTACATGTTAATATGAATAGAAACGGTATAGTCATGTAATAAAATATTATTATCAATTTCTAAAATATATTACAATAATGCATACAGGAATATGTCTTTAAAAATGAGTTTTTAAAATTTATAATGGCACAACAGATAACGATTGGGGTAAATTATTAAAATTAGGTAAGTTACAATATGATTTTCGGACTGAAGATATCATCATTAAAATGTCTGTAAAATTAGGTTGAATAATCAAATAATCACTACTATATTTAACAATAATTTCACTTAATTAACATTGTTCAATAAAAATTAGCATCTAATTAAGTGAGAAAACATCATACAGAAAAACTACGCAAAAGCAAAAAAGATAAATTACAACAACATGCTTTACCGCTAAAAAGAAAATCTGCTTTTTAAAATTCACTAAATTGAAACACAAAAGCATGACTACTCATCTACACTTGGCATGAAGCAACGAGGGGTACATTATCATAAACCTCTTATCTGCAATATAGGAAGAGCAAAATAGAAATGGCACTATACTACAATAGACGATTAACATCACTCTACAATTATGTAATTTTATTTTTATTTTCAAATATCATTTATCATAAAAATTAAGATTTGTTATATTGTATACCTAAAAGGCTAAATATCAGAAAAATAATAATAAATATAGTGTTAATGAATAATAGTTAAATTAAATCAGTTAAAGTTAAAACTTTTTAGATTTTTATTATAAACCCAAATAAAAATATAATTAATTCTCAAATTTTTAAATGTATAAGTAAAGTACCTTCACTTAGAGTTAAATTAACACTCAAATTATCAGGGCTTGACTTAGTTCTCTGATGAGTATGTTGAAGGACTTGAGGACCAGCCTGCAATCAAGTCAAATAAGATTTTAAAACAAAGTAATATTACTTGGATAGTTAAAAGAATTTAATTGAAATGAAAAAAAAAAATAAACATGCAAAATTCCAAAACATCATGCTCAATTGCTTAGGGGGAGAGTGAGAGGAGGAAATATTCAAATCCTTAGAAATTCAAAAATGCTTACTAACTATTAACAGCTCAAATAATAAAAAATGAAGAAATAAAAACAAAAGCATAGAACATAGCATTTCATACTGAAAGGCAATTTAATAATTTACATTTACTAAGTAATACTTTTTTATGTTGCTAGTAACTATTAATTTTTAGAAAATGCAACAATGAGAGCATCAATGAAATAATAAAAATTATAAGGATATGACCTCAAGACCTCTTAAAGATTGTTCTTATCATACATAGAAATTTATTTTTTAAAAATATTACATACATTTCAATTGTTCACCATAAAAAACTAATTGCTTAATTATAATATACTTATAAAAAAGGTATGAATAATTAAAGAAAATATAGCACACACAATGTCATGTCATGATGGAATGCAAAGCAAATCAAGATTTAATTAACACATCTAAAGTAATTAGTTATAGGTCATGCTTCTGAATCAAAGTAGGCTATTTTTAAATTTAAATTTTAACTTTAGGTTGCTGGTTGAATAGTGGAGAATTATTGGGCCAGTTTTAAAACTTCACATTGAAGGTGAATAGAATGATTCAAATATTAAAAAAAAAAAAATGACTCCTCCTAAAAAACAATACAAGTCCTCAGATTAGATTTATACAAACAGTTAATGGACAGTTTGAATTGATTTATTATAAGATTGTAGCATATTTTGAAGTTAAAGCAAATTCACTCCTTCAGGACTACTACATTTAACAATGAGAATGTTGCCAATTAGCCTATGTTTCCTTTAAAACGAAAGTAAATTTAATAATGAATGGATAGCTAGACAGCTTACATAACAGTTTAATAGTACATCTATATGATTCATCTGCTGTGAACTGTTATTCTATTTCACGAATTTCAATAACTCTTTTAAAATAAATTATTTGCACAGCACACTAATAGTAGGACAATAAATGATCACCATTGTCTGAGAATTAACTAATAAAGAAATTTGAATCAGCTACTCTTTCTTTGGCATCAAGTTTTATAAGACCAATTTATCAAAACATAAAGTTGCCTATAAGAAGAAATTCCAGAAAATTACAGTCATTGTAAAAACAATTTATTCACATTAAATCAGTTAAACAAAAAAAAATTAGACATTTATTTAAATCAGAAGTATTGATATTTTTCTTAAATTTTAAGACGTATCTGGATGGAATTATATAATAAAGCACTTACCATTTCAAAACTCTTCTCAACAGCACTCATCGAATGGACCAAACATTGCCTTGGGGGTAGCGGGGGCGGGGAGGTGGGAGGTGGTCGTGGGGGCATGTTGGGCATGTTCCTACATGGAAGAGGGGGGGGATCCAAACCCTGAAGGAACAACATTGTTAGACTGGCCTCTACATTCGATACGGCTCTTTGGCTTCAATTTCCAATTTAATCGTTCAACTCATAAAAAAATAGCAAGTTCCTTACGTATGTATCAGTGGTGCACATGGGAAAAGGTGAAAATATGAAATGTTTATCACAATTCAATTCTATCCTCTTTACTTAATTTCTTTTTCTTTTTTTATTAAAAATACATTCAAAGAAGAGACAAAGTTTTAAAGTATCATTTTACCACTGATTTGCAACAAAAATTAATTATTTATAATTTAAATAGACTAATAATCTGCAAAGATTTGGTAAATCACAAGGTAATTTCTTATATTTTATGCAATAATCTTTTGTGTTTTTTTTTAATTCACACACTCCTTTAACCAGATTTGTAGAAAATTAGAAAAAATTGTATGTTTTTCAATTTAAAAAAAAATTATTTTTTATTAATTTTCTTGATCTGATATTTTCTCACAGCCATTACCATTTTAATTCATAACTATCACAAAATATGACAATTAAGAAACCACATTTCTATTTGCGGTTAAATGGTTGACTGTCGTGAATAATGAAGAGAAGAATAGTTGGGGTGATCAGTCAAATAAGAAGGCAAAAATAAATGATAATATTTATTTTGAAATTTGCCGACGTTTCGACCTGAAGCTCAGGCCTTCATCAGGGCTGTCTTCATAAAGGTTGTTAGAGAAATCATTTCTCTATCAACCTTTTTGAAGACAGCCCTGATGAAGGCCTGAACTTCAGGTCGAAACGTCGGCAAATGTCAAAATAAATATTATCATTTATTTTTGCCTTCTTATTTGACTGATCACCCCAACTATTCTTCTCATTTCTATTGTTTGTTTTGGTAAAGATACATGCACATTTAAATTGAGTATATATACATGCCCATATCCTGTTTAATGAGAAATTTATTTTCTAACGTGAAATGGAAACATACTTTTGAATATGATTAAGCAATTTTTAAATAGTGTTACATTTTTTTCCTCACCTCTTGGTGGTTTTCATATCAATCCATTTTCTACAAACATGAAATGGAAATGTACTTTTGAATATGATCAAGTAATTTTTAAGAAATGTAAAATTTTTTTCCTCACCTCTTGGTGGTTTTCAGATCAATCCATTCTCTTCATACTTTACTTAAAATCAAATATTCTTTCTAAGATTATTTATATTCGGTTAACTTAAAACATTAGGAATGGCAAGGAAATAATAAAAGAAAAGTAAATAAAAAAACATAAAAATAATAAACTATTTTGATATATTTAAAGTATTGCGTAGAATATTCAGAACGAAGAAGGATGAATTAACCGGATAGTTCAGACGGTTACACAACGCCAAATTGCGTGAACTTTATCCGGGTAATATAATTGAGGTGATTTCATACCGGCGAATCAAATGGGCTTGTAAAATTGTTTGGCTTGGTAACGAGAGAATTCCTAAAAGGTTAATATTTGCTGTTCCAAATGGTAAGCGTCCAAGGGGTAGACCGAAGCGAAGGTGGGAAGATTGCATTAAAGCCGATCTGAAGGAACTAGGTTTGGACGGCGAACGGTGGTGGGAGGTGTGTAATAAGTGATTGGTGGCGTGGGCATTGAACCTTCGGGTTTGCTAAGCCTTTTATTATTATTATTATTATTTAGATATATACATAGTCATTTTCTAGAGAGGAAATATCCCTCCCCAGTTAACATACCTCTGGAATAAATAAATCTGTCGAGAATTGTCCATTGTGAGAAAAATTTCACAGTACTTTGCTAATCAAACTGAAAATTTAATTCTGTCTGCACCATAAATCAATTCCTAAATTTCTCCGTTCACTGTCCCCGACAAAACTAAATCCATAATAGATTTAACACAATCCTATCTACTTCTCAGACCATGCTCTTTGTTAAACATTAGTACTATTTAGTGATAAGATTGTTATCTAATCCAATCAATTTCTATTACAACTACATTGGTCAGATGCATGTCATATCCTTGTTCTGTAACCTTCTGAATTCTAGATTATCTCCATTTTTATAATAAATATGTAAAGAAAAATTTTGTCATTCTAAATTATAAAATAAAACAGGCTAGGTGTAACTTTGTCACTTTGCCAACTCCTATTTTGCCTGTCTGTGCTGAAGACATTTTGAAGAATACATTCTTTGCCTTCTCTAGTCGCATTTGGTTCAACAGTGATTGCACACTGTTGGTCTGTTCTTCGGATAAGCATAAATATGCTCCTATGGGGTTTATGCTTAATCCTTTAATATCAATTTCCCAGACCATTCATCAACAGCTACTTGTAGATGTTCAGAACAATGAAACTTAGGATTAGCAGTGGAAGTAGGTTCCTATATCTCAGTGGTCCTTGCAATTCTCTTTTTACATTTTTTCCTTACTAGGTCCTTCATAATATTAAAAAATAGGGTAATTCACAATACTAAAAATGACACTCTACTTCATTCCTTCATTTAGGGGGACCGGAAAGTAATGTCATATCTGTGCATGTGACTATTTGATTGTCATTTATGAGCTCATTGTGTGCATCAAAGTCATGGCGAAGACTTTCTAAGGTTATAATGACTTGTTTAATTGTAAATAATCAAATTAAAAATTTTGTTTTGCAATTTTGGGTGAAATGGCCAGCCATATACCAAAAAAAAAAAAACATGTACACATCCGACATTGATTGTTTTTAGAGTATCGTAAGAGCAATAACGCAACAGTTGCAACAAAAAAAATGTTCAATGTTTATCCAAATGCATTAGACATTCATAAATGCCAAAGATGGTTTTTCAAGTTCCAATCTGATAATCTTCATCTCTCCGACTCACATCGATCAGGAAGACCGGTAAGACAATGACCTGTTAAGGGCGGAAGTGGAAGCAAATCCATGTCAGAGAATCGAAGAATTGTCAAATAGTCTTAACCAACCTTGGTCGACCATCTTCCCCCATTCACCACATGCAACTTATTGCTTCAACGGCAAAATACAGAAACGTTTTTTGATCACTTGATCGCCGGAGATGAAAAATGGGTCTCCTATAACTCAAAACGCAAAAGGCAGTGGCTCTTTCAAAAACCTGGACAAACTGTGAATGCAAACCTTTATTGTGAACAATTGGATCGTGTGAATCAATCTTTAACCGAAAAGTGGACAGCGATTTGTCAACCAAAAAAGCATTATTTTGCAACACAGAAATGAAAGACCGCACTGCCCAAGACAAACCCTGAAAAAAATTAATGAATTGGGATGGGAGGTACTGCCTCTCTCACTACTCATCTGATGTTGCGCCAACGAATTTCCATTTATTCCAATCGCTTCAAAACATTTTAAGTGGCAAAACATTTAAGTACTTTCAAAGTGCAGTGGCTAGGGAACTATTCTCAGATGATGAAGGTTCTCAGTTCAAAACTGTTTTCACTATATTCTTTTAAAGACAGGGTTGCCAAGCGGGCTAATGCGTATATTCACAACACCCCTCTCTTCTCCTGCCTGCCAACTTGATAACCGAAGTTATAAACGATAAAAATAATTGCAAGTTCGTGTCCCGGTACCAAGAGGGTCTTTTAATTTAGCATTAATCCTCTGCCCTCACTCCCTGGTCCAGGAAAACAGGAGAAAAAAAAAAGAATGGCAAAAGATTTTCAAATTCGAACGATATCCGAATGCGAGCTCTTTATATTTCGCTCAAAACCTAATTGATTTTTATTGATCTGGCATTGAAAATTTACACACTGGAAGGAAAAAGGTTGTTAATAACGGGGGTGAATGCATCATTGATTAAAAATTAAACTCGTTAAAATTTATGTGTTTGAATTTAATATAAGAAAATGACATTACTTTCCGGTCCTATTTGAATATAATTTTCGATATAATTCATGCAGATTTTGAACCAATGAGTTAAACATTAGCTTTTGTGTTCTGATATATTGAGTTTATGGCATTTGTCAAATTCAAAAGGTAAATTTCTCTATTTCCAAATATTCTGGATTTTCTAATGTGGAAGAATCAAATACAGTTCTTACCTCTAGAAAAGCAAAGTATACATTCTGTTGTTAATTTTATTTCTTCCATACCACCATCCTAAACACAAGGAAGGTCGCACCGGATCTGAGAGATCCGCTGAGCAGTCTTTTTGATGTGGTTATATACCTGTTGGGAGTAATGGACCCTTCCTCCAAGATATTCTCCTGGCTCTTGGAGCCATACAGTCTAGTATTGGAGTGACCTGTATTACAGTCAATTTTTATAGTAAAACATAGGTTTTATCTGTGAGATCCCAGCAACCTAATATGTAAGTATTTTCTATTTGTTGTATTTAATTTTTGTTTCCTTTTAACACTATATAATGTGTTTGTTTATTGCTTTTGTGAAATCACTTTTACTGTCACTTTATTTGTATACAAAATATAGCCATTGAATTTCTCAGATCCAATGCGAACTTTTATGTAATATTTATTTTTTCTCTAAATTTTCTTTTTTATTCTCACTTTCTCCTAACTTTCAATCCAAATTAACTCCTTTGACTGATTGATTTCTATATTATGTATTGTACAGACGAAATGGTGTAAAAAATACATTTGACTTAATTAACTCTGAGGATGGTTCCCAATGTTGTTATAAATCACCTTGATTTTTGTATTAATTATTTCTTAATCTAATTTAATTCTTATATAATTGTTCCCAGTGTTTAGTAATTTTTTTTTTGTGTTGTATAATGGTATACAAAATTTAAAGTTCAAATTTCTAATTTTTTCAATGTATATTGAATTTCAATATATTTTTTTAAATTATGAAATTGAGTTTTTTATTCAATAAATAAATTTTAAGAACTCATCTTATACCTTTTTCATTCAGTAAAATGTAAAATTTATTGGTATTTTTTATCAATAAATTGATTTAGTGAAGCAGATCTGACAGATCCGTAGGGATCTTCCATGCGACTCTAAGGCTAGGGACCATCGGAATCATAGGCGGATCCACGGGGGGAGGAGGGAAGCTTTTGGGCTGAAGCCCGTTTTACAGAAAAAAATATTAAGAACTATCTCTTTAAGTATTCTTGATCGTGTAATTACATTTAATAGGACTTCAAGAACCATTTCATATAGGTAGTTCATTTCTTTCTTTTTTTTCTAATTAATTATCTGATATGTATATGAAAACAAATCTTTCGGGCTGAAGCCTCCCCCCTCCCAAAATTACATCCTGAATACGCTAGTGATCGGAGTGTTAAGGAGAACTAATCGTCTTGCGTTAAGTATGACAAAACCGAAAAGTAGAATGTTCTTCCTCTCTATCATTTCAAGCTATTTCTGCAGACACCATTCCAATATTTGAATTTATAATGTATAATTTTTAGACAACTGAGGGTAAGCAAATAGCTCTATAATTTTCAGACAGTCTGACTTGCTTTCTCATGGATGAGGATAATATTTTGTAATCACTCCTCTGACATTTTCTTTTCATTCATTGCTTGGAATTCGAAGAATCCTTTTCAAATCTTATTCTCTTCGTTTTGAGGTAATGTATCAAGACCAGCAGTCAGAAGTCTTATTGAAGTTTATGCTATTAACTATCATGTCTATTTCATTGTTTGTGGTGAATTGTTAGGTGAGTCCCATATCATCAGAACAAGTGGCACTCCAACTATTCCAACTCCTCAGGATAACTATGTGTGCATATATATAAATAAATAAATATATAAATATATATATATTATTGTTATTATTATTATTTACTTGTTTTTGTTGCAAATCAGGGGAATTAAATCTTGAAATACTAATACAAACTATGAATCGTGAATGAAAGAATATAAATAAGTGATTACTTAATAACCTAGTGTACATAATTTTATTTTCAAATCTTTAATTAAAATAAGCAAGCCCTTCATGATATGGGCAAAGATATGAAATCAGGGAGAAAACTAATACAAATTTGGAAGCACACAGAAATCATAAAATGAATGCTATTTTGTGAATAAATAAGGATAGAATATTTTCATAGAACAAATATTTACAGAAAATGTATGTACATATTCATAAGTAAAAACAAATTAAATTAAAAAAGTAAAAAAAATATATACAATATATCAAAATATGGGCACCACCTGTACATATATCTTTTAGTACATGACAAAGATTAATTGAAGGCAAACAATTTATAAATATGCAAATGATATCAAAGCAAATATTTATAAAAGATTAAATGGAAGCCAAAGCCAAAAGCACAAGGCAAACATATTTACAATGATGAAAGTTAAATAAAATATAAAAATAAAATAAAATCATAAATAAGAAGCATTAGCTTATGAACAAGATTAATAAAGTATTAAAATGGTATAAATTAAAAAAGCGAATACAAAAAATGTTTAAAATGATATTTGTAATGAAAATTAAAATGAATTTATGAAATTAAGGATTAAGTAACATTATGATGTTCTATTTGCAGGTAAATAATATGAATGAAATACTATTAGGTGAAGTTCTTTAATTAAAATTAATACTTCATTAAAAAATTATCATCTTTTAACGGATTTAAATTAAGATTATTAAACATAATTTAGAAAAGAAATTTAGTAATAAAAATAATAGGCTCACATTTTGAGTTACTGAAATGTACAAACATAATAAAACAGAAATTAAGAATCAGTTTTTTTAAATTTAAGATATTAAAACATAATGAAAAACAGTATTATTCAAAGGTCCTGTGTTAGATGTGATTCAATCAGTTTTAATCACTAGTGTTGTTATTGTTATTGTTTACATTAATCATCAGTTAATGGTGTTCCTGTAACATGATATATTATACACTTAAACCCAAGAAGTATAGGATGAATATTAAAGTTAAAAAAAACAACAGAAAACAAAGTACACTTTTCATTAATAATGTCAAAATTTGCAATCAAATCATTAATATTAGTTGTACTGTAAAGTTAATAAAAAAATCTTTTATGAATGATAAAAAGCTTATGGATTATAAACAGCTCATTATGGACGTATTTATTGTTAAAAGCTATTGAATGTGACAAAGCTAAAATTTAGAAAAATGTGATTTAATAAACATATTTCAATGGATAGCTAACACATATGTGTGGGTGTATATGTTATTGCATAATGCAATAAGTTTTCATGACTTTTTACTGATTTCAAAAGTAGATAAAACAAAATATTTTCTTTGATTAAACCTGAATAATTAAAACAAATGGTTTCATAAGAAAACAAAACTAAAATATTTCCAAGATACCATGCACTTACCTAAGTACCACAAAATCAACTCAACCAAAAAATCAAAATATTTGCAGCAATCATCTCAATTCACTAATGTTTGGTCGAAAGAGCTTTAAGTGATTATTTTTTAAGAATCTTGCTCTATTGACTGGTAAAAACTTAAGTCTCAAATGAGTCCACATGAGGCTTAAGCTGTTAATGTCAAAGAAAAAAAAAAAAAAACAATTTTCAATTAAGAAGGAACTAAAATTTTTGTTCGTAAAACTTATGACTTAAGCCATTTAGACTAAACAATGGTGAATCAGTAAAAACAAGAGTTCAGAAATATTCATAAATCTCAGAAAAAAATACAAAATAAAAGAAACATGCTTAGGTATAATCACACCAAACGAAAAAATAATTAAATCACTAATATACACTAATTATCCAAATAATAACAAACCAATATGCATCAAGACAACAGTAATGATTGATAAGAGTTTAATGCACTGGTTTGAAAAAAAATAATAATAATAGAAATATAACAATATTAACACATAAAAGGAATAAAGCTTGGGTTGAACTAAATGAAAAGAACAATTTACTTTTTATAATTAAGAGTAGATAACTAAATCATAAGATAATATTTATTTACCCTAAAACCCTCAAGTCATGATAAAGTTATATACAGTGAAATAACAGAAAAATTGCCACTAAAGAAGAATATGTAATTTAACAACTACATGGAAAACATTGATGGAAAAGTGCGGCTACATTTGATTGTTCTAACCAAACATCGATTTCAACTAACTATAGCCCACCAGGGAAAACATAAACTTACTTCTCTTTCTTCACGAGTCCAAGCATGTAAAAGATAACTTTTATAAGACATTGAAAATTGATTTTTAATGAACTTCAAAAAAAAAAAATTATTTTTGGATAAAACGTTTATCACCAATATTTTTTATTTATTTATTTAATATTAAAACATGAGGCAAGAGCAAATGTAGCATTTCTCAAAAATAAATTTATTCTACAAGGAATAAGCCTAAGAAAATAGGAGCTGAAACTTATTCATACAGTATTAACAGGTAATTTATTCCATTCATAATATGAACTAAAATGATAACTCATGTCTGCGATTTCGGAAAAAATTTAATAATTAACATATATCATTGTATCCTGTACTGATCAGCAACAAAATGACTCTAAATGAACCTAATATCTCAAAAAAAAAAAAAAATTGAGATGAAATTTGAATCCTATAATATTTCTAATCAAGGTCCAGGAAGTTATAAACGACAAATTTTCCATAATTTGTACATAGTTAAATAATAAACCTAAAATTAAACTTATCAAGCAAACTGTCCGAGCATATTCCTCCCTTATCAATTAAGGAATGAATTGAAAAACAACATGGAAATCAATATCAATGGATCAATCCTAAGTTAAAACTATGTCTTGTGTGTTGATGAAACTTTAAAACCTAACTTGGAACATTAATTTTTAGAAACATTGATGCCATCCATTCCAATTTGAACCTTAATGCTCTAAAATTCTTTCTTTCTGTCACTAGGGAGTGGCCATTTTCTCTCTCGATTGCCACTTCGTAACTATAAATTGTTCTCTAAAAGCATTTTAGATAATGGTGGTACTAAAAACTTTTCTCTTATTTCAATTTTCACCACAACTAAAAGCGTTGTTAATAAACTAATAAGCACTTAATATAATTAATTATATTTGTACTTATTTTTTATAGCAATCTATTTCAGGTTTCTTCCGATCAAAATGTTTTCCTTTTTTTTTTAACAGTTACATTTTCTGCCTTTCTTTCTCAATAGATGTTTGGGTTATAAAATCTTCATTTTCCTCTAAATTGTAAAGGAATCATAGTATATGTTAGGTTTTTTTCCTAACAATTGATAAATTATTGAGGAGAAACATTCAACATAATATGGTATCAAGGTTTAGGCTAATTCCATTAAATAGCAATTCTTAACAGACTCAAATTAATCATATTTAATGCAAAAATAAGTGACTTCACAAATGGAGATAATTAAATATTATGCTAATGAAAGCAGTTTTAAAAACACTGAATTTATTATGTATATTATCAAAGCAAAACAGAAAAAAAGCAATTATACGATAATTTTATGCAGCTTTAAGCTCACTAAGTTAGGAAAATATATCAATCTTTAATAATACTAAAAATTATTTTGAAAAATCTAAATTATGTAGTTGTAATGCAATTGATAAATTACGACAGATATAAAACACTCATATATTTACAAAAGAAAGGCTTTCGTAAATTTAAAATCTGTAGTAGGTAGGCTTATGGATCGAACAAATAATGCAAACATTAAAAAAACAACCAGAAACATAACAGAAAACTATTGATTACAGTGGTAATACATAATCGTATTTAAGTTACGCTCATAAACATAGCGATGTAACCTATGATTCGAAAATAAATTAATACCATTTTGATAAAGCTTTTCAATGAAATAAAAAGAAAAAAATGGGGAAATGGTTTACACAATATCTTTTAATTTCTGGAATGAATCCTTTCCACTTTCTTTCAGAATTCTATCCTATTCATATTCAAGTTCATCAATATAATTTAATCAAATATTTAACAAGGTATGTTAAAACTAATTTGATAGTAATTGCTAATGAAAATTAATTTGCTCGAAATGCAAAAAAATTTACCGATTTCCTGAATATGTCAATATGAAGATAATATATAAATAAGGGAAAATTAGTGTTGGAGTAAATATTAAGAAATTCAACCTCTTGTTCCAACTGTTGTTGTAGGGTTTGTACTCTTCTCTCTGCACCCACCAAATCTTGCTGTATTATACTCTCTGTTCCAGGATCCTTGTTTTTGGCAAGCTTGCTGCGGAGAGATTCAACATACCTCCGCTCTTTCTCGAGCATCAACTTGAGAGTATGTGCTTTCTCATACTCAAGTTGCCTCATCTTCTCATGCTGGAAATGAAAAAGTGCTACTTTCACTTATCCGTGTAAATAAGAATTAATTATCCACAATTTATTTATTTTTCCCATTTAAATTTTTTTAATATAGAAATACTGGCTTTTATTTTCAGTAATGAACAAAAATACAAACTTTTTAACTATAAGTAGATAGATTCAAGGTAATATCTGATACATTATTAACCAATAACCAACTCTATACAAAATTAAATTCTCTATACTTTTTTTTTTTAAACGAGTTTATAAAAAGAGAAAGAGAAATGTTGTTTCTTAAAAAATACATTTTAGATGTTTATTGCATTCTAAGAACATTAACTCATATTTCAGACTGGAGAACGGATATTTCCACTTTCTAACTGACAGAACAAAAATTATATATATTCCTACTTATGATGACAGAAATTTCTTCAAAAGATATATTATACAAATAATAAATAAAAGAAAATGAAGACATAGTTCTATACAACATTTTTAATACTGATTAATGAAAAAATCATAAGGATTCTCCATGCATATCAATAATAATAAGAGATTTTCAACAAAAATTAATTATAACAATAAAAGTTCTATGTTCAATCCTACGGAAAATAATCAATATCTAGACCAAATGAAGACAAACTGAAAAGCCAAATACAAATTTATTAGGGATGTGATTGCCAGCTAATTCTAATTAAGTGAGAGGAAAAACAACTTAAGAAAAAGAAAAACTCACATCAACCGGTTGCGGAGCAGTGATCCGATGATCCCTCGAAGGCAGAGAGTGGTGGTGATTCGCCCTATGAAGATTTGGAGAGCTCATCACATTGCTGGAGGATCGCTCTCGGAGGGGATTTTGTTGGACCGTTAGGACAACCTGAGAAGCCGCTAGAACAATGTAAAAATAAACATATATTAAAATAATTTACATTTTTTAATTAACTTTTTAAATATAGGTTGCCACAGAATGTGTATTTAAATATAATAAAAAAATTATATAGCCACTAGCTGTTTTTAAATGCTTGTATATTAATAAGTTTAATATAAGAATTAGATAAAATTAATCACCACTAAAATGTCACATCAACTGTATACTTATATTTTTGAAACTTCCTACAAGAATAATTTATTTTCAAAGAAACCAAGCTAGAAATGATAAAACATAATAACTGAATTATAAATATCGGGATATGATGATAGAGGCACAGTTGAAGATGTCATGAACAATTTTTGACATCATATACAACTTCATATATGTATTTTAATCTAAATAGTGTATAAAAGAACTCAAGAAAAATAATCAATTTAGGATTAACTACATAAGAAAGATTTATAATTAATTTGTAAATTCAAATATACCTCAAGCTAAAAAACTTTTAAACATGAACTACAAAATGCCAAAGAAGATAATGAATACTATAGTGTTAAATATAAGAAAAAATATGTCAAGAACCTGAAGAAGATGGAGAAATGAGCGTTGATTCAGCATGTATAAATATAAGAAATAAATAATTGTATAACATATAATATATAAAGAAAAGAAAAAAGAATCTGTTCACAAATTAAATTAACAACTCAATGATATGGTAGTACTTTTTACTGAAGTAAGGTACTTATTTTTATTATTTTAGACAGGAGATAAATGACAAAAAAATATCATTTTAATGATATTTTCCTCAAAATTTTGTATTGTAGGAGGGGAGTACATTTCAGATCAGTTCCATGATCTCAGGGATGGCCCAGAAGAGGGTAGAGTAAGCGGCAAGTTGCACCAGCAAAAGTTTTGAGGAGGCATATTTTGATAGGGTTTCAAAGTTTTTAGGTAACATTTTGAAGTAACTTCCAAACCAGGAAAGAATAGGAAAACATAGGACAAATTTACAATTATTCTAATTATGCTTTCTTTTCACTATATTTTTAAAAGAGAACACCAATAAAATTTCTTGGGGGAGAGATGCTAACTAAAACCCGGTTTTTGAGGTTTGGCGGATTTATAACTTATATAGGAATGTATATGCGTATACAACTAGATAAATCATAAAACAATGAAAGAAATTGTTGATTACACGGAGAAAAAATTGGATAGCTTTCTATTCTGTGCAAATGTAAAACTTTCGTACCTTCGGTAGTGAGGAAGCAACATATAAAATGCTCATAAACAAGAGATGAGACAGAAATTCTGTAATTGGTTTTTAAATTAATAGCAATCAAAAAATTATTAATAATAAATCTCAATTTAATATGCTTGTTTTTTAAATAATGCTTGTTTAGCCTATTAAACGTAACTTACTTAATTCTTTATGGTAATTAATGGCTTCATGATTTGGGACCAAGTGCAGACACGATTGTTTCCGCCGATAAGAAAAAGCAAAAGAAAACACATTAACAAGAAAATAAAAAGATGAAATGGTAATGATAAATCAAATACATGTGTGTAAATGATTAGAAAATATTTAAATAAATACTATGATGTGGATGAAAATTACGTTGTGTAAGATAAAGAAAGGTACATTAAAATACACAAATAGTGTAATACAATAGCAAGCATACGCGCAGACTTCGAGAAAGGAGGGGCGATCGATATTTTCGATTATATTGATTTAGATATTTTCAAGTATATATAATTAGTAAAACGAAATAAATAAAAGTTCTTACAACTATACCAACATATAAACAAATTAATTTTAAATATTCAATATTATGTTTGTTCATTTCACAATAATTATTTAGAATTTTTGCACATAATAAAAACTACCACCATTTTTTTTTTTTTTTTTTTTTTGGTTCACCGATCTCTCCGACAAAATCGAAAGTCTGCTCGGCAAGACGCGATAATACAGGTGAAATATCGTAAAAAATATGGGCCAATGAAAAAAGATATATTTTTCATTTCGGAGGGGGGTCTCAGCCCAAAAGAAGTGGACCCGCCGGTACGTAAAAGTAATAATTATATTTCAATACAAGTAATAAATAAACTCAAAACTGTGCTACAATTTTTTTAAGCATGGTACTCAAACCCAATAATTTCCAATCTATTAATTATTAAAAATATTTCATTGAACAAATCAATGTACCCAATAAAAAATCCGCTAAATGAAAATACATAACTATTAATCCATGTTATTTTATGGCCAAAGCTCATGAAATACGTATGATAAGCAGATTCATATTAAGAGAAAGGAATCTTCTTAACAGATCAATTAATAAATTTATATAATAATAAATCATATCTGGCATTGCAGAAGTTAATACGATTGTTTTCAACGATATTCTACATGCAACGTATGTTAAGGAATATAAATGATAAACTGCACATGAGAACAACATCAGGTTAGACAATAAATAAATAAAATAAAAGTAAATAGCGAAGGGTAACGACCTAGCGGACTGGCGAACCATCATGATCGGGGGAGTATCCCCACATTCCAGACATTCAGGAGACAGTGCCCCCTCTCCTCGCCTGGTCAGCACGGGTGGCCAATCCGGGCTCAACCTTCCATTGTTTTGATGTCGTCACGAGATTTTATTTTTTAGAGGTAGTAGACATAGGTCACAGGTACATAAGCGGTATTCCTTCAACAATTGTGAGTCAACTACACACTGTTCATTTGAAATATTTATTGTTTTTTTGGTTTATTATTTTCAATAATGATCTATTGTTTCAATATTGTAATCGACCAAAAAATTCAAAAACTTAACCTCCCTCCCTCAAAATTCGAGGTTTTACGTTTCAAGATACGAAGAATATGAAAAACAAATAAATTTGTTTTTGTCAGTCCGCTGTCCGCGCATTTTCTCCGAGACTACTGAACCGATTTTTTTCAAATTTGAATTATAAGTCAGAGGTTGAATTATAAGTGCAAAAAGTTCAAAAAGCGAAGAAGAATTAGTTTAGGGTCGCAAACAATGGATGATGGAGCTAACTTTCTTCGATCGATGAATAAAGATAACGCCCCTGACTTGTTAAAGTTCATGAATGACATCAAAGCAGTCATATAATAAAAGTCGGCGCTTATTCTCAGTTAATTCTAATTCATCTCAGTTTTTAACCATTAGTCTTGCTAGTTTCCATAATATCTAATATCTAATAATATAATATCTAATATCCAAGTCCCATATAAGTCACTTTCAGTTATCATCTAACTGTAAATAATTAATATAAATCCAGTGTAATTTCCGTCTAATAACCGTAATTTCATCTCACTATGACAAATAAAATATTTTGCTGACATCATAGGACTTGCTTTTACAAGTCTTAAAGCTCTTAAAATCAAGCTACGTCTTAAAGCCAAAAAACAAAAACAAAAATAGTCAGAGGTCACCCGAGGATGATCCTCCTACATCCTCCTATTCATGTTACAATTTCAGCACACCGACTATGGAAATATTTCGCTTATTCCGCAGCCGCTTTTACACGAAGGATGCTAATAATTGGTACTAAGGTTCAAAACCGTTTAAAATAAAAAAGAGGCAACAAAATTGCAGTTCAATCTTTCAAAAGTTAATCTCATGGACACAAACACAGATCGATAGCTGTATATGAGTTGTTTTGGACTGAGAGAGCTCTGAAACAGAGCTAAAGATTAGCTGAAAACTGCATATTGAAAATATGACCCGATTGCAGTACATTCATAATAGAAATCCTTAGCTAGAAGAGGGTGGAGGAGTGGGGCAACCGAGCGGGCTAACACGTGTGCAAAACAACCTGGCAACCTAATAATAATCCGAAGATAAAATGATGAAATAATAACGAGTTCGCATCCCGGTGCCGGGGGCTTTTAAATTCGGACATTAATCTCCCCGCCTTCACCCGGGAAAAAACCCGTGTAGCCTTAGACGAGGAAGAGGTGGAAAAAAAAAAGTAACCCTGGAAGCTTTGAGAAAATAAAAATGTATTTAACCTTCAATTTCAGGAATGTTTACTGCCTACCACATTGCACTGCCGTAAACATATAATTTAATCTTAACAACAGTAATAATTTAATGAAGAGAAGAATAGATGGGGTGATCAGTCAAAAAAAAAAAAAAAAAAAAAAAGAAGGCAAAAATAAATAATAATATTTATTTTATGATAATATTATATCATTTATTTTTGCCTTCTTTATTTTGTTTGACTGATCACCCCAACTATTCTTCTCTTCATAATCCAGGACAGTCAACCATTTACCAATTAGTAATAATTTAAATTTATAAATGTATGAAATTGCTTATAGATCATTTTTACACTATTTCCCAAAATTTCATTCAACACTAGGGCGAATTAAACGAGCGGTTTTTGAAATGCGCATGTGCGTATAAAGAAAATTGAATGAAAAAGCAAAAGGAGATAAAAGTTGGAATATTGGTTAATTTTTTAACTAATCCTTAACTCGCTTAATACTTCAGGCCAAATTGAACAACCACAAAGGCTCGTCTATGAAAATACATTTGCGCAGGCGTAAGCAAAAGTTGAAGATGGAATTCGATCAATCATTGGATATAGAAACATAGCTACTAACCACACACAATCCCTGAAAATCGGGTTTATGGCAGTAGGAGTTATGCTCATTACATAGATATCGCTACGAAGAGATAGACACGGCACCCCATTTGTTCTCTGATATCTAAAACGTAATAATTGAATTGGAACTTTTTCGATTCAGGAAACAAAAGCATTTATGATCTTCCAAAAGAAATAATCTACTCTATACATATGGGAATACAGATTTTATTTATGGCTCTCAGCTGCAATGGATTTTAATGAATGAGATAACAAATACAAAACTTTGAAAACTTACTAAAACTACAACAAAAGTCATTGAAAAAATTGGGATGTTTTTAAAAATCATGGTTTAAAAGTCGACGGACCGAGACCTGGCAGGATAAATTGTTTTAATTTAAAGATTTCGACAGGTTTACCGAGGCCCAGGAGGTAAAGTATAATTGAAGAGAAACTGGTTGGGGTGTTCAGACAAAAAAAATTAATAAATTATATTCATTTTAAATTTCCGACGTTTCGGCCTAAAGTTCAGGCCTTCATCAGAGCTAAGAAAAAACCAGATAACAATAGGTATGAGAAACTATTCACTTATAAAATAAATATTATTAAAAAATATATTAATATTTAAAAATATCATTAAAAAATATTAATAGAAATAATTTTAGGAACATATGAAAAAAAAATTAGTAAAAGTAACAGAAAAGAAGTTATGAAATAAATAATAACGGCAACAAAGTTGGGGACTAATGACATAAATATAATGAAATTAGGCAACAAAAGGAATAAAAAAATGAATTGAGAAAGTTATTAATAAAATTAATTAACAAAGTTATTATTTATTTCATAAGTTCCTCTCTGTTGCTGTTATTAATTATGTTTTCATATGCTCCAAAAATTATTATTATTATAAAGGAAGGAGATGGTCCGGGGTGGAGATCATAAATAGGCTGAATAGTGGCAAAACTATTTTATTAAAAGCCAACGTTTCGACCCAACTTTCAGGTCTTCTTCAGGGCTAAAACGGACAAGATACAAAAAGCTAGAGAATTGTGGAAGTTACATAATATTATGACAAAAAATTATAAACAATGTGAATAAGCTTATTAAAAATATAAACAGTAAGTACATTAAAATATAAACAGAGTGAGCTAAGTAACAAGATCCTAAACTGAAGTAAATAGATGGTAAAAATTGTTGTAGTAATTGTTGTAACAATTACCTAAACAAGTCAGCGAATTCCCCAATACCTGCACTTACCCTGATTTTCCAGTTCTAAGTAAAACTCCTAGCTGAACAAACCCGTAAGTCTCTGTTTTATTCTTCTAATTTTATTTATATTTTATTGAAAGCCGACGTTTCGACCCGAATTTGCAGGTCTTCTTCAGGGATGTGTTCAGCTAGGAGTTTCACTTAGAACTGCTATTTTTTTTTTCCTTCTTTATTTTTTTCTTTCTCCACATTCCTTTATGTCTATTATTTCATATTATATCCTTTTTAATTTTCTTTCAATCTCTCCTGTAGATCTGTAGAAGTATATTCACATTTGCATATATTATATATTACACTACAACAATTGTTACCATCTATTTACTTCAGTTTAGGATCTTGTTACTTAGCTCACTCTGTTTATATTTTAATGTACTTACTGTTTATATTTTTAATAAGCTTATTCACATTGTTAATAATTTTTTGTCATAATATTATGTAACTTCCACAATTCTCTATCTTTTTGTATCTTGTCTGTTCTAGCCCTGAAGAAGACCTGCAAAGTCGGGTCGAAACGTTGGCTTTTAATAAAATAGTTTTGCCACTATTCAGCCAATTTATGACCGCCACCCCGGACCACCTCCTTCCTTTATAATGCAACGGTCAACTATTAAATATTCATTATTATTATAAATATATATTTTTTTTCATAAGTTAATAGTTTCTCATATCTATCTTAGCAGTGATAAAGGTTTGAACTTTAGGCCGAAACGTAGGCAAATATAAAAATAATTTTTAATTTTTAATTAATTTTTTTACTCAAACCACAACCATTCTCCTCTTCAATTATTCACTAAAGTCAATCATCAATAAGCTATTATTAGGTAAAGTATAGTTTAAAAGAACCAGAGTTTTAAAGCCCTAAGATGTACATTTTTCGAAATAAACCGTAAATGCCTGCGGAAAGCCTCTTGGATGATTTAGTTCCACGAGATACTTGACATCTGCTCAGTTTTAACAATTGAAATACTGCTATTTATGACTATCTTCGACGAACTAAAAATTTGTTTATTATTCCAGAGAAACCAAAAAACGAATCTATAATACCGTATTGTATATTATACTGTATTGTATACCAGAATAAAGTTCTATTTTCTATTCTATTCTATTCTATATAGAGTAGATATTAAAAAATCATTAATAATAAAATGAACATTTGGATTATAAGGGAAGTAAGCAAGGTGGAGAGAGGAAAGCAGGTAACGGTCTACAACTGGCCCTACCTGAGAACAGCCATTCAACTAAATAAGGGTGCGTACCCAAAAAACCACCTGCCGTCCAGCTTAACATCGTCTTCCACCTTTTGCCAATAATCATCAAACCTATTATTACCGTTGGAAATGTAGCAGACGATAAATTCTTAATTTAAGTAATTACTAGATGACCCGTGTGAACGCTCCGC
The DNA here is from genome assembly GCA_928085145.1 of Nezara viridula. Lineage (NCBI taxonomy): Eukaryota > Metazoa > Arthropoda > Insecta > Hemiptera > Pentatomidae > Nezara > Nezara viridula. The sequence continues at coordinate 90,469,360 of OV725079.1, read as the reverse complement.
ACAAACCTAACGTACCTGTACATCAGATTTTATTACATTATGGGCTCAGTTTGATACGCGAAGGTTTAATACATATATTTAATAAGTTATCAATATATAAATATGATTTACACCCTACCAAGGTTTATCCACAGAGTATACTTAAACTTATAATTTAATTTTTTTTTTTTCCAGAATTGGATAATCATAAATTTACAAAATCTGGTAAATAGCCAATGAAGGCAAAATACAAAAGGCTCGAGTTCTCAGGAAGTTTTAGTTAAATATAACTTTTGAAAGAATTTGATAATTGAATAAAGGGAAAAAAATAAAAATGCCTATCCAGGTCGAAAATGAATCTCTGGAAATCCTAGTCCGAAGATATACGTATAATATATCGTTGGAAAGAGGGTAATTTTAGAAAAAAACAATATCGAATATAGAAAGTTGTAAAAGAAAACGGAGATTAGCAAAAAAATTATAAATAATATTTTTTGAAAAGTAATAATATTTAATGTAAATCACATGTTTTCAAGGAAATTAAATGAAATATTTAAAATCCACCTAATAAAGGCAATTACATTGTTTAAATAACTATTTCATTGTACTTGTGTGAAAGAAGAAGTAAAATATAAAATCATTTCATGCATATGTTTATAACCTTAAATATATTTACTGTAGTTTAATAATTTTATTACAATCCATAATCGATTGATCGTGCAAAACATGATCAACGGATCGTACAATCCATAATCAACCGGTGATATAATAAATAGGACTTTGGTTATTTTGATGGTATTTATGATTTGTTAGCTTCAGCTCAGTTCAAAATGCAATTCAAAAATTTTATAATAGCGCGATATGGCCAAAAAAAGAATTTCTATTCAAAATTCAGCGGTGAAAGTTGTGTGTTGCCTTCACCAGATTTTTTTATAATACAGTTTAAATATCAATGAATAAAAAAATTATAAAAAAAAAACTTAACAGAGGGGTCTGTGCCACGGAATATTACAGATAGAAATTTAAATCGATCTTGGATGTTTATTGATTCGATTAAAAATAATGATCACTCACTGAGTGATACGGTTTTGCATAAATAATGATGATTAAATTGTGATAAAAAAACTTTTGATCACATAATAAAAATCATCTTTTCCACACAAATCAAATAAAATAATAATATGTATATATACGTCATTAATGTACACATTTTTCAATATCATATTTCTGAAATCGCTTTTATTGTACAGGTGGTACCTGCACTATATAAGAACGTTGGTCCATAATTATAATAACACAGCACTTGAGTACTACACAGATCCCATAAGATTTCGCCATCTGGTTTCAAGGCTGGTTTATTTTCCAGCCATAAACACAATAACTCGCAAATAGCACTTCTTCCCAGAGTCCAATTATCTTTAACTATTCCAAAAGCAGGTGTATGTGATAAAAGGTTCTCGGGAAAATGTGATTAAAACACATAAAGAATTGACTTCGAACTCGTCGACAATATTATTATTATTAGACCAGAAGCTACCAAACATTTCATTTAACTGAAGGACTTAAAGTTAATAACTATTTTTAAATTCTAGATAAACTTCTTCTGAACTCAAAACTTCGGTCAGTTGGTTGAAGTCGTTGCTTTCCACTCGATAATTTAATAAAACTGGCGAAATTTGTCGTTTCATTTAACGGAAAAATTGGCTGAAATTTTGATATGTTGCAAAGAATGTGCATAGATGCATGGATTATGAGTTATGGGGCAAAACCGACGAAAATAGATATTTCTTGTAAAATAAGCAAACAGTCGAAAGGCTCTCCAACTCGTCACCCGTTGGTCCTACATAAAAAAACTATACATAAAATTGATTGTAGATTTTATCTTCTTTAACTTTTTATAGAATAATAACTTCGATAAAAAGCATAATTTCGGAGTCATGGCCAAAAAACTAAAAAAAAAAAAAAGTGTCGAAATTTTGCTGTTTTTGCATATATCTCGGAACGCAATGGAAAATTTCGTTTGGTAACTTCAAATTCATATTCAGCACCACAAAAAATATGAACAGAAACCGACTGTTAGAATTTTTTCTACATCTAACTATCATTCGACTGGACTGATTTGATGACTTTGACGACGCCATTAGTTTTAAAACGCAACCGAGTATATCTTCAATCAAGGTAAATTCTATTTTAAAGAAATATTCTTTACATCATATCAAAATTTCGGGCGTCAGTTCTTCCGGTAAATGAACTGTCAAATTTCGTCACTTTAATTTTCGGCGTTCAACCAACTGACTGAAGTTGCGTATTCAGACGACGTTTATATAGAATTTAAAACGGTTATTAGCTTTAAGTCGTTCAGTTAAATGAAATGTTCGATAGCTCCTAGTCTATACAGGAAATCTTACTTTTTTGATATAATCTTAGCTTATTTTGAGATCCTATAAAAATCGAATACCTTTTTGGACATCTTTAAATCAAGTAATATCGTCAGGTTTGATTATTGCCTATTCTACGCAGAGCAGTCTTTAGAATCCATGAGCTCCACACATCTATCCAAAATATGCTCAGTTCTTTCTTTGTTTTCTAGGCACAGATAGAATGAATCTCCAACTAATCTCATTTTCTTGAGATGTTTTAGTGAATGGCATGTGGGGTACATGAAATTTTTTGAGCTAATTCTTTCTTTTTTTTTAACTATCGATACGTAAAAGTATGGCTTGGGGCTTATAGAAGTATGTATGCACTTCTACCTTTCTTTAAGGCACAGGCGAAAATACGGTGGAGGGGAGGCTTTCGGGGTGGAAACACCTCAGAACAGACTTCTTTTTTTTTTTTCATTCTCCGTATTTCTTTATGTGTCATTTAAGCTAAATACTTAAGCAATCACAATATGCACTCTTTTTAAATAAGATCGTATATACAGCTATAAAATATAGGAACGTTTCAAGAAAAAAAATTATCTCTAAAAGAGTTATTATTCCTATAATTTTCATTTTCATTTTTTTTTTAACATTCCTTCAAAGACCACTTAAAAATCATTTTATACAGTTTCTTTCTTTTTGTTCCGGAGTAATTACCGTGACAAAAAAAAAACCTTCCAACATTAAATCTTGGATGCGCTAATGATGCAAGGGCAAATAAAAATATGTAAAGCCAACAGAAAAAAAGAAAGAAAAATGGCTTAAAGATAAACAACAACAAATGTTAAGTCGATAATTCCCATTTAATTTATCATGATAAATATAAATATCAATAGGAAAAATTAAAGCGTGAAATATTTCATTTCAAATTATTATTAATTCGCAACTCAACCGATAATTATTATTTTACACATAATGCACAAAACCAGCTCCATAATTAATTGAATTAAGCTATAAAAATAATTAAAAATCACGAATTGATAAAAAATAAAATCTAATTTTCAGAAACAGTCAAAATTAAAATACAAAATCGTATAATTTAAAAGTATATCACAAACGTGTCAAATTCAACGGTAACACTAACGTTAGAACGGAAAGTTTCTAATAAAATCTAGAAATAGAATCTAAATAGCTCTTCTGTTAAGACAATAGACAATTAATTTTTCGGTTATAGCAGAACGCTGCATAATTGGTCTCATAAATTTTCAAGGCAGATAAAAACCTATAAAATAGTAAACTTTATCCCATGTAAAAACGAAAAAAATATAATATTTTTACAAACACTCACAAAATTTATGTACATGTCAAATTATTTGTTATAAATATATTTCTTTAGTATAAATACTTATATTATTTCAATTACATTGAATGCAATGACTTATTAACTTAATTTCTGATTTTTTTTTATTCTATTTAAACAAACAAGGTTTTTGTAACACTTTCCGTTTTTTTTTAGATTTACCTTCAAACATTCCAAAATTAACTAAATTATTATAACTTTTGTCTTCAGTAGAACGTTTATTTTGTTTTTTAGAAAATAAAACTTAAAAGACGTCATGATGATTCTGAAGAATTTTAAAATATAAATACAATAGAAACTATTACAACCTATATATTAATCATTTCTTTATTGATAGTAATTTAAAGAAGAAAAACCGCTCTTAAAAATTAATATATATATATATATATATATATATATATATATATATATATATATATATATATATATATATATATATATATATACGTATATGTATGTTTTAAAACTCTGAATTAAGAATGTTTATATAGTAAAAGCATTCTTTGTAATGTATGTATTATGCGAGAACCCAATAGTTATAACTTAATATTTGGTTATCAACAACATGAAAGGCATTGTAAAACAACAGATGCGACTGTTAGCATAAACTGCTGATTGTGTAGAGGCTGATAGCCATGTACGTATTCCAGATGAGCCACTGTAAAGCAGTTAGGAATATTTAACACGATCATAATAATTCACATAATAAGAAAACTGAATATTTTTATTAAAATCATATATATACAGATAATAAAGAAAATCCAACCCTAAATTAAAGAGGTGCATTTTTCATTATAATTAGTTAAAAAAAGAAAAATTACTAAAAAGATCTCAAGGTAATATTTATAGAAAATAATTTCAAACTTACAATACCTAAGGTACCTAGTTGAATAATTTAAATAAGTTTAATTAAAATAATTTAAAAATTTTCCTGGACACAGTAGATGATTAAATACTTATATACTGTCATATTATATACTGTCGAAACCAAATTATAAACTAAACATTATTCATAAAGTCAAACTGAACAAGAAACGTACACAAGTCTTCAAAATTAGGGTATTTATGAGTTTAGATATTTATATGCATGTGGTTGAAAAAACAATTATATAATTTATTTATTTATTTTCTGTGCCACTTCATTATACAAATGAAAATATATAATAATTTAATTTAATTTGATATGATGAACTTAAAAACAATACACCTATTTCAACGACTGACTTTTAAAGTTTTACTTGAGTAAGATTAATCAACAGAGAGTTTTAATATCGATGTAGCCGTAATTTACGAATAACGTTTTTAATAAACTTAATAATGGGACAGTTCTAATTTAGAATATTAATTTGAAATATTAGCTATATACATTAAGTAAATATTACCTTATTCCATAATGTGAAATAAACACATATATCTTAAAAAATGACAACTGTTTATTTTTTTTCTAAATTCCTTAATTATTTTCGATAATAGGAGGATAACAACTGAGGAGGTTACGATTATGTTAACCAGGTGCATGTTTTAATTTAAAAATTGACATAATTGGCAAATAATTTTTGTAATGAACTTCATAATAGATCAATTCTAATTTAAAATATTCCCTAATTGAGCAATTATATATTTCTGTATTTCGTAATGTAAGACAAACCTATTCTATTACACAAAATAGAAATAATGTTTACTTTTTCGAAATTCTTTCATTAATGTCAGTGATAATAAGAGGATAACAGTTAGGGAGGTAACGATTAGTTTACTAAAAATATTTCATATTATATTATACTAAAATTTCATTATTAAATGGCTAAAAATTACTATAATACACAAGCTTCATTTTACTGACTGAAATGAAATTAGAGATAATGTTGTGTACCAGATATAATTTATCTGTGATACCTAAATATAGATTTTGGTTTACTTTATTCACTGATATCGATGAAATAATCTTTTCTTAGTTTATTTACGACTTTCATGACACCTTACCCTGCGGATCGACCAATTTGAACCTCTTCTTCTGCTTCCTCTGATGCTTGGCGATCCTGTTCTTCCTAAAGAGATGAGGAACGGATAACATGGCTGAACATTTTCAAACAAACCAATAGAAACACGGCACAAACAAGACTACAAACAATGCGACACACAACTGCCGGCACGAAGAACCGCTGACCAAATGCCCTTCCGAAACCCCCACCCGGCCCTTCGCTAGGTACACACAGCTACTCCCCGTCCTGAAAACATTCCGGTCTCCTTCGCCTCAAGTGCGTATCAAATGTCTCTTCAAGGCTAGTACACGAATTAAAAATTGGCGGGAGAAACGTGGTGTATGGTTCCGCATAATTATGTAAAATAAATCCGCATAAAATAATTTCAATTCGTCCAATATATGTACAATACCCCCGGGAGGTAAGGACACCGTGTCTATTTATTTATTGAAATATTTTAATAACTAAGAAACACATTTTAATAGCTCAAAATTATCGAAAATTGGCTCTTCTGAACAAATACAAAAACGTGATATGTTGCTTTTTACCACCGGAGAATAGACATAACTTATTAAAACGTTCGCGAAATAATTGTACTCACTTAAAGGATTTTTTGATCATATAAGAAAGTCAATATAACAGTTATGTTATATATTCAAAATTTCTCGATTGAAACAAATAATTGTATTAAATAATAATCGGGAGCTTTTTTGTAATTTTTTCGTTTCAAAAACTTTATTTGACAATAAATATAAAATAAAATAAAAATAAATTTATTATTTTCTTCCTGTAGTAATAAGAAGAGCTTTTAATTTAAACCAGGGTTATCAAAACTTTTGAACAGCCGGGCCACATTGAGACCATCAAGTCCTGCGGACCGCTTTGTGACCTCAACCCAGGTATCGACGCCTATGGCTCATGAAAAAAAAAAATTTTTATTCATTAAATGGACACTGCAGTAGTGAAATAAGCTTTCTAAAAGAAATAACGATGCACATTATTATTTACAAACAATTATACATCTAAAGTAACACCACCTTCCTAGTGAAAAAGAAAAAGAAATAAAGGAGATGGCCCGGGGTGGCGGTCATAAATAGGCTAAATAGTGGTAAAACTATTTTATTAAAAGCCACCATTTTATTAAAATATTTTTGCCACTATTTAGCCTATTTATGACAGCCACCCCAGACCATCTCCTTCCATTATAATGCAACGGTCAACTATTAAATATTCAAAAAGAAATAAAAGATGATTCCAATTATTGGATTAAATATTTTTTTTTGTAATCATTAGTAATATACTAAAAAAATTAGCATTATTTCAGTAATACATTCAAAAACTATATATCCTCTGCAGTATAACATAAAAAACATCCAGAGACCATATCTATGCTCTTAATTGTCCGATTGTCCGATGTCTTAATTGTCTCTTAATTGTTAACGATTTTTTTTTTTATAGTAAATTTCATAAACTTTTAATGCACTATCAACAAAAAAGTTTATACTTTTTGAGTTATTCGGAAATATAATTTTACCAACCTTCATAACTTTTTCCCCAGCTTCTTTTCGTTGAAGTATGTCGTATAGATAAATTTAAAGGACATCGAGAAGTTTCATTGAAATCGGTACAATCTACAGCAACTCAGGTATTTGGTCGCCATCTTGAAAGGAAAATGCGGATAGAAATGTCGATGAAGGAGGATCATCTTCGAGTGACCTCTAATTTGAACTCCAGATTTAAAAAAAAAATCGGTCCAGTAGTTTCGGAGGAAATGCGCGGACGGCGGACGGACAACAAATTTTTTATTCGTTTTTCGAATTCTGCGTATCCCGAAACGTAAAACCTCAAACTTTGAGAGGAGGTTAAGTTTTTAAATTTTTTGTTGGTTCACAATGATTCATTATTGAAAATAATAAAAAAAATGTATGCAATAAAATGTAATAATCTGGAGTATAAATAATATGATAAATTTCATATTTTTCAATCTTTAAAATTTTACCATGCAATGGATGAAACGTTCGCGGGCCGTAGTTGGGAGACGCGTCATTTGAACCATCACGGGCTATACCGAGAAATAGCTAAGTTCAATAGTCAATAGCCAACATCCCTTACATTTAGTTACAATAAATAAAATATACTCTATAGGAAAGCATTGCGAACGTATACATTTTCGAATCCAAATTTTCAACGAAAATACACGTTTGAAGTTCCCCGAGTCCAAATAATCACGTTTTACAATGTGACATGTGAGTGTGGGCAGCCTAGCTCGAAAACTAAAAGTAGTATGAAACTGAAATAACGTATTAAAGATAAGTAGGGGAAATACGTGTACCTTGGGCCACCTTAAAAATAAAAAATTCCACCGGGGGAAATCCAGGATTTGTGGTAAAATTGAGTAGGCTGCACAGCCACAACACTTTCCAGTTGACTTTGGTGCCTCTAGTCCACTCCGTTTTTTATAATTTTGATATGATGAGTTGGAAAAGTAATTTTTTTACTTGATAAGTTTTAATAAAAAAAGTATATAAACATACTCAAGATTATAAGTCGATTGTTGTACAGTAATCTATCTAGCTTATTTTAAAGGTAAGTTCTAAGCAAAAATTAAATTTTTGAAAAAATAGTCATATCATTGTACTTTAGGCCACTGTTTTATAATGTACCTCGGGCCGGTCCAAGGTACATTAATATAATTTTAAAATATTGAATATTTAATAGTTGACCGTAGCATTATAAAGGAAGGAGATGGTCCGGGGTGGCGAACATAAAAGCCAACGTTTCGACCCGACTTTGCAGGTCTTCTTCAGGGAGGTGTGCTCTGCTAGGAGTTTCACTTAGAACTGAACTGAACAGAGTTCTAAGTGAAACTTTCGCCTGAATGTTAATTAACTTCGTAAATAGCTTCATCTCATCGTAACCTATAAATATCTTATTTACGGAAATTCTCGTAATTGCGGCGTTTTCAATCTTGAGATCGACAAAGATTTCCACTTGAATCGTAAGATAATTTGAGCACAAAGTCAATAAAAAAGGTGGCCTACAAAAATATCCGGTTCAATATTTTTGTAGGAATATTTGATTCAGTGATTAAATTATCTTATGATCCAAGTGGAAACTAAATGGTTATTTACGAGTTTTCAGAACCTAACTGAATAGTCAAGTTTGCTGACCTCCATATCGAAAACTCCAATACCCAGAGTTTTCGCAAATAAAATATTTGAAGATCACGATAAGATGAAGCTATTCACGAAGTTTCAGAAGGATGTTAATAATTGGATAGAAAGGTGTCCTGTACCCTGATGCATTCGTCTTTCTCCTTCATGTGTTATTTTTCTGATCCCAAATCCCTATCGATAATAATAAAGAATATCGATAAATATTAAAAAATAATGGAATAATACTAAAATTATCTAGTTACAAAGAATAATAGTATTATATATTAATAGAATTATATAATTGCATAGGATAACATATATTGATTTTATACATAGTATCAGTACTAAATAAAATAATGTTATTGCCAGCATACTATCAACATTATACCGATGAGAATATTCTATTAACGTGACCTTAATGTTTTTTTCTTAGAGAAAATATATACAGAAGACTGATACATGCACAGTGTAATGTCAATTCATTTTGCAAATCTGTTTGGATAAACCCATTGGATGAATAATGTTTACCAATCGGTTCTATACAATGTATAATACATTATAAGTTCTCACATTAATTGCTGATTGTAAATGTTAATACATAAAAAAGAGTCTGCCAAGTAAGGTCAGTATAAGCTTGTTCACCATTTTCATTCCCTAATAACTATCTATCTTTCAAAGTTTATATTTTTTTCGTATGAGAATAAAATCTATGGGAAAAGCCGTTTTCGGAAATACAGTAATTCCTTAACTTTAGCCGTTTGATATCCTCGCATTTGGTTCATCAGCGAATAACAATAATTGGAAGAGCTCCAAACAAATAAATAAGACCTTTTTTTTACAAATTAATAAAGGTATAATTTAATTAGAATTTACTAAAAATTACATGAAATTTATTAATAAAACCAAAATGTTATAACCTCATAAAAATATTGTATTAATCTTACCCCTATTCCATGTGATCAATGTCTTCCACATTTCACAGCCATTATATTGTTAATAGATACTTATATTAACTTAATTATTAAATGGAACTAAATGAAATTGATACTACACTAGTTCGGAACTATTCTCCAAATTTCCTTTAAGTTTGGGTCAAATTGAACGACTCGTTTTCAAACTATAGGCGTGTCAAATAATACGTTCACTGATCTGAAACCGAAAGTTTTTTTTTTTTTTTAAGAGAAGTGGATAAAATTTGATACTTAATGATCTATAAATGAATCCCTTTCTTCCCTTCAAATTTGAGCCAAATCGAACAAGCGGTTTTAGAGATATAGACGTATCAAGGAAAACGCATTTGTGCATATATACGAGAAAGCAAAGGAAGGAATTCAATAAAATCGATACCGAATAATTATTTTACTAAAATAATTATATAATAATTATATAACTTCATATTTCTTTTTTCTTTTTTACATTTTATTCTAAGATTCCCATTTTAACACTTATGTCACCCTTTTTGATTATGCCTACTTCATCATTCCACACTTTGTAACGGTTATTATTATTTATCTCTTAGTTCTTAGTCATTATTCTAACAATTTCATTTTACTTTATGTTTATTTATTTTTTTATAATTTTTTATTTATTTTTATTTTATTTTTTACCATCACTACTTATGTTTCTCATACTTTGTTATCTGGTTATTTTCTTAGCCCTGATGAAGGCCTGAACTTCAGGTCGAAACGTCGGAATATGTATTAGGAATAAATATTATCATTTATTTTTGCCTTCTTTTTTGACTGACCACCCCAACTATTCTTCTCTTCATTTTACTAAAACCTACCTTTCTTTCAAATTTGAGCTAAATTGAACGAACCATTTCTGAAATATTGGCATATCTATGAAAATACATTTACGCGTGCGCAAGCAGAAGTTATGGATGAAATTTGATGAAACTGATTTGGGACAATCTAGGTACCAAAGCAAAATCACCTGAATATTTCATGAAAATCGGATGAATGGTAGAAGGTGATATGTCCGTCACATCGATTTGACTACAGACAAGCAGACGCCAAACCAAATTTGATCCGTGATGTCTATAACGTAAAACGCGAGTGAGGATTTTCGATTCTGAGCACAAATTTTTTTTTAACCTCCCGCACGAATAAAATGCTTCCCTACCTTCGGTAGTGAGGAAGTAAAAGAAATACCAGTAATACTCGGTAAAATATTTAATAAACGTTTTTAAAGTTAAATGTGAAAAATGATTGAAGATCATAATTCAGAAGAAAATAAAAATAAAATACTATTACTTCCATTCTCTAATTAAATATTGATGTTTCTAAAAAGATTTATATATCTCAAGGTATCTATTTATTTAGTTCTAGAAAAGTTTGTTTGATAAAACATAAGTAATTCTAAAACTATCAACATTTTATTCCCTATTTATTTGTACAAATATAAATATGTCGTAAGATTCTAAGAAGGGATAAATAATGTTATATTTAGGTAAACAAACATCAAAGGTATGGAAATTTATGGAGATTCAACTCATCCAGCTCTCACTATGACAAAAGATATTCTTAATAGCAGGAAAACACGCCGCTTTTCAATTTTTATTCTATTGTGTTTAGGTTGAGATAGTCACTAAATAAAAATATGAAATAAATCAGCAATACTTTTCTCATGACTTTAGTAACTGCCTATTTATTGAAGATAATATAATTAAATCATTTTTTTAAATTTGTTGTATTAAGAAATAATTACATTCGGCTGAAATAATTACTTTTAAAAGCTATATTTAAGGGATTTAGAACTATATGTGACATTCCTACCATATACGTACATAATAAAAAAAACTTGAAGAGAAGAATTGAAATTAAAGTGGAAAGTTAGATAAATTATAATAATCATTAAATAAAATTAAAGTAAAACATTAGGATGAAATATAACAAACAATATTTACAGTGGGTTATTTATGTTACAGTATTTACGATTCTCTCTCATCAGCGTCACCGCTATGGAAGGCAGTGGAGGCTAAGAGAGGACATTTTCAAAAAACAGCCGATGACTTTACGAAACGGCTGTTTTTTTTAGAATGTATATTTCTTTCCACATTTTATCTAACGATAAGTGAGGTTGTGGTGTGTGTTTTGTGTCTGAAAAGTCATATAATATATATACATATATATAATATTAAAAATTTTTTTTTATAATTCGACCATTATATATGATAATGAAATATAAATATATTTCATGACCTATTATCCGACTTCAAGATAATTCATATCTTAACTTATATATATATATACCAATATAATTAATACTTTATAATATAAAATTATTATAATTAATATTTCACAAGGTTTTTATCATATTTAAGCTTTTACTAACTACGTTTCAAATGATAAAATTATGTTTTATATAACGTAATCGTAATTAATATTTTTTTTAAAGATTTTTCTTTTTGACAGTAAAAAAATAATAATTTCCTTTGATTCTTAACACATTGTTATTTATGAAATGCATCTTAAACATATGTAGATTATATATATTCCATTCTGAGCATAAATATTTATTAACTGACAAAAGATTCAGTTTCACAGAAAGCTATTTTAAAATGCATACTCCATTGCTCATTTTCTGTAAGAAGTTAAAATATAAGACGTGTTTAAAAATATACTTTTATATTTGCGTAGAGAACGAAACAATCAAAGGAATTTAATGAAATTGATATAGGAACATTTTAGTAGCAACTCGTACTCTCATAAAATTTCATGTAAATTTTTTACTATACAAATTTACTGTAATAGATGATATGGCCGTCACATAGATTTGACTACAGACTGACACGAAACCAAATTTGTTTTTGAGGTCTTGATGGTAACTATTGATTTTTTTGTTTTAATTATTTATTTAACAGTGATAATAATCCCTTGATCCCCTACGCTCATTAAGGAGTCCGGGTAATATCACTTGGTGATTCACAATAGGACACTTAATATAACACCCGTATCCATCTTTATTGTTATCGATCGATCTTTCCTTCGTACCTCCTGAAAATTATTTTTATCTAGGGTAATAATAACAGAGAATACATTTTCAACCTGTTTTTATTCTATAGTATCTTATATCTGTTCGCAATTGCAGTTTTATTATGTAATTTTCTAGATAGCAAATGTTACATTATAGGTTTGATAATCATAGTTGACGTTGAATTTACGACAATCATTTTTAATATTGTTTTGTTGTTTTTTATATAACTATAAATAATATTTTCATCTTTCCCCTAATGATTAAATGTACATTAAAAAAATAGACAGAACTCACAAAACTTTCCTACCAATTTTGAAGTTGATAATTAACCTTCAAATGAGTATTTTGAACATCGTGATATTTGTATAGTTTTCATTGAATTAATATAGAAAGTTAGCTGACTATTCTACATATCATGGATGATAAATAGGTAGGACGCAGTCGGTTTTTTAAGATTTTTATTACCAACGTTTCAACCCAAGCATGTGGATCATCATCAAGGCATGTTACCAACACTACAGGTGTTCAAGTACCTCACTACTACAATACCTCAGTAAAAACCATGGTAGTTATATAAGAAATAAATAATATGTTTTTAGGGTGAAACGGTTGATAGTTAAAAGATAAAATTGCATAGAGCTTTCTACTTTTATCGAAAACAGTAAGTAAATAGTGAAGAATAATCACTAATAGAGATAAATAATTTTCAAAGCACAAGACTATATCAAAATAAACTGAAAGCTTGAATAACATGGACAACGAACTTTCGTTTAGATAAATTAAAAAAAAAAAAACTAAATAAAAGACCAGTAAACACGTATTCCATTATGAAGAAATAAATAAAAAATATTCATATTTTTCAAACAAAAGGATAACTCGTAAATAGAAACTTTTTTATTAATATTGAATATGAACTAAAAAACTCTGGGGACGCCTGAAGAAGGAGGTTTCATGGCGCAAGTTGGGTTCATGGCGCAAGTTAATGAAAATTTGTGAGAGGGGCAAATTTCGATGGGGGTATGAGTTTTTGGACTAAGAGACGACAAGAGGAAAAAGATGGAACAGACTGCAAGTATAATTGTATATAATCTACGGATTTTCTAATTTTACTCTGTTTTTAAGAAACGAGAAACAAAAAAATATTTTGTGAGGATGGGGGAAGAGTAGATTCTTGCGCTATCGATATTGGGGGGGAGGGAATGGGTATCCCTGGTTTAATTATTAAGTTGTGATTGCTCTACTCTTTGAATGGTTGGAGGGGAAAAAAAGTTGAAGATAGTAAAGTAATATATGTTCTTAAAGAAAATGTAATATTAAACAATTTTAAAGGAAGGAGATGGTCCGAGGTGACGGTTATAAAAAGGCTAAATAGTGGTGTGTGAGCACACCTCCCTTTTTTTTTTTTCTTTCCTAACTCGTTTAGGTTATACGGGATTTTCCTGGGCCGGAGGGTGAGGGCGGGGAATTTAAAATCCCCTCTGGCACCCCTCCAGGACGCGAACTTGTACTTTTCTTGTCTCTCAAAACTTCATATATCTGGTTGCCGGGCAACTCGCGGTGCTGTGCACACGCTTTAGCCCATTCGGCCACCCCGCCCCCTGAGCACACCTCCCTGAAGAAGACCTGCAGAGTCGGGTCGAACGTTGGCTTTTAATAAAATAGTTTTGCCACTATTTAGCCTTTTTATGACCGCAACCCCGGACCATCTCCTTCCTTCATAATGCAACGGTCAACTATTAAATATTCAATTAAACAATTTTCTTCCTCATGACTGTTTCATAAAATGGAAAGATAAAGGATTGGAAAGTCAAATAATGAAAAAAAAAGTAAAACGAAAACGATTTTTTTTCGAAGTTAGTGAATTGCAAGGACCGATATCACGGAAACTATAGAATATAACAAAACACTAATGTAACCATTTCTATTGCAAATTTTATAACCTCTAATTTCACATATGACATTATTATAGATAGAAGGCATAGTTTCACTGATATAAGCGAAAAACCGAAGTAAAAGTAAATTTTTTGAATCGTAAATTTAATTTTTCGAATTGAAATCCTCGGGTCTGGGGTGACTGACTATTATTTCACGTCTTAAGACCGTAAATACTATAGATTGAAAGGGTTGGTAGCTTTCTATATCTATAAGCCCTCTCTATATATATGTTTACTACCTATATAGGGTCTCTAAATATCTTCAGCTGGTCGCCATTTCGTATTCCAGCGGCTATATGCTGGCAGACATGCATTTTTCTCATCAGGCCTGTGGATATGGTCAATTTATAAGGACAAACCTTAGTATGACATATGACACCTTTTTTACCACGGGCTTCAACGGGCTATTATGCAACACTAATTTCTTCATTTGGATTATAATGCCTCAGGGACTAAAAATTGGACCTGCATACTATAAGCAAGAGAAAAGTTCAGCATTTCATTCTCTTTGTAATGGAGCAAATATTCAAAATTCCAACTTGAAGTGACGACCTGTTAGTGATAGTTTAAAGGGAAAATAGAGAGCAAAAAAAAAAAAAAAACAAAAAAAAAAAAAAAAAAAAAAAAAAAAAAAAAAACATATATATATATATATATATATATATATATATATATATATATATATATATATATATATACATATAACGACTGTTTTGAACATTTGGAATAAAATAACTTAAATTTACTGAAGAAACCAATTTGCATAAGTGAATGTAGACACAGATATTTTGAGATCAACATTATATTTTAATATTTCGGAATGATACAAAGGAATAACAAAATATGGTACAACGATTGACGGAGTTCTTATTAGATATTTAGAAAATAATTTTTAATCAAAGTATTCATGGCTTATAAAGTTTACAAGAGTGATTTATACACGGTTATAATTGTATATATTCTAAATGCTATTACTGTATGGGTATAGAACAAACCAAATATTTATATTTTATACTCTTAATCTTGCCTTTTTGATGTTTTTCCTGTTTCGAGTGATCTTAGGCACACACCAAGGTTATTCAATAATAACTTTATCTATTTATTTCTAAAAGGTACTTATCAAAGTATACCTATACATTCATTAATTCTTTGTTTAATTCAGATTATTACCAAAGAATTTTCCCATTAAGGAGAAAAATTAAAATAAATATGGCACTTATAGTTAAACTGTGCGTCAGGTCAATTGAATGTGTGAAGTATGATAACGTTTTTCCATTCGCGGACGGCTCTCATTTTCCTGGTCACATATTCTTGCGGGCGAAATATGTCATTAAGTAAATCATTTATTTAAATGTATTTTGTTATATGTGGGTAATCATTTATTAAATTAATATGTAAACAGCCACAAAGTATCACTTTTATTACCATAGCCATGTTTTAAAATGCAATGTATTCACAACACAAGATATTCAAAAGAATAAATTTTTAAATTATGAAATGTATAATTCTATTATCAATTAATACTTTAGAAGGTTTGCCGTAATTTTAATATTAGGGATAGGGAGAGAAAGTGTATGAGAAGCTCTTAATCGTCACTTGAGCTTTGAACATGTTAATGCCAACTGATTTATATGCAAACTAAAAGTTAAACATTATTGCATGTAATCAAATTACGTTATCTATACATATATGCATAGTAACTTGGTTAATATGGTAATTTTCAACTAACAAGATAAGTTTAATGAAACAAAATAAAAATCTAGTCTGCGAGGTTGCGCTTAACTGGAAGTAAGATGAAATGTGAAGGTTTAAAGATAGATTACATTTTTAAAAAAAAAAGACATATCTATTTATAAATAAATTAAATTTTTTTTTTTTTTTTTTAAAGTCATTGAGTCTACTGATTCACACTATTCAAATTACAATACAAATGTCTATTTTATTTTAATTGCTCCCTTTCATTCCGTGATTTTATTTTATCTACATTTCGCTAAATATTTTAATATTAAAAATATTTTTTTATTTTTTTATCAAGCAGGAATATTTTTTAACTGTTTAGTTCTTCAATAGCATTATTCTTCTATTTGATAACATAATTTATCAATCTTTTTCACGGTGTCAGACGGATTTGGATAAAATATATATTTGAATGTCCAGGAACAACTTCTACACAGAGTTGTCAGAAGAATAAAAACATGTATGTCCTTCTACAAACGACATTTTCTTGTAGCACGTTAAACGTTAAACATTTTAGTCAAAATCGCTATTTTTTTTTAAATTGGCAATCACATATTATACGAGAAGAGATCAATTAAGAAGAATTATTAAAATAAACTTTAAGGATTCCAAAGCACTACAAATTTGTTATAAATATGTGTGGACTGAGGTATATAAAAAAAAAAAAAAAAAATTGCCACCTTAAATAAAATAATAAGAACATAATTAAAACATAAATACATCATTTAAAAATAATAAGTTGTTATTTAAAATAAAATTTGAATAAGAGATTATTAACTTTTGTATTCGATGTTGATTGGACCTATTGGATTGGCAAATAAGTCCTTTCTGTTTATTTTTGTGTCACTATGATACACTTCTTATCTGAAGAATTAATCCCTGAGGTGGATTGTTTATCCTGTTTGAAATATGTCAACAACTATATCTGTTGAAAACTATATATGTTAACTCATGTTGAAACTAGCTTTATATTTTGTGTTGGTTACGGCACTGTGAATATGGAAGAAAATATTATTCATTATCGGCATATTTTATTGTATTATTTTAAAAAAGGTAAGCGTACTGCAGAAGCTCATAGAAAAATTTGTAGTGTTTAAGAGGATGATGCCATAACCTAACGCACCTGTCAAAATTGGTTTGCCAAATTTCATTCAGGAAATTTTGACATCGTTGATGCTTAACGGTCAGGTAGCCTACATGAAGCAATGTTGATCAAAATCCCAACCAATCAGTGCGAGAGATTGCCATGGCCCTAAATGTGTCGCACACAAGCGTAGAAAACCATTTGCACAAGCTCGGCTATGTTTCCAGGCTTAATGTTTGGGTCCCTCACTCTCTAACCGAAGTCAACTTGGCAACAAGCATTTCTGTTTGTGATTCACTACGGAAACGGCAACAAAACAAACCATTTTTGAAAAGGTTGGTAACAGGAGATGAAAAATGGATATTTTACGATAATGTAGTCCGTAGAAAATCTTGGAGACCTAGTAGTGAGGCTCCTAGAAGAATGTCAAAACCCGGATTGCATCCAAAGAAGATAATTCTTTCCAAATGGCGGGATTTCAAGGGTGTTATTTTCTATACGGTATTGCCATCAGGACAAACTACACTGCTTACCATTAACAAAATCGGATCGATAAATTAAAAATAAACGCCCAAAACTGGCAAATCGGAAGGGTGTTCTGTTCCACCAAGACAAGGCCCCACACCTCATTGGTCACTCGCAATAAATTATTGAGCCTTGGATAGGACCTTTTGCCCCACCCTTCCTATTCACCAGACCTACCTCCAAGTGACTACCACTTATTCAGGTCTCTGCAGAACTCCATGAATTGAAAGAAATTCCAAAAGGAAGAGGACATCAATAACCACTTTTGATCAGTTTTTAATAATAAACTGCAGACATTCTACGAACAGTGCATTATGCAGTTGGTGGAAAGATGAGAAAAAGTCATATTAAATAATGGTCAATATGTTGTAGATTAAAATAAATTTTATGTCCATAATACATTGAGTTTTATTTCATCCTGAAAAACTGAAAGGACTTATTTACCAACCCAATATTAAGCGGTAACCTGAAATTTGATGTTCCCAACTGTAATAATTCCTCATTCTTATATAATTTTCTGTAAAGGGGTTCGATAGAGTTCTATCAAGATTTATAAATAGATAACACACTAATCCACATTTCGTTTGTCTGTTTATTCGTTTTGTTTAAATTTTAATGGCAAGCAATCTAGGAAATAAAAATATGGTAGTGACAACACCGACATCCTTTGTGTTTTTCAGGACTAATCAGCCATAGTAAAATTCATTTAATAATATAATCTTAAAAGACAAGAACTTAACCGACGATACGGCCAATTATACAGACTAGTTACTAGAAAATCTCATCTTTCAATTGACAACAAATTACTGATCTACAAGACAATCCTGAAACCTATTTGGACCTACGGACTTGAACTTTGGGGGGCAGAAAAATATGTTAACATCACACGTATCCAATCCTTTCAGTCCAAAGTCCTCCGAACAATAGTCAATGCCCATTCGTCTTCGATCTTATCTCTGACAAATTTTCCAAAATTCATCAATACCTTACAAATCCTCTTGCACAATCCCTATCTAGTTCCACTCATCCCTACAATCCCTCCTCGAAGGTAGAAGCGGCATTGGCACAGAGATCTTTTGTAGTATATATCTTGGAGTTCTGGCAATGGCCAGATTCTCCACTCAAGACATGAGTGTATGTGGCTAAAGCGCTCTCGCTCAAACTCCACTGGCTTTAGCACCAGCGACGCGGTTGAGAGAGTAGCGCAGGGATCTCCTTCTATAGTTGGAGGGAGAAGCCTGGCTTGGGGTTCCCTGCCTAATTGTAAATATTGTATATAGGTATGACTGTGTTTTTATGTTTTTTAATTTACTTATCTTTAGCTTATGTTATTTTTTTACGGTACAGTTTTTGATTATTATTTTACTATAGTTAATTTCATATTTTCTGTATATATGGTGTGAATGTGTTCACATATCACTATAATTATTGTCCACGTGACCGATTATTATATTCCTAAATAAATAAATTAAAAAAAAATATATTATCAAAGAGTTTAATGATAATATGAGTGGAATAAAATGAAAGAGATAAAAACTATATTCGATATTATTTTTATGTTATCTTAGCAATGCTATTAATAACGTCCCATTTCACGTAAGAGGCAACTACTACCAAATGGGCTATCCCTGTTTAAATAAAACTTTACGTAACCGCACATAGATAACAAATCTAAATGTCAAAGAGTAGATATGCTGCGATTATTTAGAGTCAACTGTAACTCAATTGTGCCGTCATTGTTACAAATCGTCCCTTTAGGCGTAGGCGCCGACTTATACAAATTATAGGGGGAGGAGGGAAGGGAGGCATCAACGGATCCTATATGCAATATATAATATATGCTTATACGAAAAATCATCATCTGCGGCAGTACTGAGTTGTTTCAAGTCCTTCCTGATGACAAAAAAGTGTTAAGTAACACAACCTACTGTATACTAAAACTGCACAGTATTTTAATAGACGATTCATTTTACAGTCTAGGTGAGTTTAAGAATCCACATAGAATACCGTTAAACAAATTTGACAATACTTGCTAATATATAGGCCCTTTGTAATTGTAATGTACACAATCGATATGTTCATGAAGTTCATAACATAGCAATTTGTAGGGTGGACTGAGTCTCCACCACGGCAGCATTAGGGAGGAGGAGGGGGGAGTGAGCTCAAGTCCCTAGTTATCGGCGCATAAACAACAATTTTATATTAAAAATAAATAATATTGAAAAAATAAAAAGACTTGTGTAGAGCATCCGGCCTAGTTAACTGTAAATTGTTTATATAATCAAAATTCAAGATCCAATTTTTCATTCATCCGCCGGTCAATTATTAGTTATTTCAAATGTAAATAGATAGAAATTATTAAATATTATTGTCGCCGTCACCGATCTATTCAAGTCAAGTATATATTTCTCACATATTCCTCACAAAATTCAGTTCATAGGCGTCCGAATAAGGTCAATTGCAGAACTGCAGGTAAATAGTTTTATTTATTGTCAATTATCTGGTCTAGTTCTGGGAGTTACAAAAAAAAAAGTAAATGTTAACCTTTTAATTTTTTGTATGGAGCTTTTTGATTTTAAGTTCTCACTTGTTAAAAAACGTTGTTAACATGACAAATAACAAAACTATTTAGTTGACATCATCAGTTGGTTTGTTTCCAAGAAAACATACAAAGACAGCGTACTTTCACTTGAGAGCAGCGGAATTTCCTACCCAACATCCTTTTGTCCTTAAAACATTGAAAATAAATCAAGTATAACTAATGATAACTTGGTTCTGTTAAATTTAGGAAATATTAATTAATTTGTTAAAAAGTATGTAATTATTTTAGTCCTTGGTTACAGAACACTTTTTCATCAAATTATTAATTTTCTAGCCATTTCATTCAGGTTCGGTGGCATTTTCTCATAACTTTTTTATAAAATATTAAGCCAAAGGTAACTAAATGTACAAAGTTTTTACACCCTGTATTATTTATTCGACGTTTCGGTTTCAGGAGCCGTTTTCAAGATCCTGCAAACAAGCACCGCTTCATAAAATTTCTAAAATCTATCACTACAATATACAGGACTCATGAGACCTGTATGAATGCGTTAGTGAGGAGGGACATTTTTAATATCGTCTGCGGAAGAGAAGTGAAAAAACGTCATTCTATGAAATAAAAGAATGACTAATAGATGAATTATATTGTAATGGTAGATTTTAGAAATTTTATGAAGCGGTGCATGTTTGCAGGATCTTGAAAATGGCTCCTGAAGCCGAAACGTCAAATAAAGAATACAGGATGTAAAAACTGTGTACATTTGGTGACCTTTGGCCTAATACTTTATAAAAAACTTATATCATATTATTAAGATCTGCCTAAAACTTCGTGAATAACTTCATCTTTTCGCAACCTTAACATTTTTAATCTACCAAAATTCTCAGAAATGGGGATAAATACTCATTTGATTTCCACTTGAATTGTAAGATGATATGATTAAAAAATCGAAAAAGAAGGTGGCCTACAAAAATATAGGACCGTTTGGCCTACATAACTTCGTTATTATGGCATATTGGAGATGAAGGTCACGTCAAACGGACCAATATTTTTGTAGAGCTATTTTTTCTGGATTTTCTAATGGAATTACCTCACGATTAAAGTGGATTGCAAATGGTTGTTCATGAGTTTTTAGTACTTAATTAAATAGAAAAAGTTCGCCGATTTCTAGATTGGAAACGCCCCAATGCCGAGAATTTTCGTAAATAAAAATTTTGTAGTTCACGATGAGATGAAGTTATTCACGAAGTTTATGCAGATGTTAATAATTTCATAAAAAGATATTTTTACCACGGACTATTAAGGGTGATGTTTTTGAAATATTTGAGAAGCCAATTATTTATGTAGAGTAACAAAGAAAAAACAGAGGTATTTGTATTGATATTTCGAGTAACTGTATCGTAATTTTGAATCCCATTAATTCGAAATGCTTCCAGCTATAAGCAGCCTTAAACTTCCCTTTGTCATTACAACATGAGGAAATAGCGAACTGGTTTCTTTAGTTTAATAATAGTTTATATTTCTCGCAAAAAGTTTTAAAACCCATTCTTCTATTCAGAGGATTTTTTTTTTCTATTTTCATCTCTCCAATTAAGCTGCTCTTTTCTAGCGTATTCAATACAAATTTTTGTTACATCTAATTTTTTTTTTTTAATTTTATGAATCAATGGCATCTCTCAGAAGAGGTAAAAGGGACATTTTTCGTTCCATAGCGTTTCATTATTAGGTTTTCACGTGGGTGACCAGAAGAGAGTTTCATGGCGCATACAAATTTTTGAGGTAGACACATTTTGACGGTGTTTTGAATTTTTTAAGGAAACAATTTTGATGGCGTATAAATTTTCGAAATGGAAGCTTTCAAACTAGGAGAAAAGATGTAAAAAAAAAAAAAAAAACACGAATTGACTGCAGCATGTGTAATTTTTTTTTTCCGACCTCCACGATTTTATTTATCATACAAAAGATATTATATAAATACAATTATAGGTATATAAACAATTTTCAAAGTTCCTTTTTTGTCCGAGGGCATTTTAAAGTAAGGGTGCTGTATGCTGTATGCATATTTTAAAATATAATTCTACTTTCGTTTGCACTGTTTTTAAGATGAGGTGAACAATAATCATGTTGTGAGGGGGGAGGTGGGGATTCATGTGCCTTGGACCATGGGGGCTGGGGCACCCCTGGGTTTTCAGGTAAAAGTTTTTTTTTTAATAATCGATTATAAAATATGACTATCGAAAACTGATATATTTGAAAAAAATAAAGTAATAAATGGAGTTGAGAGAATCCTGACTTTTAAATTATGAGAGATTAATAAAACGTTTTTAATACTAGCGCAATACAACATGATACTATGGAAATATTTTAATACTATGTAATTTTTTTCATATTATTGTAAGAATGACCTGGTTTGTATCCCAAGAGCTATGAAACCCTATTTTATTTTACGAAGAAAGGTCCATAAAATATAGAAATAAAGATAAATTTCGATTTTTTATTTTAAATTTAATACCATATTTCCTTTAATCTTGCCGGATCTCCAATCAAATGACAAACAGGACACCGCCTTAGTATGCTGCGGGATCAATTTAACAGCAAGTAATAATCTTGACTGATTATGAGTGTGCCTATGAGGCGTATCGTAATGAAGTAGAGCTGGAGAACAACATTAGTAAAATAAAAAAAAAAAAAATATGAAGATGGAAATGGTGTTTTAGTTTCTTCAAAAAACAAAAATAAAATAAATAATAATTATTTAACAAAATTAAATAATTGTTTTTGTGCCTTCCCTTTCAGAAAATTTTAATGTTTAATCTTTCTTCATCAAATTTATTGTTCATCAAATAATAAATAATCTTGCCTGTAGTAAATAGGAAACAGGCATCTTTTTTTTTTCAAAAATGTGTCTTAAAACACCGAATATTCAATTGAAAAACAAATATCAAATGATCAAGTTATCTGTCAACCTGACGGACGTGAACACCTTAACAACTACCTGGGAATAATAATTGAGGAAAATAATATCATAATGACCAAGTGGGTCTAACTGATTATAATAGTTAAGAAGGTCGTTAGCCAACACGAAGAGGTAAAATTACAACTGGAATGATGCCTAGTCATGTCTTCCACCAGTTGTCTCGATTAATGACACCGACCAAGTTATTTTTTAAATTACCGAATAAAATTAAATGCGATAAATCTGTGTAAGGTAAATGTATGGATAATAGAAATTAAAAAAGAAATTTTCAATTTTAATGTGAACCACAACTTCAGTTGTGACGGTGACTGTTTGGATTTAATTGAAAGCAAATTTAGTCTTTTACCTATTTTGTTTTTTATTTTCACTAACTTATATATGTAATACATAGTAAGGATAAGTATTGCGATCGTGAACAATTTTGAATCTGAGTTTTCAACGAAAATACACGTTTTGAGGTACCCTGAGTTCAAATAACCAAGTCCTGAAAACTGGCCTGTGTGTCTGTGAGCCTGTGTTTGTGTATGTTAGCAGTCTAGCTCAAAAACGAAAAGCCTTTGAAAAAGTATTACCGCTAATAAATTATAAACAATTGGTAAGAAAAACTAGGTCTAAATAAAAAAAACAAAATAAAACCTGGCAGGAATTGTCTGTGTGTGTCGGGAATTGCAAAATAAAAATGCAAAGCATTTTCATTTAAAACTATACTGTACAATTAAGAAAATCCTAAACCAATGGGTTCAATAATCAAAGTGTTAGAATTTAAATACTAAGTCAATTTATAATACCTTAATACAATATAAAATGGTTAATTTTGTTTTATAAACAATCTTTAATAAAAAATATGGAATGGATAAAAATCTTTTTTTTAAATTATAATATAGGTAAAATAACACAATATATAATTTCATCAACAGTAAATTAATTCGGACTCTGCATTAGCACATATTTTGAATCAGCCGTGCTTGAATTGGATAGAAAAAAACTTTATACCATAGGACATAGCATATCTAGGTTCCTTTTTTTCTGCTTTTTTTTTATGTTCTCTCTTCAACGCCAGATATCCTAATCATACATTTTTTCTCCCCGGCTGAAGAAGAACTTTCTTATGAACAGCCTTGATTAAAACCATCTTTCGTGTAAGAAAATCTTGACAGAATGAGGTCAAGAGACTACAACGATTAGAACATAAAAACGTAAAGAATAAGATAACAAGTAGAACATAAATAAAAACAAAATAGCTACTAAAAATTGAGTGAAAGTAATTGGGATGGTAGTACTAAGCAAGAATTTTGTCTTTCAAGAACCACATTTTTATATGCTTATAAAATTTAATAGTCCGTGGTCCCTTTTTATCAAATTATTAACATCCAGCTCAAACTTCGTAAATAGTTTCATCTCACCGTAACTTAAAAACATTATATTTACGAAGATTCTCGGAATCAGGGCGTTTTCAATCTGAAGGTCGGCAAACTTTGTCGATTTAAAAAGATATTATTTTATAAGGTAAAAACTCGTAAATACCTATTTGCTTTCCGGGTGAATCGTAAGATAATTGCATTACAAAATCTATTAAAAAAAAAGATGACCTACAAAAAAATTGTACCGTTTGGCCTATATAACCTTGTTATTTTTACAATTTGGGAGTATAGGTCACGCCAAACTGCTCAATACTTCTTCGCAAGGCCACTTTTTTCAATCTGGAAGTCGGCAAACTATGTCTACTTAATTTGGTACTGAGAACTCGTAAATACCCATTTCCTTTCCACTTGAGTCGTTAGATAACTTGGGCACAAAGTCGGGAAAAAAGGTGGCCTTAGCTTTTGGGCTGAATATATATATATATATATATATATATATATATATATATATATATATATATAGAGAGAGAGAGAGAGAGAGAGAGAAAAAAAAGCTTTCGGGCTGAAGCCTCTCCAGAAAATTAATCATTTATCCGTTAGTGCTAGTGAGTAAAAGTTTGTAAAATCCAGCAAATTATAATAACAAAAGATATTGATATTTTTTGCCCCAAGAGAGACTAAATACAAATATGAAGAAAGCTTGAAAAAGATAAAATGCGCCACCTGCCTATAAGAAGCAACGGTTTTTTTCAATACATGTCTTATCTTGTCTCTTAAACTTTAAAAGAGAAATAAAATCTATTGTCATAAAACTTAATGTGTTTAGAAGTGAACAAAATACCAGATAAAGATGTAGTTTTTTTTTCTACAACTTACGAACCATCCTTGAAATAGAATTATCAACGTGAATCTTATCGGGGACACTTCTAGCACCAGAGTTCACATACAGTTAATACATTTTTAAACTGTTAAAAAAAAAAAAAATCAAATATTATAAAAAATACTTCTATATAAAACATTAAAATCACAAATCACTAGTTTTGAAAACGTTAACAGTATATCATTATATTAGTTGATTGTCGCTTATTATTAGTTAACACACTGATAATTCGGCATATATTTAATTTGATATTATTATCTTATTTTATTTTTACTTTATTTATTGGGTTGGCGAATAAGTCCATTCGGTTTTTCATGATAAAATAAAACTCAATGTTCTATAGACATAAAATTTATTTTAATCTACAATATAATGACCATTATTTAATATGACTTTTCCCCATCTTTCCACTAACTTCGATGTTACTATATCCGTTGGAAAGCTGAATTATTGCTCTTCAAAGCCGTGTTTAGCTAGAATTGTTTTTTTTATTTAAAGCCTACATGAGGAATAAATAAACAAAAATTCCTCATAAGTTTTTACTTTTATCTGCATTTGTGGTTTGTTTACAAAGGTCCTGTTGATGTCATTTTGTGTTGTATATTGGCCCTAAAGCTTTGCTAAATTTATTGTAGATAGCTAAAGTCGTATTGAAGTAATACAATTTTTGTGATTTTCGAAAAAAATCATGTGAGGGACCCAAACATTAAGCCTGGAAACATAGCCGAACTTGTTCAAATGGTTTTCTACGCTTGTATGCGACACATTTAGGGCCATAGCAATCTCTCACACTGATTGGATGGGATTTTGATCAATAATGGCCATAAAATTGCTTGTTTCCATTTAATGTGGGCGACCAGACCGTTGAGCATCCTTGATGTCAAAATTCTCTAAATGAAATTTGGCAAATTTTGACAGGTGCGTTCGGATAAGGCATCATCCCCATAAACACTGCAAATGTTTCTATGAGCTTCTGCAGCACGCTTACCTTTTTTAAAATAATATAACAAAATATGGCGATAATGAACGATATTTTCTTCCATATTCACAGTGCAATAGCAAACACAATACTAAGCTAGTTTCAACAAGAGTTAACAGATATAGTTGTTGACATATTACAAACAGGGTAAACAATCCACATTAGGGATTAATTTATATGTATCATAGTGCCATATAAATGAATAGAAAAAAACGAAATGACTTATTTGCCAACCCAATATTTATTTCATTCTGGTATTCGGATCTCTGAAATGAGTACATGAAGTGAAACCTTGAAAAAATATTTTTTAACCGATAACTATCGGTAATTGAAGAACATCATACTGAAACAAAAAATAATTTATAAAAATAAAACATTAATATAAAGGGAATTATAAGTTAAAGCTGACACTTCAACGGATTGGAGACAATTCCCTAACAAGTTCTACATTTTTTTTTTTAAAGGGGTATTTATTTACAGAGGGTCAAGGGAAAAGGTTAACGGTCCCAGGCGCAGTGTAAATAAACTTCTACTTATAACTTCCATCTACTTCCTGCCATTAGGTACAGTTATTCAAATGCTATTTCCGATTCTAGTTAAGAGAGCAGAATCTTATAATTCTTAACAAATCAAGAAAATCGTAAATAAACTCACCACAGCAATTAAAATTTAAAAAATAGGTTCTCAGTATTTTAAACGACAGGTGTAGGTCAGTACAGAGTATGTTAAAACAGAGTATAAACAAGAATATAAAACCGTGGCTGTTGTTTATTAGACTCAACAAAAATTTATAACCCTAACAAATGGCCTCCTCACATGGTACATCTAAAAAAATTCTGAAATCTAATTGAAATTCATGAAGTGATTCAGTGAGTCACAACCTTCTAAAAACGCGTCACAACGAGCGGGTCAACAGCTAGGTAGTTTTTTTATTTAGCCTATTCCATATATTCAAATTTTGGGTTAGGTCATGCTTGAATTTATATTTTTTTTATACAAGAGAGGACAAATTCAAATATCATTCAAACAAGTTTAAGGCAGTGAATTACGTTAAAGTTATGGCGATTCCATACATTTCCTTCTGTATCATAGGCGCTATGATCAAAAATCATCAACTTCTACCGACCGAAGTGTAAAAACAGTGAATGTGTAGCTACAATTAGTTGTAGATCTTTTTCATAGATTCTCGATGTAACAATGACCAAAACAACAATTTTCCTAAAACGTGCACTCTTAAAAAGTAGTGAAATGTTTTATTCACCTATGATTGCTCTGTGTGTCCTACTTTCAATAGGACAGTCAAACGATTCGTATAAACTGTACCAAAAATCCTACTTTTGTTAGCAGTGCACTAAAAATTATTTTAATCTAGACTAGATTTCTTAGTATATATATAGATACTATGTTCCGATAATTTAGCTTAAAAAAATATATGACGCAATACCAATATTATAATTATATAATATTTAAGCATTTTAGGAAGAGCTCAATATGACAGTCTCAAAAATTTTGTTGAGATTATAACTCTATTGCCAAGAAATAACTCATAACTGTACTAAACTATAACCGTTCTGTTAGAAACCGTAACTGTAGTATTTATTTTAGTATAAGACCAGTGAAAAAGATTCAACCCTTTAGGCCAAATAATAACTTATTCCTTTCCTGTCAGGAGTTACGCCTGTATTATTATGTATTAGTATTATTACATCATTACAGAAAATTAGAGGTTATACAAAACAAATGTATGAGAATAGAAATCTATCCTTGGTTATAATAGAATTTTAATAATGCTGTCAGACAACTTCCGACTTTTAAACATTACACTCTGAACTTACTCACTGAAGAAAATTACTGAAAAGTTACGCCCACAAACGAACCTAACACATACCGTAAACTGGAGCAAAACAGGCCATAAAACAGAAATATTTTTCATCTGCTGTATTTAAACAAAGAGTGATGATCACTTATTTATTGCTACCTATCTCTCCTTGCAATGAATTAATGACAACCACTCTCTTGGTTTAGGAAAAAAATCAAATAAAATCTATTAGTTTTTTGGGCTTAAGTTGCTATAAGGGCCTAACAGGAACTAAAGCTGCATCTATCTACACTACAGGAACTTCTAAAAGAGCACACAGAGGCTATAAAATATGCCTTGAGCTTTTTATGAGAATATAAACAAAGAACATAATATCCAAACTTGTAATTTATAAGTTATAATGAATTCTAAGCCTACATAATTGATCAAATAGTAAAAAAATAAGGTGCATTTCAAAAGAAAATGCTAATCGGGTTAAAGAATCCACATAGTGACAGAAAACCCGATCAAAATGATGGAAAAAAAAACAACAACCAAACCCAATTATTATAATTAAAGAGTTTAAAGAGCATATTACATCTATTTAATATCCAACGTCGTTTTGGATAGAAGTAATGGAAAAAATAAAGATAAAGGAACAAAATATAAATCTGTGGTGTTTCATGAAGAATATTCATATTATGTGTCGAAAAAACATTAGATTTTAACAAAGATTCGTTAATAACGAATATATTATAAGAGGAATAAATGCCATCTAGATCTGACTAATTTAGAATTATTAATGACTGGAAATCCCCAAAATATTGTATCAAATCTTTCAGTGAGATGCTCCAATTTAACATGAGCTGAGAGTAAACAACAATTTTAGTTTGGAAACTGATAATCAGAATTATCTTTTATTTCACAAATAATTAGTTTTGAATTTATAAGTGTTAGGTACATAATATTAATCACTTATCAACATAACCGTTGACCAACGACAGTATTTCCTGACATAGTACTGAACCCAAGACCCTTCATGGGTTGTAGTGGTGAATACATAATTTTATGGAATATTTTTAATATTATATACTGTATATACTCAGTATATTAATTCGTAAAACGTTTTCCATCATAATTTATTAATTTTTATGTAAAAAAAATCTTCTACGATGTCCTCTACCGTTTAATACTAGATTCATCATTTTTACAAAATACCGACAATATACTATTTATTATTATTAATTTTGAATTAATAAAATTGAAGTTATAAATTTTTAGATATCTCAAAATGAAAACGATAAATAAACGAATTCAATAACGGGTTGTTTTTTTATAGCCACTTAAAGAAGCAGTTTAAAACTATTTCGTTACATTGAAAATATTCATATAACGATGTGAAAGTTGTGATTCATGGGATATTATCGACAATACCTTCCTTTGCAGAGAGCGTTCCTTAGCCCTTATTAGATAGTTCCACGAATACAACTGGCCTATCCCCATGGTTAATCATTTATCTCAACTGGATTTGAAATGATAGCGAATACTACAAGTCTCCAATGCATTTCAGCCAGGAGTCTCAATTTATTTGAGACTACTAAATAAAGTTCTTGTTAAAATTCATAAAAATGCACAAGCACTAAATGGAAGATCTGACTAGTCTTGTTACTTGTCAAGGACAACTTCATCAACCAGACCTAGACTTATGAAGTTGTACCCGAATTGAAATTTCTTTAACGAAGTGTCTTTGGAATGTGTATAATATAATATACATTCATTGTGAGTATTTGTTTCTAATATAATATATAATGATATCTAGCATAATTTTTTATACGAATAAATTGAAATAAACAACAAATAAAATATCCCATGAATCACAACTTTCACATCGTTATATGAATATTTTCAATGTAACGAAATAGTTTTAAACTGCTTCTTCAAGTGACTATAAAAACAACCCGTTATTGAATTCGTTTATTTATCGTTTTCATTTTGAGATTTGAGATTTAATTTAAAATTAATAATAATAAATAGTATATTGTCAGTATTCTGTAAAAATGATGAATCTAGGGTGGTGGCCATGTTTTTTTAAAATTCAAAATTACAATAGTATTAAACGGTAGAGGACATCGTAGAAGATTTTTTTTACATAAAAATTAATAACAGATTTTATTATGGAAAACGTTAGGTAATGTGAAAATAAAGTTGTTTTTTATTCGGCATTCTACACTATCATGTTTTGTCGCTTTAGTAACGGTGATTTATCAATTGGAAGTTTAAAAGAGGATAGGCAAAAAAATGATTTAAAAGTGGTACATTATTTCTTTATATTTTTTAAGAATATATATATATATATATATATATATATATATAAAGATCATAAAAATCATGACTCAGATATATATAATTATGTAGTGAAAAATTACTTCCATAAAATGTCATTTCAGTAATAATACATTTACAAATCGACGGACATTTTCATTATAAATACAAGTTAACAATTGATCCGTATCAATAAATAAATTTAAAAAATGCCACCTATATTACATTTTTTTTTTAATTTTTAACTATTATATTTAATAATAAATTGCACATAGCTTACGATTTTTATCAAAACTACTATCCATATCAAAACATTCAGTCATAATAATTAAATGAGACATAACTTTTTTAAATAAAAGTGTTCAAAGATATGAAGTGTTAATAATAATAATGATAATAAATGTCTTTAGGATATAAGTTCATAAATACACACTTCCACACTTATAAAAAAAGAAAAC
Source organism: Nezara viridula (assembly GCA_928085145.1). Taxonomy (NCBI): domain Eukaryota; kingdom Metazoa; phylum Arthropoda; class Insecta; order Hemiptera; family Pentatomidae; genus Nezara; species Nezara viridula. Next base: position 90,437,952 of record OV725079.1, on the reverse strand, counting down.
AATATACGATTTATAGGTAGCAAATTGTTTATTTTATATATTTTTTTTTTAGCGTATAAAATTGAAGATCATTTTAATCACGGCTTTATTTCTTCCTTAGTCAATTCCCTCTCCCTCAAGGGCGATGGGGCACTTTATCGCTCCTAAGATATTTAATTGCTCACCCCTTCTTAAAAACAATTCAAGCTAAAGGAAAGTGAAAAAACAGTACATTATATGCTGTTACACTACATTATTTATGATAAGGATTTAATTTATTTTGTATAAGCTGTTCTATTAGTCCGTGGTACAGACACCTTTTTATCACATTATTCATATCCGCCTGAAACTTCTTAAATAGCTTCATCTAATAGTAACCTGCTAATATTTTATTTACGAAAATTGTCGTAATTGGGGCGTTTTCAATCTGGAGCTCGGCAAATTTTATCTATTTAATTAGGTACTAAAAACTCGTAAATAATCGTAAGATAATTTAATCATAAAATCGAGAAAAAGGGTGGCCTACAAAATATTGGTCCGTTTGGCCTATATTTTGACATTTTGGGAGTGAAGGTCACGCCAAATAGCTTTATATTTTTGAAGACCACTTTTTTTCTCGATTTCGTGCTCAAAGTATCTTACAATTGAAGTAAAAAGCAAATGGGTATTTAAGTATTTTTAGTAGTTAATTAAATATACAAAGTTTGCTGACCTCCGGAAAAACGTACCAATTCCGAGAATTTTTTCATAAATAAAATATTTGTAGGTTACGATGAGATGAAGATATTTACGAAGTTTCAGGCGGATATTAATAAATTGATAAAAAGGGGTCTAGGGCGTATTACGCACCATTGTATATAGTTTTAAGTGTTTTGTTCATAGTTTTAAGTGTTTTATAAATAGATTTTTTTTTTTTTTGTATATAGCTTGTCCACTTAATGTTTTCTTTATTTATTGTTTCAAATGTTTAGGCTAGAAGCAGTCTTTTCTTTTTGTACAATTTTGTTATTCTAAAGGGACATAGTCCTAGAATGAAGTTGTTTTCTATCTATCTATTTACAATGAACATCTGATTCCCGCTATCGTCACTTCAATCAAAATATAATGTTTATTGTAAAAATTAATAAATAGAATAGAATATTTGGTATCCACCTCAATAGAAGCTATTAAATCGAGTCCGGCAAGATAACAAAGCAACGAACTTTACACTACCAGCATGACTAAGTGGGTCCCATTCTTCGCCGCATAAGGAGGAGCGAATAACGAAAACGTCTTGCTATAGATATCGAAACGTCTAAATCTTATTGAACAAGTCGGTAATATGAGAAAGTGACATGGGTACTTTAGAAAGAAGTGTGTGAAAAAAGAGAAACCGAGAGGTAGAAAGCAGGAGAGAATGATGACAATAGGGACAATTAGGAGATTCATTGAGATTGGGGTCAGCTGGGATGGACACTCCTCCGCTCTGACCGTTCGCTGGGTCGTGTTCGATCTATCCATCGATTCAACAATTGCGACGCTATTCTCATCCGAAAATCAACAAAACAACATACAGAAAAATGTAATCCTATACCTTATTTCATGTGAAAACATTTCATAACACATCATAATTATGCCTGAGGAATTCCGAGATACTTTCTACAGTAAAGTCATAGTAAATACCCAACAAAGAAAGTAGGACTTGGTTCACAAAACCACTATACACAGGGCACTGGTGCGAATAATAATACAAGTAATAATACAAACAAACATATATAGGTGTAAGTGAGTGTGTTACTAAACATTACAGGCGCAATACAGAATTCTATAATTTTAATTTATGTATATATTAAAATATAAAAAATGTCAACCAACGAAGGATCCTATTTTTTATTTATTTTTTCCTTAGACGATGACAAAGGTTAATTATTAATGATAGTTAACTATAGAATAAGAAATAAATAAAGCAGGATACTGAAAATAGACAAGTTTGCAAACCAACTGTACTAGGTTTTATTTGTGGGGAAAAAAGCTATCTCGAGTAAGTGCTGGGCTTTTTTCAACTTTTCAGATGAATTTTTCAATAAAAAACCTTAAATGGACTAAAAAATGTATGAAAAAAAATCCTGTGATTTCTCATATATATATATATATATATGTTTTATTACTAGGCTAAAATCAATTTATTTCATTAGCTTCGCAAATTTTTAAAAAAGGAGACCATTCCCTCCAATATCGATGGGGGTATCTCCTATCTCCCAAGAAATTGTATTGCTTTCCGCTTCTTAAAAACATAAAGTAGAATGGATAAAAAATTGTTGACTACTATACTGGCTGCGCCTGTCCATCTTTTTACCCAGGTTTCTTGATTTGAAAATTCCTTCAAATCGACGTTTCCGATTACTTCAGCACTTACTAGACAAACGCTCTAAACTTCCCATTAATTACAAAAGACTCTTATACTTGACTATAATAAGACCTATTTGGACTTACGGAGTTGAGATATGGGGCTCCACTAAACCATCGAATTCCTCTCGCATCCAATCCTTACAATCCAAAATCCTTCGTAAAATCCTCAATACTCCTTACTTTGTCACTAATAAAGTTATGCATAAAGAGGCCCAATCTAGATACCTATCCTTCCATAGTAAACTTCAGAATCATCCCAACCCTCTCGTTTCTAACCTTGCTTCCTCTTCAATTACTGATAACCCTCCGAGGCGTCTGAAAAGAAGATGGCCCCGTGATCTTCTAATGTAGTCATATCATTAGAGTGCTACCATTGGGTAGTTACTCAGCAAGTGTATTCATGTCATTATATCTATTATGTCCAAATTTACTAGATGCATTTATGTAATACAGTTGTAAATGTCATTAAGAAATAAAAAATAAATAAATAAACAGAGCATCTTCCGTGTTATTTAACCACACATATCAAGTTGGAAGGGCTAACATAAAACTAAACACTAAGCCAATATTGTACAATTTATGGGTCTATGTACTAAAAAATTAAGATCGAGGGCATTTTTCGAAATAACTATTTTTAAGAAATAGGGACACTAAAACTCATGAAGTGTAAATAGTAATACTTCTTACAGGTTCAACTATTTGAGAAGGTAAAGCAAAATACTGCAGTCCAAAAGAAAGAAATGTATGCCACTCCAGAAAACAATGAACAAACAAACAAAAAAAAAAACAGATAAATATTTCGATGAGTGTGACAAATTAATGAAAACGTTGAGCAATTGGGAAATAACAAGGAATTTCACTTGGGTAGGTCTCAGAACGACGAATATTCTCCAGATAAGGACGAAAGAACAAGGCATTTCACTTCACACGCTTCTTCGTGGAACCACTTCATTACTAAACTTTCTTGCCTCACAGAGGACAAAACTGGAAAAAATTCGTCAACCAATTTATGAAGTATTAAGAACAGAAGCTTGTTAACTGAGAGATTATCAAAATAAACTGTGTAATAAACAAGCTTTATAAAATATAGCAACAATCCGCAGAATGGAAATTGAGAAAAAGTAAGGCAATTATTTATCCGAATAATTATAGTTAATAGCTATTAAACAAAAAAAAAAAAAAAAAACGAACATTTATATTGAAATTACTTAATTTTCAAAATCACTATGGACCCAATGCTTTCAAGAAAAATTTCAATTTCAACGATTGTTGAATCGAATTTTTTTTTTATATTACCTTAAAATCATGAAATTACTATCATTATAATCAAAACGACACACTGAAGTGATAAGTAATCAGTAGAAAAAGGCATTTTTAGTCTCGAAAATTAAATACATTATTTTAAATGTATCCAATTTTTTTTTCAGATAAAAATTTAAAATATATATATTTTAAAATATATATATAAAATCAGATTATCCCCGAAGTGACGAAAATTTGGATAAATTTAAAATTAAGTATCTTTAGCTACTACAGCAGTACTTTTCAAGAGCACTCAATGTTCTTATGTGTCTTCAAGGAATATATAAGCCCTTATATGTTCAAATTTTTTATTTTACTTCCGACGACGTTTCGAGCGGATTAGCTCATTAACAAGTCATCAAAAACATATTTTTTTATAAATACCATAATGCATGTCCCCCATACGGTACTACCTCCTCCGTCAATGGATTAATTAATGCGTTAATGGATTAATTAGTGACGAGGAATATAGTTACCTGTGACATTTGGTGTACTACAAATGGTTGTTCTTGAAATTATATATTGAAATACATTATACTTTATAAAAAAAAAAGTTTTTGATGACTTGATAATGAGCTTATCAGCTCAAAACGTGTCGTCGGAAGTAAAATAAAAACATCTAAAGTATAAGGGCTTATATATTCCATTAAAACACCATATATTAAAATAAAGTATTTTATTATCGAGACTAAAAAGACCTTTTTTTACTGTTACTTAGACTCTTTCCCAAGAACATCTTTTATGTGATAAATAATTAAAATTATTGAAAACTTTTAATTACAAAATAGTAAATGGTAATTTTATGTTGTATAAAATATTTTTAAAAAAATGTTTCTATAATAAAAAAAAAAGCTAAAGATTTTAAAATAAAAGAATACCAAAGGAATATGAGTAACAAATTTTTCGCTAATTTTCTCCAACTCCAGGACAAATATAAAGATACGTTTTGAAATTTAGGTCTTTCAATGAAAATATATTTGCATAAAATTCCAAGAATTGGATGCTATTTGATAAAATTTAAATCCAACTTATAACTTTCCACTAATTTTGGCCTGGTCGAACGAACTGTCGATAAGAGCAAAACATATTTGCGCATACAAGGGGTGGATGGAAAATTAGTGGATATAATACGATAAAATTCATACATGATTTTTTTCAAAAGTCCTTAAATTTCCAAAATACAATTTTAAGCATTGTTAAGTGCAATGACAAATAAATATACAGTTTTTTAATTAATTGATAACTGAAATCTGTTAAACAAAGGACAGGTAAAAACAGCTAAAAGCTTCCTGACTAAACCAACTAAACTTTTGTAACCCGGAAGTTTGAGGTGCGGCATATCCGGTTCACAGGTATGACTAGATGCAGAGGACTAGTTACTAGTGTTGCTCAAATGCGAGCCGAGATGAGTCTTGGTCTTGCAAACTCAGTCTTGGTCATGGTCTTAGTCTTGCGCAAGAGTCTCGCAGCTAAGATGCGTTTGCTAGGTAAAAACGTTAAAAAAAAAAAAACCTACAAAATATTTATATGTATACATATTTTTAAATTGAGGATTAAAAGATTTATTACGCCATTTTAATTATTCAGTTAAATGGTATAATAAAGTCCTTGGAATTTTAGTAAGATATTTCTTTCGCAACTTCTTAACAAAATAGAAAAAGCATCTTTTTAAAATAATAATAATAAAATAAATCTATTCGAAATTCCTATATTGTAAAAATCTAGTGCGGTGCGCGCGCGCATCGCACAAATTTATTTACCACTTTACTTTGAAAATAAATATTTTTTTTTGGCTTTAACATTTCAGAAAAAAATCCTATTTTTCCGGGAAAATATTTTTATATAATGATAAACGAAAATAGAAGGAAATATATATCTGAATGGAAAATGTATTCATTTAAAATTAATCACAATATTAGGCAAGAGATGAAAAGTTCGGAACTCCATCGGTCTGTTATAACTGCGGAACTTTAGACACCTTAATAATAGAGAGATTTGAATGTATACCGATATCTTCATATAAATCAGTAACAGACTAACCAAGAGATAGAATATAAATGTCAGGTTATAATCGGAAGAATTACAACCCCACAACCTTATCTCTCCAAAATGCAGGGAAATAAAAAAAATCATACTCAAGAGTATGGGATTGGATGTCATGGAGTGATGTTAGATTTGCTGATCACTTCCGTTCTGATGAAGCCTGAATTGGGGAAACGATGACGGGTTTTTATTTTATTTTCCAGTATTTTGGAGTCATAAAGCTGGGTGGTTGGAATTTTTCCAATTATAACCGTACATAGATATCTTTAACCAATCAATAACTAAGAATTGCACTATGAAATAAAAACGATGAGAGCTAAATTTCTAACACTTTATGTAGTTCTTAAAATTTTTTTTTTTAATTTTGTAGCTATGCAGTTTTCATTGCCCATCAGTCTGTCAGTTTGTTTTGCCTTTCCGTCTAATCTAGAGGTCTCCTAACTTTCTGACCCGCGAACCGCATTGAGACCTCCACCTGAATCACGCGGACCATGGCTTGTCTTAAAAAAAAAATCTTGTTCAATAAATGACACAATGAAAAAGCTCATTTAATAAATGTTGCAATAACCTCTTGTGTGAGTAATTTGATGAATTTCATATCTTATAAATAGTTTTTAAAATTTTACTACGTAATAAAAGAAACTTTGGCGGGACGGACTGGAGGTTCCAGGTCTTAATCTATCCAATGCAGGCGTTTTTACTTTTTGCGACTATAAGTTTTAGATATTAGTTTCCCTAAAATCTTAAGCTTTCCGATCAGTGGCATAAGTATTTTTTTGGAGGCCCATGTCGGTCTAGTTTTGAATCAAAATTTGAAGATGTTGATATATGTTATACACCATAATAAAATTATAGTTATTATGTACTATATATATAAAATAATTGTATTTTATTGATATGACAATGTGCTCAAAATACATTTAAACATAGTTTGAAAACGTTAGCGACTGAACTCCTCTAGCAGTTACTGAAACCAAATGCTATAAGGAAGGGAGAAGAGGAAAAACTTGTAAAAATATATAGATCCAAAAAAAAAAATTACTTTTATTTTAGACGAGGATGAGAAAAAACATTGCAAGCAGCAAAAGAAAAATAAACGGTGATTACGGTCAATTATCAAATAACCTTGAAACAGGTTATATAGAAGCTAGACTGTTAGACGTGGCCTCTTTGCATTACTGTCTGATACGACAACCAGTGCCTAGGCCAGGTGACGTCATGCCACCACTTATATATGTAGATATATAGAAGTAGATTTAGATTTTTCTAACAAAACTTCACATTGTTCCCTATCTTGACAACCTTATTTTAAATAAAAGTTTAGATAAAAAAAATAATAATAAAAGTTTAGTACATATGTGTATATATACACTGGCTCACAGTCAAAATTGTACATCTGGATATAGATAGAAATTATTAAATAAATAAATAGTTCAATTCATATTACACTGAACATAATAAATTATTGTAATCAATAGACATCCTAGTAATTTATTCATTTCTCATAATTCTTTTTCTAGTTTTAATGTTTCTGGGTGTGGGGGTGTAGGAAAGCTTCACTTTAGAGTGAAAATATTTACATGGCATGGAAAATAAACATTGAAATTTTGAGAAGAAACTTAAAAGAAATATCGGAAAATCTGGGACAAAAATACAAATTTGGTTTTTATTAGTATAATGACCTCAAACACTTTGTCATGTTAGTTAAGAAATGGCTAATTTATAATTGCCCCAAAGTTATAAAAACTCCACCACAGTTATCAGATCTTAATGTGAATGAACACCTGTGGGCAAAATTGGAGGTAGAAATAAGAAAACACGAAATTTCTAGAAAAGAAGAATTAAAAAAATATTTCTTCGAAGATTGGAACATGGAAAGGCAAAGCCTAGAATTCACCAAAAGATTAGTCAAATCCATCACAAATAGGCTGAAAAATGTGGCAGAAAATAATGCGTTACCTACATGGTGTTGAGCTGAATTAATAGTATTTAAAAGTTAATAAGAAGTGAGCTGTATGATTTTAAAAATTATCCACTTTTTTTAATAATCACAGTTGAATATTTTAATTTTATTGAATTTGTACATATTTAAATTGAGATCATAAATAAATAAGTTGAAGACATTACGGTTTTATTTACTTACTGTAACCATTGAAGTTTGTTTTTCTTAGTGAGTGTATAAATTTCACTGTGAGCCACTGTATATCCGAGACCCATGGCATTTACCACTTTGTACACCCTCTATTTTCGGCCCAGTTCAGCTTCCAATGTTATATTTATGAGTACTATTTTTATTTCATGATAATAGTTTTTAACATGGGGAAATTTACTTCTTTACATTATTAATTAATCATAGAATAATGAACTTTGATCTTGAATAATGATCTTGATCTTTTATATTTATAGATTTTATATTAGTTCTAAAAAAGAGAGATAGTTATTATCTCAAACAAATAGAATCATCTATTTATATTACATTATATTTGCAACTACGTTTGAACGAATCCAGAAAATGTGTTGTCGTTCGTTTTGTCTATTATTTCATGAAAATTTGTTCATATCGAGAGCAGATCCCGAGGTCTCTGCCTTTTTAGTGTTCTTTGAGGCTCTCCTGGTAAGAGGGAGAAAGAAAGAGATAGAGGACAAGTGGATTAGGGTGATTAATAGTTGAAGTGTGGAATGTATATAGGTTTTTACTGATGGAATGTTCATGTCGCTGTGTATCGTGTAATTTGAAACATATCAGAGTGCATTTACGATTTTTCGAAGTATTTTGGACTGTGCTCTTTGGATTGTGCTCTCCGAAGTATTTTGCGAAAGTTGTGCTCCGTATGTCCAACTGGGTCGTAGTACGGTGGTGTGGATTAGTCGTTTATTTTGTGAGTTGAGAGGAGATCTATAGTTCAAAAGATGTGGCATTTGTTAGTATCGTCTGGTAATTAAAATTAAACATTAAAAAAAAAAACTAATGTATCAATAATAATCTTACAGCTGAAGTGTTATTCTTTTTTATTTTTATTTTTTTCCGCTTATCACTATCAATAATGAACTAGTTTAAGCGACGGAAAAAATAATTAAGCCACATATAATATAATGGTTCACTGATCTATATACTCTGCGAATTATTCTCCCCGTCCATCTGATGTACATAATTATAACAACTTTCTATATTATTATAATTTTTCTTCCTCACTCAAGGTAGGGAAGCATTGTATTCGTGCAAGAGGTTAAAAAAAAATTATGTGCTCGTAATCGAAAATTTCTAATCGCGTTTTACGTTTCAGACATCAAGGATCAAATTTGGTTCGGTGTCTGTCTGTAGTCAAATCGATGTAACGGTCATATTACCTACTACCGTTTATCCGATTTTCATGAATTTTTTAGGTATTGTGCGTGTTGGTTTCTAGATGGTCCCATATCAATTTCATTTATTCCCAACGAGAACTTCCGCTTACGCACGCGCAAACGCATTTTTGTAGATATGCCAAAGTTTCAGAAATGGCTCGTTCGATTTGTCTCAAACGTGGATAAAAATGAGTATTTGTGAAAAAATAAAGTAGGGTCAATTTTATTGAATTCTGTCAATTGCTTTCTCTTATATATGCGTAAACGTGTTTCCCTTGATACGTCTATATCTTTAACAGCAAGTTCGATTTGACTCAAATTTGGAGGGAATTTAGGGACTGGTAAATGTAAAATGAAATAGGCATACATTTTAGCAAAATATATCTAATACTCAAAAAAAAAAACTTCTTCGCTTTGAGATTAGGAAATGTGTTATTTGATATGCTTATAGTTCGAAAATGGCGCATTCGATTTGACACAAACTTAGACAAAATTTGGAGATAGTATAGAAATTACTTAGTATTAATTTCATTGAATTCGATTTAATAGTTAAAATTAATATAAATGATTGTTAACAATATAATGGTTGTGAAATGTGGAAGGCACTGATCATATAGAGTGGGAGTTAGGTTATTACAATATTGTTATGAGGTTATAAAATTTAAGTTTTATTAAAAAAAATAATTGATACTGTATTGTTTAGCCGATTCTAAACGTTACTGGCATGACACTTTCTGCCGTTACTTACATTTCGTGTAATTTAAAGCAATTTTTACTCTGGATTTGAAAAAAAAAGTCTTATTTGTGATTGTGTTTAGTTCAACCAGCTCGTCGTGGTATCGATCTTCTCCTTAAACATCAAAATTGTGTCAACTTCACTCATATTTTTATATTCTAGTTTAATTACTTCTGTTCTGACTGAAGAAAAGTATTGGTCTCGTTAACTCCGAACAAACATAAAGTTGAATTGTTCCTATGGATTTTTTATCCCATCCATTCTACGAGTGAAGACATACTTATTAAGTATATATCACTACTGTTATTGCTAAGATCGTATAAAAGTTTTCAGTTTTTATTCTATTTTTGACATTATGTAGCCTGCAATTGATATAAGTAGTTTAATATTATGAAAAATAGCAGAGAGCAATAAAATATAAAATTACACTAATAAATCATAAAGAAATAATTAGTTTTTATGCTCTCCTGTAAAACACTTAATTTTTACATACGTCATTTGCACTAACGGTAGCGAGATACATATTCAGTATGCAGTTTTTAATTTTTTTTTTAAAATAGGAATTATTAAATATGCAATCTGCGAATGCGGAACTTTATCGCATTTTAGTATTTGCTTATAAATAAATCTCGTGTATATCAAGCCCGTGTATGTTGAAGGATTGCTGAATTTCCCGATAACTGCTTCTTCCAGAGATTTTATTCTTATAGAAAATTTTTAGACTTTTTAATATAAATTTTATTTGATTTAATAGAAAATGAAAACGGTGAGGAAGCTATACTGACCTTACTTGGCAGCCCTTTTTTTCCCCATTTAAAATATTTTCATAAAACAATGGATTTCCTCATCCTATAAATTTTCTAAAGTCTTCTTCTATCCAGAGTCCACTCCTGTTGCAGACTATGTCTCATTATTATAGACTCTTCTAATTGGTCATTCCACGTTTTACCGAGCCCACCTCTTCTTCTTCATCCACCGATTTCCCAAAAGTAAACCTTCCTTGGCAAACTCCTTTCAGGCATTCTTTTTAAAAGTCCACAACATCTTAGGAATTTTTTATTTCTTAACTCCAATTTGTCTTTTTTTTTTATTTCTTATTTAATCCATTTTGGATATTCTTTCTAATCGGCGCCTGTAATCCAGTCTCGTTGAAGTTTCTTTTAATTTCATTTTTTTATGGTTAAGGTTTCTACTTCATATTTCATAAAACTCAATACTATACTATATATCGTTGCTGTTAGTGCAAATGGTCATATATATATATATATATATATATATATATATATATATATATATATATATATATATATTTTTTTTTTTTACAGAAGAGTATAAACATATAGTATTTCTTTATGATTTATTAGTATAATTTCATATTTATGGCCCTGTGCTATTTTCCTATTTAGCAGATTACTTATAGCAGTTGCCGATTACAAAATGTCACCTTCAGAGCAAAGAGAATAAACATGTAAAAGGGTTACATACGACCTTTTGAACTAACACTAGGCGGTATATTCGTTATAGTTTTAGCAGTACATTCCTCCTACATTATATATAGTAGAGCATTGATATATATTTTTAGTTCCATATAGCAGGAATCATATAATTCTATTTTGGTAACGAGATGTTTGAAGTACTGAACCCTAGAGGTCAGTTCAATGCCATCAATACGGGATGACATAAATTCCATCTTCTCAGCATTGATAACCAAAACCCCGTTCGTTCATATTCCTCGTTTTATCTTATGCGCATATAAGATCGTCTGTATCCTGGGCAATGATGAATAGGTCGTCCGCAAACGATATGTTTTAGGAATACTTCTTCCTTCTTTCAGATAAATTCCCACGAGTTTACATTTTTCCTCTATTCTTCTAAGATGATTTTAAGAAAAAATTTGGAAAAAGATTTTTCCAGACACTGCCTGCCTGGAGACACTCTCTGGATATCTGGAGAAATCTTTTATTGGATAGATTTTACTTGGTTAGGGAAGGCTCAGGAAGGTGAGTTTCAACCTTGACTTGAAATAAAAAGATTAAAATAGTAAAACACTATTTTACTTAAAGCCAACGTTTCGACCCGGCTTTGAACGACATCTTCAGGGCTAGAACGAACAAGATAGAAAAGGATATAGAAAAATGTGGAGGTTACATAATATTTAGATAAAAATTATAAACAGTGTGAATAGAAATATTAAAATTGAGACTTACGGATGTATGCAGCTAATATATCCGTAAGACACACTGTTTATAATTTTAATAAGGTTATCACGTTGTTTATAATCTTTATCTAAACATTATATACCCTCCACATTTTTCTATATCATTTTGTATCTTGTTTGTTCTAGCACTGAAGACCTGCAAAGTCGATCGAAGAGTTGGCTTTAAATAAAATATTTTTTTGGACTATGGTAGTCTTTTTGTGACCGCCACCTCGGACCATCTCCTTAATTAATAATATAACACGGTCAACCATCAAGTATTCAGCTTGACTTGACAGCTGTATCCTTCATACATTTCTCCTATTAATTGTATGAAGTCCGTATTAATACTATATTTTGAAGACCTGCCATAACAATCTCAGGGAAAAACTTTCCCCTAGACTATGAAAATTAATTAATAAAGAACGTCCTAATGCTGAATTTTACTGTAATTTCCCATTTGCCATTTCATATCTGTCGGGGCAAAAACAATAAGTAAATATTTAAAAAATAAATAAATATCATATATAGGAGCCAGGATTAAAAAAATGAAATACTATTTACACTGAAATAAGTTATACTTTCAAACAGAGTTTGAAATCGATATTGTTTTTTCCACAAAACCATGAAATAATTATTATGTTGGTTTTATAATTTAATTTAAAGTTTAAATAAAAATTTAAATCGATCTTTGATGTTTATTGATTTGATCAAAAATAATGATCACTCACTGAGTGATACGGTTTTAAATAAATAATAATGATACTCTATACACACTAATTAAATTAAATATATATTGTTTTTTCTTAAGCCTCTTGACTTCCACTTTTCACCATGAGCATTTTGGTGCTGTCATAGGCGACAGCTGTGATCGTTTGATTCTCTTCTCCAAGATATCCAGGGAGCACGTGATTCACAAACCTGGACGCGATCACAATTCACTCCCTCTAAATCAGGCTGTTTCCTGAAAGATAGTTGGCAATCTCCACCAAGTGTTTTATAGGATAGGGGATTATCAGCCCTATACACAACCCCCAAACAAACTGGAGGACCAGAAGCTTTAGTGTAAAACACAGGGCTCGCTCACCTCCCTGTGAATTTCTGACTAATGTCCCAATGCGAATCCGCGAGATGGTAGTCTTTTTTTTTCTTCAATAATTATTATTATTGTTAATTGTAAAACTTTTTTACAAAAATAATGATAAGGATATGATTTTTATCACTTATAAACAAGAATAAAAATAGCACTTAATAAAAAGCATCAAATGATTTTTAAATTATCAATTTCAAATCCTGCTTTCAAATGATTAGGATAAAGTTCCTCGGTGGGTTTCAGAGAAGTTTTGCTACTCTTTACAACGACATGGTAAACGGTTTGATTTAGACAGACAAAACGAAATATAAATGAAGCGTGGTAGTTCAACGAATAATGCTCCTAAGCACAACGATTCTCGGTTTAATTGTGGTAGTGGTAGGTCACTCCATAATTATTTTAATCAGCCTTGTGTCGATTTCGAGACCAGAAGATTATCTTGTGGCACATCTAGCCACTACAGAGTGAATACTTTTGATTAAATAATTAATTAAGGGAGAATTACACAGTTACCTTCCTCCACAACCACTGGCCTTGAAACAGTACTTTCTTTTGAAGCATTGAACATCGTTAAGTTGTAGTGCTCGAGGATTTTATATTTTCCAACGAAGTATAAAAATCTTTCGGTTATGGAATTAATTCCGTTACAAGAGAATGCCTTTACAAGACACTTGGTAACTGTGCTTATACTAAACGTAATTTATTCATAAGCCTATAAAAGAATGAATTGAATTGAATCAGAATCGATTCCTCTTCCTCTTCCTGAAAAAAAAATCTTAGATGATGATCTGGGAAAATAGAAAACCTTTGTAGAGAAAAGGAGAGGGGGGCGGAGAGAGAGAAAAGTGATTGTGAGGACTTTCGGTGTCCCACGCTAATTTCTCTTTTCAATGGAGAAAACTCTCAACGATGAACCATCGCTTCATCAACACACTTTTTTTTCTTAACGAACATTCTCAAACGAACATCAAAAGGCTAATTATAATATATATTTTTTTTAATTCAACTGCTGCCATTTAATGAAATAATGTTCATGACTGTTTCTTATCAACATATAATATTTACCCAAGAATTTGAACCAGGAAATAACTGATGCAAGGATTGAGATATGATAGATATGATCATGTTCTGACAGGTAAATATATTTCCGAGAAACATTTAATTGAAAGATAAAATATGAATGAGATTCAGAGGATAAATTTAAGTTATTTTATTATTGATATATGTATATATTTGTAAATAAAAAAATTACGTAAATGCTAACATTAGAATTTTTGTATTTCGACAATTCTGAGTTTGGGTGTGACGATGGTCCAAAAAATATACTGACGAGAGGGTAACCAGCGATAATACTGAATTTTATAATTTTAAATTTATTTTTAATTATTTGTATTTCTTTTTAAATACAAAAATGATATAGTTCAACAAAACAAAAAAATAATTTCTTGATTTATTCATCAACGGAAAATAACGATTTCCATTCCATACAAATTTCATTAATTAGAAAATTAAGGATTTGAACGGAGTTCTTGAAAAAAAAATGCACTGCATCGAATAAAATGTCAATTCGAATTATTTAATGATCCTAAAGCTATTGTAATATAAATCTGTACCTACGAACAAAGCGTACCAATGTCCAATTTATTTAAATTTGAGAGAACTTTACGAATAAAAAATATAGAAGAATACATTGATTGTAAAAAAGAGAAATCACCTCCAATTAATAGTAATAGATGCCAAATAATAATTAGAAGACCTTGTGCCATTTTATATAATTACACGTTTAAGGGAAAAGTACATTTTAAGGTATACAAACCAAAACTTATGGTATAAAAATTATTTTGAATGAAGCAGTTATCAAATTTTATCATTTATTATTTACTTTTTCGTAATTGAAGTGTTTGTGCACATAAATATGACACTCTAGACACTGTTTTCTTGTTGCGTTTTTTTTTAAAATAATTAAAATTGCGAAGAAAATCAATTCTGTTTCTGTCTAAACTTTAAATTAAACTAATTGTGAGAACTAATAAATTTAGCAACTAAATAATTTTTCTTAATTACTATAAAAAAATGATATATATTTTTTTAAACTTACCTTTAATGAGCTCCACAACCTCCGTATGGGTCAGATGAAGAACGTTCACTCCATTCACCTGCAATAAAGAGAAGTGATTCATTCAGCCATTTCAGATAAAAGTACTCCAAAGTAACAGATAACGTAAGATCTAAATTAAATTTATAAAATGATTCAATTTTCCTTAATACTAGTAAACAAACACGAAAAAATTTTCAAAATGGCTATACTTTCTTTGTCAGCTTCGTTATCTGATAAACTAAAGTATTCCCAGAAACGTGATAAAATAAAAAAAACATTTGTTATTTTTTAAATTATGGATTCAAATGGTTTTAAACTGTCTCTTGCGTTTGCTAAACATAAATAAATAATTATTAAATAAACAGGCGGTTCAACATTCCTTTAAAATAGACAATTGTATTCATACTCGGATCTGTACATCATGAATAATATCTACATTACATGCTTTATTTTAATTGTCGTACTGAATCTGGGCAATATACCAGGTTTTGGGCATGTAAAATTAATTTCGTAATCCGTTTAGTTTAGAATAAAAAAATATTTTTGGCATATGAGTATGTTATTAGTACAATATTGAAATATTTTTTACTAACCGATGGAGGAAAATATTAGTGGGTTCAAACATCTTTTTAACGGAAAACAAAGTTGAGATTTTCGCTATTTGAAAAAAAACATTAAATACGAATTTTCATTTTCAATTTAAAAATAAAATAGTTGTGATCGAGATTTTTCTCAAGAGTGGAGCCTTCAAATTGTTTTCGGGTACTACAAAAATTGTAATAACTGAGTCATAATTCCAACCATCCACTCGAAAATTGTCAACAATTTAGGACCCAGTAGCTACACGAAATGCCACAAAGCAGACCCTCGTAAATAAATTATAACTGAAGATATAAAATGAAAGCTTTTAAGAAGTTTTTATTTTTTATGAAAGTTATTGGTATATGATATGGAAGAGTAATAATTTAGCTTCCAAAGGCTTCAAAAAAAAAATAAAATAAAAATAATTAAGTCTAAAAATTTGTATATTTTTATTTCAGAATAAATTCGTATTTTAAAGTTTTTTTTTCTTATTTTTTTTACAAAAATTAACATGACCTACTTTACTGAAATCATCTTATAGAATTCGTAATTTATTATATATTGGACTTCGTTTAATACAACTAGCAAAATGTTTCCCTTTTTTCACAAAAAAACAAACCGATTGATATATTACAACCTATAAATTTTTGCTGTTCATGAAATAAGACAAAAAAAAAGTATTTTCTCAGCTCCTTGAGTATTGGAAAGAATTCTCGTAAAGGTTCATTGAAATCGGTGACACGTCGTCCGCAATCTCCAGATCTTATATCTCAGTTACATAGGCAATCGAATGCCCATTCAAATTGACTATAATGAAGTACTTCAAGAGATGCATAGATTATGAGTTTTGGGGAAAAACCGATATTTCTTGTACCAACTTCAGTCAGTTGGTTGAAGCCGTTGCTGCTTACCATACGATAATTTAATAAAATTGCGAAATTTGACACGTCTCATTCATATGGGTAAAATCCAAAGAAAACTGATATCTCTTGTAAAATAATCAAAGTCAATACTCTTTAACTCCTCATCCGTTGGTCCTACATTAAAAAGCTATTCATAAAATTGATAGTAAATTTTATCTTCTTTAACTTTGTATATAATAATAATTTCGATAAAATGCATAGTTTCGGAGTCATGTCCAATAAACTAAAAAACGTTCGAAAATTTCGCTGTTTTTTTTATATAACTTGGAACGAAAGGGAAAATTTCATAGGGAAACATCACACTCAGATTCAGCAACCCCAATTACATAAAAAACGGAAGAAAATCCGACTATTTGGAATTGTTCCCTTATCCGACTATCATCCGACTGACCTAATTTGATGACTTTTGACGTCGCCAGTTATCAAAACGCAACCAAGTACATCGTCAGTCAAGGTGAATTCTCTTTTCAGCCGTCAGTTCTCCCGTTAAATGAAGTCTCAAATTTAATTTTCGTATAGAAAGCATCAGCTTTCTATAACCGACTGACCGACGTTGCAAGTTTATCTAGAAATTAAAATGATTAATAGCTATAAATTCTTCCTTTAAATGAACTGGTCGTTAGCTCTTGGTATATTAGAGAGGACGACATTACACCACACTGATAATTTTAGTAAAATATTTTGGATAGAAGACATACAATAGATGATAAATGAAACATTTTAAATAAACTTAACCAGTCCCGTAATTGCAGGTTGAAGGATTATGTGGGATTCAGATATCTCATTCTCGACTAACATAAACGGATTTTCTTTGGATGGTGTGGTTATCACAGAACTCGAACTGAATAATTCAACGGCACATTCATGTCACTTACACATTTCAAACAGGTACTTTTAAAAATAAATAACTGTTATTTTTAAACGTTACTTGATATGTGCAACATCAGTTAAAATAGAATTTAACGTATAAAAAACTATAAAGGGATTATTAGTAATAGAGAAATGATAATTAAAGTATGAAATAAACAAGTAAAACTTTAATTTTTGCCAGTTTTTATAGAGATACATTTTTTATAAATATGATATCAATTTGAGTTTTGAATAAGATTAAATTTAATATTTCACATTGAAAACAATTTGTCTTCACCAAAAAATAAACTAAATAATTAAAGATGGAAAAAAGGGTGTACCGCAAAAAAGTAAGTTTTAACCGTCAAGTTTTATTTTTTTTAATACATTTTTTGTTTATTTATATTGTGATAAATGCAGTACGGATAAACTGCATCATCTCTAATATTTATAGTTCTCAAAGAGACAAAATTTGATATTTCAAATTGAAAACAATAGATTTCGGCCTCCACCAGGGTTGCCCAAGAAAGGCCTTCCTGGCGCAAGTTGCGCCATCAAAAGATTTGAGGGGAGCAAATTTTGAATTTTTGAGGGGGCACATCTCGATGGAGGTTTGAATTTTTTTAAATGAAAAGTTTCAAAGCAGGGGATAAGAGGAAAGCATAGAACAGACCACTGAAAGTGTAATTGTATATAGCCAATGATTTTTAAAATTCTACTTTAGCTTGCACTGTTATTAAGAAGAGGAGAGCAATAAAATATGTTGGGAGGAAGGGCGAAGTTCATGCGCTATCGATCTTGGGAGGGATAGGCACCACAGGCCCCCAACAAAAATCAAATAAATAAAAGATAGAAAATGGGATTTACCACAACAAAGTATGTTTTAACCGTCAATTTTATGTTTTATTTTGTTTCCTTTTTTTATAATTTTTTTATTTATTTATATTTTGATTAATACATTATGAATAAACTGCATCCCTAAAACAGGGCGCTCAACTGTCTGCTCCGGAGTTTCCTATCCCAATCCGCATTTAGTCTAAAACCACTAGCTCACTTGTACTAAATAGGTACATTCCACTACATGGAATAAATAAACAGGTACCGAGTCCGCGCACTAGGCCACACAGAGGTTCCAAGTTCGAATTTTTTGGTCATAATTCTATAGCTCCTTCATTTTTCTTCATATTTCTTGGTTTCTTCGTTTTATAGCATCACTAATAAATATAATCCATTATATGTGCAATGAATATAAAATATTATCAGAAATAATATATGAAAAAATACAAAAATAAACGACTCAATAGTATAAAATGTGAGATAACTTTTTATAAACTTCAATATTTTTTCTTTCAAGCAATGGTAATTTTTGTTTTAGGTTCTAAAGACATTATTTATTCATTAATATCAAGATAAGAAAATATTGACCGATTTTAGATAAAAGAGCGGTAGCTATAGAAAATGATTGAAAAATATTTATTTACTTTTATGTATTAATAAATATTATATAAATATATATTTATATATAGTGTTCGGCAAGTGATATAATTTCCATCATAATCATTCTTGGTCATTTGGGGAAAACATAAATGAATTCACATGTTTTCAACATTTTTTCGACTCTTACAGAGTCACTCATTACCTTTTACATATACTTAAACATTATATTTAAACAAAACAAAACAGTGCTGTTAATGAGTTAGAGGAAATAAAAATGTGGATCCACCATTATTTAAAAAAAAAAATATTTGGACACACTTTACTCATTTGGTGAAAATTTGAAATGCTGTATTTTTCATTTTTGCTAGCTACGAAAATTCGTGTTTGATGGTTATTCTAGGCAGCGAAAACCAATCCCTATTTGGTTTCTATTTAATTTGGACTTACGCTATAGAACTGTGGGATTCTGCTAACACCTTAAATATTAAGAAAATTTGGACTTTTCAGTCCAAATTGTTGTGAAGGATAGTTGACGCATCGATTCATATCGCAATTGAAATAATACATAAGTAATTACACACCCAACAATTCAAGGCGCTGCAAAAAAATTATAACTTTCATTAAACGAAAAAATTACAACATGAATCCACTGAAACAAATTCTTAATCGCCCTAGATTCCCCCACGACGATCATGCAGGCGGTGGCCAAGGTACATATGCTTATCTATATCCCGCGATGGGAACCTAAGAACCCGTCAACAAAATGTGACCATTGCAAAGCAATTAATAGATAGCAAATTTAATTTTATGATAGAATTATATTTTTCGTTGATGAATAAATATACATTTGTTACATAGATGATATATTATGTTTAGTAGTTTTTCTAGTTTTTTTTTTATTATTTTTTATTCCATGTCTTGATCGTCAGTTTATTTAGTGGTGGTAGTATAAAGCGAATAAATAACGAAATCCCATGAAAAATAACTGAGTTATGAGTTATGGAATTGTAAACGAAAATATCGAGAATGCTCGGCTTCAGTCCGTATTTGAAGTAAAAAAGGCAAATCCGGTTAGGTTCGAAAAGCGTGGAGCGGATAAGTCAGCGCCCCCCTTTATATGTATAGTTCTCAATGACAAAAAATTGAATACTTCACAATGAAAACAATTGATCTTTAGCCTCACTGAAAAATAAAATTAATAATTAAAGGTGAAAAATAAGATCGACAGTAATAAAGTACAAATAAAATGGTCTTGAAATATACTTAAAATTCGAGGAGAAATGAGATTAGTCATCGACTCCTTAGAAACTCTTGGCACAATCTGAGAACCTACAAGTATTCTGTGTATTGCACTGAAACACGTCACGCATATATAGCAAGCCTTTTTCAAGCCACATTCGACATTTTAAGAGTCAAATTCAATTTCCCTCCCCATAAAATTTTAACTATTTTCACGAAAAATTAAACCTCTTGTAATTCCACTTCAATTCAACTTGGAATTTTTCAATATATGAGACAGCTACTTTTACCCGCCATGCGTTGGTGTGGCTCAGTTTGGTTTAATAGAAAAGAAAGAAAATTGAAACCACGTTATTTTAATATGTTTGATTTCATAATATTTCGACAATGTCCAATAAAATCGAATTTGCTCCTAAAAATATAAACCGAAAAAAGTGTAACAAAAAAGTAATATAATATCTTATTGGACATCATTCTTATAGATTTTTTTTAATCTTGTAGCAAATTCAGGAAGCTTTCAAACACTCATGGGTATAATGAACCAAAGTTTTCAAGTTATTCACGAATAAAGTTCTGAATTCATTGTAACTTTTTTTCTGTCTCTTTTCGGGAAAGTAAGTACAAATTAAAAGGGCTTCAAGAAATCTTTAGCTAAGTTTCTTTGAAATCGTCATAGCAGTTTTGGCGCTTAGATGTGTCACCTTTTCAATTGATTTTTAATTAGTGGAATACAATCATAAATAGCAATATTTTTATTTTTAAAACCTAAATGGCAAGTTTTTACTTTCACTTACGTATATATGTAACATATAGTTAGGGTATGTATTGCGATCGTGAAAAATTTTGAATATGAGTTTACAAAGGAAATACACGTTTTGGTGTCCAAATAACCAAAAACTGAAAAATGGTCTGTGTGTTTGTATATTAGCAGTCTAGCTCAAAAACGAAAAGTCGTACGAAACTGATATTACGTATTTTAAGATAGGTATTTTTTCTTGACATTAGTCAAGCCTTTGATAAAGTTTGGAATGAAGGATTGCTCTCCAAACTTAAAATTTTACTTCCTCCGACCTACTATCTAATATTACTTTCATATCTAACGGATAGACATTTTGTAGTAAAAGTAGGGACAGAACGTTCTGACATCAAACCTATTAAAGCAGGAGTGCCTCAGGGTAGTGTCCTTGGACCAATATTGTTTAATATATATATGTCTGACCTACCGGAACACAACGACACAATACTGGCTACTTTTGCAGACGATACCGCAGTACTAAGCTCAGATAAAAACCCTGTTCGAGCATCTACCATCCTTCAAAATCATCTGAACGATATTGCAGACTGGGCAACAAGGTGGAAAATTAAGATGAATGAAAAAAAAAGTGTGCATGTGGTATTCACTCTTAACCATAAACCTTCCCCTGAAATATATTTTAATAACATTCAAATCCCAACATCAGATGTAATTAGGTATTTAGGTTTTTACCTGGACAAAAGACTTACTTGGAAGACTCACATCAGACAAAAACGAATAGAATTAAACAGACGATACGGTCTCTTATCCAGATTACTTGACAGACGTTCAAAATTATCTTTAACTAACAAAATAACCCTTTATAAAGTCTTGCTTAAACCTATTTGGACTTACGGCATAGAACTGTGGGGCTCTGCTAAAACTTCCAACATTAAAAAAGTTCAGTCCTTTCAGTCAAAAGTGTTGCGAAGGATAGTTGACGCACCTTTTTATGTCGCAAATGACACACTACATAAAGACTTAAACGTACCTACAATTTTAGATACTGCAAAAGAGAACTACAATAACTTTCACCAAAGACTGACGTACAACATGAATCCTCTGACAGAAATCCTTCATCGTACAAGAAACCCGTACAGCCCACCACGACGATTACGTAGGCGTTGGCCAAGAGACATGCTGATTTGATTTATATCCCGGACGTGATGGAAAGCTGTGAAGCTGCTAAAAAATTTGCTTATTGCAAAGAAATTTGCAGATTACAAATTTAATCTAATGTTCCACATTTTTGTTTGGTTAATAAATAATAAAAAGATAGGTATATGCTATAGAAGTGACAACAACTTTTTCATTAAAATCAGCTAACCAGTAGTGCCACTCTATATCAACGGTGAAAAAGATTTTGACAATTTTCTCAAAAACGGTCCTAACGATTTTGATTAAACTCGGTGTATCATTGTATAATTAAGTGGTCTTTAATATCATTTAGATCTTATACCCGTAGATGTCACTTTACAGGGCACAAATGCCCAGTATTTATATGCGTATTCCTCTAAAGAACCTTTGATATGGTTTATTTTAAATAATTAACTATCTCTCATTATTAAAAGTTACGAAAAAATGATAAATATAATTTTTGAAAGAATTTGATAATTGAATGAAGGAGAAAAAAAAAAAAAAAAAAACTAATCCAGGTCGAAAATGAATCTCCGGAAATACCGGTCAGAAGGTATACGTATAATATATCGTTGGAAAGCGGATAATATTAGAAAAAACAAATATCTAATATAGAAGGTTTTAGAAGGTAACGGAGAGTGGCAAAAAATTATAAATAATAATTTTTGAAAACTAATAATATTTAACGTAAATCACATGTTTTCAAGGAAGTTAAATGAAATTTAGTAACCGATTGTAAAATTTTAAAATATTTTTAAATTTGAAAAAGTATTTAAAATCCACCTAATCAAGGCAATGACATTGTTTAATAAAATATTTCATTGTAATTGTGTGAAAGAAAAATTAAAATATAAAATCATTTCATGGATGTATAAAGCATATGTTTATAACCCTAAAAAGCCGGGAAAAAGATTTGTAGTATTATATAGAAGAAGAAAAGTAAATTTCATTCTGAGATATTTAGTCCCCTAAGAATAATTACAATGAACAATGAATTAACAATTGTCTGGCATTAGGAAAAAAACTAAGAATAAATTAATCTACAATTTTATTTAATCCCAAATTCAATTGAAAAAGAAGCACTAGTAGACATATGAAATTATAGATGAAGAAAAGTGATATAAAAGTGAGTTCATACAGATTATGAAGGGATTATATGAATTGAATTGTTTAACGCTACGTAAAAGGGTGTAACTTGCATCCTTGGAAGTAGTTTACGAGTAATTATCGTTTTATTTTCTCAGTTTGGCATAGCATTAGGTTGGAGATAGCCCAAAAACCACATTGATGACGGCTATTTTAGTTCTTGTAACGTGCAAGCTTCTAATCTCAACGAAAAGCAGATCTATTAGCCTACGCAATCCTTTCGCCACGCGGCCTTCCCTCGCCTTTGTTTTATTCTACCGATTTACAATCGACTGTGATCGAGTTGTATTCCCTGAAAGCAACACAGAGAAAATATATTATTTTTTAAAAATGGTAACTGTTTAATCAACTGACGTAAAGCGAAAAATAGTGAGATTATGATAACTGATATATACAGAAATTAAGCGGATTTGTATCCGCAAGACATCGACTTAAAAAAAAAGGAACTTTCAGAAATATTAAGATTCCTCAAAGGGTTTTAGTCAGTTTGCCATAATTTCGTTAAGTCTTCCTTCTATCTAATGTTTGAACCAATATTTTGAAGATTATCTTCTTCTTCTGGTGCGAAAAATAAGCACAACCCCAGAAGAATAGGAGAAAAAGTTTTTAAAGGAAAGTTTATTTGTGCCTAACTCAAAAGTATACAATTTATGTTAAAAGCTTGATGGTAGACCGTTATATATTTTTGAGGATGGAGATGGTGGCGGTAATAAAAAGACTAAAACAGTGGAAAAAAAACTTTTTTATTTCAAGCCAACGTTTCGACCCAACTTAGCAGATCTTCTTCAGGGCTAGAACTAACATGATACAAAAGGACATAGACAAATGTTAGAAAAAGGCAGTTACATGATATTTCGATAAAAATTATAACCATATTAAAATTATAAATAGTGTGAACAGAAAGCACATATAAATATTAAGAACAATAAACTGTATAAATAGAGTAAAAGAAGTATAACTAAGTAATCAGATCCTAAACTGAAATAAATAAATTGTAACAGTTATTATTTAATCAGTAGATTATTGTAGATAGGGAAAATTGAATGTAATCAGGAGAATGAATAGTATACGTAATTATGATTATAACCATACAAATCTCGAGGAATTCAAAAGAAAAAGAAAACATATAAAAAATAATGGACATTTTTCTTCACACGAGCTTCATGTCCATTTCCTTTTTCTTTGAAACGTTCCTTGAGTTTTGTAGGATTATATTCATAATTACCTATATTATAGATCCTCCTTATTACATTTAAGATTTCCTATTTACAATAATTGTTACAATTTATTTACTTCAGTTTAGGATCTGGTTACTTAGTTTTACTTCGTTTACTCTGTTTATATAGTTTATTGTTCATAATATTTCTGTGTATTGGGTTGGCAAATAAGTCCTCTCGGTTTTTCAGGATGAAATAATACTCAATGTATTATAGACATAAAATTTATTTTAATCTACAATATATTGACTAACATTTAATATGTCTTTTTCCAATCTTTCCACTAACTGTATTATGCCATGTTCATGGAATGTCTGGAGTTTATTGTTAAAAAAATGATCCAAGTGGTTTTAGATGTCCATTTCTTTTGGAATTTCTTTCCATTAATGAAGTTCTGCAGAGACCGGAATAAGTGGTAGTCACTTGGAGCTAGGTCTGCTGAATAGGGAGGATGGGGCAAAAGGTCCTATCGAAGGCTTAATAATTTATTGCGAGTGACCTAATGCGGTGTGGGGCCTAGCGTTGTCTTAATGGAAAACAACACCCTTCCGATTTGCCAGTTCTGGGCGTTTATTTTTAATTGATTGATCCAATTTTGTTAATTGTGAGCAGTATAGAGTTGAATCAATTGTTTGTCCTGATGACAATAGCTCATAGAAAAAAAATCCTTGAAAACCCACCATATGGAAACCATTATCAACTTTGGATGCGATTCGGCTTTTGATATTCTTCTAGGAGCGATATTCTACTAGATCACTACGTAAATTGTACATATTTCATCTCCTGTCAAAAACCTTTTCAAAAAGGGTCGTTTTGTTGCCATTTCCGTAGTTTCCTCACAAACAGAAATGCATGTTGCCAAGTTGAATTCGGTTAGAGAGTGCGAGATAAAAACATTAAGCCTGGTTTTTCTACGTTTTCTACGCTTGTGCGCGACACATTTAGGGCCATAGCAATCTCTCGCACTGATTGGGTGTGGTTTTGATTAATGATGGCCTTAACACTGCTAGTTTCAATTTCATATGGGCGACCAGCGTTGAGCATCATTGATGTAAAAGGCATCATCCCCATAAACACTGCAAATTTTTCTATGAGCTTCTGCAGTACGCTTACCTTTTTCAAAATAATACGACAAAATATGCCGATAATGAATGATATTTTCTTCCATATTCAATATTCAAATACAATAATAAGCTAGTTTTCAACAAGTGTTTCACAGATACAGTTGGTGACATATTACAAATACCACCTTAGGGATTAATTCATCAGATAAGAAGTGTATCATAGTGACATAAAAATTGACAGAAAAACCGAAAGAACACTGTGAAACATTGTTTATAATTTTAACAATTTTATTTACATTTAATGTCTATCTAAATATGATGTAACATTTTAGTCTTTTTACGACATCCACTCCGAAGCATCTCCTTCCTCAAATATACAATATATTAACACGTGATAATTAGTAAATCCCCGCAAGAACTCTCACATCTATCCGAATGCATTTTACATATAAGCGACATCAGTATTCGTGTATACAATATGGTCTTTTCAAGATGTCTATTGAACGCACAATCTGTGAATCTTTCTACTTTACAACCACTGATAAAGGCTCAATTTAATTAATAACTGATAAATTTGATCAAGTGGAAAATATTCTGCAAGTTAAAACGTAATGCAATAAGACACAACCCTGAACTTGCACTATTCTATTATTGTACTCCCTAGTAGAGAGTTTCAATCTCCTCGTTGGAGTTACAACCAGCGGGTGGGCCTCCTCTGGAAGTCTAATAAATGACAACAGTTAAAGATTTTTTTTCTATTAGAAAATTGTGAAATTTCCACTTTCCTTTTTTTAATTTATTACGCGATTGGATATTTAAAGAAAAAAATAGTTGAAAATGGTTCATAAAAATATAAAATAGGGATATAAAAAATTACTTGTACCTCAGTCTCTCCTCCACTTCTCATGAATGATCTATTCATTTCCAGATTTTCGGAAATCTGCCAGACACGTCCATTCACTACCTTACACGATCATTCGAAACATCATTAGTGCCTCAGAATGCAATTCCGAATGACCGTGTAGGATCCCCTATACATACTACTGCATTAAATATAAAACTTAACGAAAACCTATAAATAACTCAAAATCGGAATATAACTACTAATATCTCTTTCGCGAGTTTCGTTTTACACCTGAGGTTGTCAAATTTGTTAAATATTTTTTAGTTTCCTATTAAAAGATGAGGTGAAAACTAGAAAAACTGTGAGGATAGAAGGGGATAAGATAAGTTAGACTGGGAAGAGAAACTGGATAAGGGTCCCCTGATAGGTTGACAATGGCCGGAGTGGAAGTAGTTCAGCCATGAGCAGCTTTGTCCTTTCAGTGGAAACGGCCCATTTCCAATGCTCGGGCCATTGCCGAGCCGGATCATTGCCTCCTAACAGGAGAAGCAAACCTTCCACCAAATAATAATACAGGAAATAGGACATATATCAAACAGGTAAAAATACAAATTTATGAGAAAAAAAAATAGTAACAGTTTTCGAACATAAACATCATATATAATTTAGTAATGCGGATCCCTTTCACGGCTTTCAGATACGATGGTTTTGATGAATGGAGAATCAAATGAAATTTCTTGAAGAATTGATGAATGCCAACTTCAAACTCTTACTAAAACTACAGCAAAGTTCATTTGAAATCTAAATATGAGAAGTTTCAAAACTTGGATAGTTTCAATGAGTACCAAACATAATTACTTTGAATTCAGAAATATGGTCGAAAAATAATGTTTACCAACTTTGTCAAAAAATTCAAAGCCGTGGTAGCCGATTATTAAGGTGTCATCTTACCAGCTTCGATCCAGAAGCTGCGTTGGTTCAAATCCAGCCTTATGGTTTGAAATGTATTTCTAACGGTTGGTAACTTGTAGGATGGGTACTTTCTGAACTGTTTGGAATACATAGGAATTCGATAAATAAACAAACATCTAACCAATAAAAACTATAAATCATCATATTTTGTGTTTAGAAAATCCTATATATTATTTCTAAAAGGTGCTTTTTTTGTCGGTACTCCATAACTTCGTCAATTCTTCATTAAATCCAATGATTGAAGATATTATTCTCCTTCACATACGAAAAATAGTCTTACCCCCCGAAATTTCTGGAGAAAAAGTTATGAAGGAAAAGAAACTTTATTTGCGAATAACTCAAAAAGTAAGCAGTTTTCTCGATTGTACTCATGATAATTATTACTAAATTACCTGCAAAAAAAAAAAAAAAAATCGTAAAAATTGGATAATTATTAGCAAAGATATAGTCCATTAGTTTTGGAATACTTAATAATATCTTCCTGTTTAAAGATATTGCATTTAGGAGTAGAATAGTCAACTACATTTTTTTCCTGGCTGATATATTAACTTTATTATTTGTTAAAGACATTTGATTGTTTTTACATTTTATTTTTTTTAATAATTTAGAATATCCCATGATCGGGTCATCATTTCGTCTTTATTACTTTCATTATCTTTCCAGTAGCGTTTAAAAATAGGTCCTAGCAAAGCAATTTGTACAAATATTTTGGTCTATTATGTTTAATGGAATATTGTAATCGACCAAGGAAAAAATATTAATTCCTTCCTTACATAATACATAGAAACTACGTATTTCCATATTGTTTTGCTATTTCTCCACTAAACAAAATTTTCTGCGAATTTTTCGCACGGACCAACTAGTACATCAAAATACGAATCTAAATATTATACAACTCTTTGTTTGACTCACTCACATAAAAGTTATAT
The DNA here is from genome assembly GCA_928085145.1 of Nezara viridula. Classification (NCBI taxonomy): domain Eukaryota; kingdom Metazoa; phylum Arthropoda; class Insecta; order Hemiptera; family Pentatomidae; genus Nezara; species Nezara viridula. Next base: position 90,409,639 of record OV725079.1, on the reverse strand, counting down.
TATTTCCATCAGCTAATATTAGCCTACTTAATAGATGATCTACTAACTTTATAATAGCTACAACAATTTATAGTATCCAATAAAGTAATACAAACGATCTCCTGCTTACCAACATTTATTTTCACCAACGGTCTCCGGCTGTGGTGAAAGGATTATTTTTATGAAGGAGGTGAGAAGGGACGTACATGATAAATCATGCATTGGTGTGCAGTCATCCCGTGTTAAACCTCCGACTCAGAAGATGTTAAAACGTATAGATTATATTCGACTGATGTTGGGAACCCGAACTAGGCATAAAAAGATGGGGAAGAACAAATCACGTATTATTTGTATGATAAAAAGATTGAGATTTTTCTTTTTCTATAAACACCTCGTGGTCGGTGTGTTCAGCACTCTACCGCACACTCCGATTTAAGGTAGGTAATCGTTTTAGGGCAGAATCAACCTTCGAAATGACCTTCAAACAGGAATCACTACACAGAGCATGCAAATACTGTGTTTAGAAAAACGTGTGTTAGCCTATATCCGATTGTAAATATCAGCAACAGCAAGAAATATAATTAAACTAAACAAGAAAAAAGACTGAGTAGATTAATTGCAACAGTTTAAATTTAAACGTCGACTGAACTATGTTTATTTGTTTTCAAAACAATATAATGTATTTCCTCCGCATTCCTGATATTCCCCGAGGCTCACGTCCGCAATTACATGGTCCACTGGCTTGCGGTCATTATTAATCCAGCGATGGCCACAAATAATGATCTTATTATTACAATTCTAATCATGCTATAACTTAAAAGTTAATAGCCTCCCTATATTTACACAGATATATATATATATATATATATATATATATATATATATACATATATATATATATATATATATATATATATATATATATATATATATATATATATACATATATATATATATATATATATATATATATATGTATATATATATATATATATATACATATATTGGAAGTTTTTAAAATTATTATTTAATGTAAAAAATAAAACAAAGCAATAATATGAGTAAACAAACATAAGAAAACTGGAAATCATGTAATGTAAACCACTATAAAATTAAAATGCAATATTAACAGGAAAAACTGATCATAAGTTTAGGAGATTAAAGCCAAGAATGAATTGCAAAATCGTTTAAAATGTAATTAAGTCATATCGCTTAGATATATAAAAACAATTATTTATTATTAATTAGCGGTCAAATAGGATTAATATACTAGCGACGCCGGTTCGAACCCGGCCTAGAAGGGTTAAAATTTATTTCTAGGCGGATCCACCGCATGCATCTTGACTTTCCCACTCTGGTTAGAATAGGTTTGGTTGTACTTCTAAAACTTACCCTGTATGCCAGAAGTGGCGAGGTAGGGGATAAACATAAATAAAAATTATTTAATATATTTTAGATACAGTTGGCTTACAGGATCTCATATATATCTTAAAATATAAATAAACAAAGAATAACTATAAACAAATAACTTTCGTTCAATTTTCCATAATTTTTCTGAATAATATATCTCTCGTACCTATTTAGGCTTCCAGCGCTTTAGTTCAAACTTCGTCGAATAACCGTTAGAGATGACGCCACCTACACATCTCTTCTCTCTCCCCCTAATTTATAACGACTTTTATTCTCCCTTCGACACTTAAGGAGAAAGGTAGTACTTCTTTTATTTCTTTCTTATTTCAGCTTTCTCAATTTCTTCCCTCCTTCCTTTTATTCCTTTTCTCTGTTTTTAACTCTTTATTATATTATACATTGTCTGTACATCTTGATAGACTTTACAATATCTCAATTTTCTGTCTAACTACTTCATTCTCAATGTTTTAATTTTACTATTTATTTTCATTTCTTATATAACTTTATATTTCTTTTTTATGTTTTACATTTTATTCTAAGATTCCCATTGTAACACTTTTGTCACCCGTTTTTGTTTATGCCTACTTCATCATTCCACACTATGAAACAGTTTTTATTATTTATCTCTTAGTTCTTAATCATTATTCTAACAATTTCATTTTACTTTATATTTATCTATTTTATTTTTCTAATAATTTTTTTTATTTTATTTTATTTTTTATTATCTTTTTTACCATCATTACTTATGTTTCTCATACCTTGTTATCTGGTTATTTTCTTAGCCCTGATGAAGGCCTGAACTTCAGGTCGAAACATCGGCATATGTAAAAAATAAATATTATGATTTATTTTTGCTTTCCTTTTTGACTGAACACCCCAACTATTCTTCTCTTCATTATCCACGAAAGTCAACCAATTACCAAGTATAAATAAACAAATTTCAATACGTTGACACTGCAATAATTGCTTACCTTGACAATAGTGTCGCCGCTATGAAGGCCCGCCCTTTCAGCCGCTCCACCTAAAAAAATAAATAATAAAATAGAAAAGGGTCAGAATGCAAATAAATAATAAATAAATAAACAAACGCATATTTAAAAAAATAATAATGTTAAAAATGAAAAAAATATATATTAGGAAGCTAAACCGCATATAAAGATATTTTTTAAATGGCCAAAAAAAAAAAAAGAAAAAAAGCTAAAACGTAACAAATAAATAAACGTAAACATTTTTGTTTATTATTATTTCTTAATGATATTTACAACTGTACTAAAGATATACATTTAGTAAATTTGAACATATGAATATAATGACGTGAAAACACTTGCTGAGTAACTACCCAATGGTAGCACTCTAATGATATGTTTACATTAGATCACAGGGCCATCTTCTTTTCAGAAGCCTCGGAGGGTTATCAGGAATTGAAGAGGAAGCAAGGTTAGAAACGAGAGGGTTGGGATGATTCTGAAGTTTATTATGGAAGGATAGGTATCTGGATTGGGCCAGATCTGAAACATAAGGAACATTAAGGTCTTTATGGATGATTTTATTTGTGACAAAGTAGGGAGCATTGAGGATTTTACGAAGGATTTTGGATTGTAAGGATTGGATGCGAGAGAAATTCGATGGTTTAGTGGAGCTCCATAGTTCAACTCCGTAAGTCCAAATAGGTCTTATAATAGTCATGTATATGAGTCTTAAGTAATTAATTGGAAGTTTAGAGCGTTTGTCTAGTAAGTGCTGAAGTAATCAGAAACGTCGAGCGGTTTCTTGTCGTTTCAGTCTGGTATGACCTAAAAAAAATAAACAATAAAATAGAAAAGGTTAAAAGGTAAGGAAAATAAATAAACAAACGTATATTTTAAAAAAATAACGCCGAAAATTTAAAAAAAATATATTACGACGCTTTTAATATAAACGAAAAAAGGCAAAAAAAAAAAACAAAACGTAGCAAATAAGTAAATATGAGATATAACTTAATGACGGTTTTTATTGTTATTAAAGAATTTATTTCTTTTTTGAGATGAAAGAAATGGGTTTTATTTTAATAAATTAGCTTTTTAAGAAAAAAAAAACACATACAGGGAGAAAAATGAATAACCTTATTAAAGGTTAGTATTATAAACTTCAACCAGATCGGCAAAGATCTGTCAACAGATTAATAACAATTCTTTTATCTTAAAGAGTCAAAAGTAGCATTTGTTGTGTTTTTTTCTCCTAAGAGTCATCATTACTTTTCTGTAAAGGTTAAAGTCCCTTTTTAAACGAATAAAAGTTTTAAGATGGGTTAAAAAATAAGATTTTCCCTTTATATTATTATTAAATAAAATTGTGATGCTAACAGGTGAAATTTTATAGAATTTAGCTTTCAAGACCTCCCAATTCCAAAAATGTGGTGTTCGGAAACGGCTAAACAAATTTGTTTATGCATTAGAAATTCAACATTTATTTTAATAATCTGGTAAGACAGTCTTATTGAAGTGAGTATAATTTTATTATTGCGAAGGATAACTAAAAAAAAAAATCTGGTGCGCGCAACACACAACTTTCACATACAGCTCTAATTTGGCTTGGTTATTTGGACACAGGATGTATTTCAAAACGTGTATTTCCGTTGTAAACTCAGATTCGAAAATTTTCACGATCACAATACTTTCTATTACTATATATTACATATATAGATTAGTGAAAGTAAAAAGTCAGGTTTTAAAAGTAAAATTCCTTAGTTGCATATTTGTGATCAGCATAAAAATTACAGTAATTTCAGTATTCCGAATTTTGTGCAGCTAGATCAGCCCGATGATAACTTCCCACTTATGAGTGCATCAAAGTATGATATTCTGAATACTAACTATTGAATCAAAATAACTACTACAACCTATGAATCAACTTTACAGGTCCCATAATAATAGGAAACACTCGTTTTGTTTTAAAATTACTTGGTTATTTAAAGTGGTTAAAAAAAATTAATTTAAATAAAACAATTAGTTCAAATTATACTATATAATAATTAACTGTTAATATAAATTTAGGAAAGTAGGAGTTTACTAATTTAATATAAACTCGATGTCGAGGGCTTCAATTTCAGTGATATACTATTTAAATATTTTATGTTATTTATGTATTACATGAAATCTGTTATACTATTTAGATTCCCAGAAATGAGTGACGACATTTCGAAGCTGTAAAATAGAATTATTTTTTAGACAGAAAACGATGATAATTCTGAGGAAAGAATATTAAAAATAGTAGTGACTTCATAGCTATTGGTTCTGTACACCCACTGCTCAGTTTCTCCAAGGCAGAAAGTAGGATAAATAATTTATAACCGCTTTGAAGGTACATACATCACCATGATACCTTTATTGTTGGAAAATTATATCCTCCATTTCATACATGACTTTATTATATCATACATAATCGGAATTAGTCAGAACAAACAAGAAAAACAAAAAGAGAACAATCAAAGTCACAGTTAAAAATCCATAAAACTGATGATCTCATTGAGAGGTCTAATTATTAATGTGGCATTTATGAATGGCTAAAATTATTCTAAATTAAAAAAATTAGTGGTAAAGAAAAAAAATTGGTCAATTGAAAAAAAAAATCTTAAGAAAATCAGAAAACGGTCCTAAGCATTAAGTAAATATATATAACCTAATACAAGTCTATAATACAAGTCTAATACAAGTCTATAGGTAACCGTAAGTTCCGTTTTGAACCATTAAGCTACATAAATCATTTATTTAGATGCGTTGAAATATTACTATAACCTATAACCTAATACAAGTCTATAGATAACCGTAAGTTCCGTTTTGAACCATTAAGCTACATAAATCATTTATTTAGATGCGTTGAAATATTACTATAACCTATAACCTAATACAAGTCTATAGGTAACCGTAAGTTCCGTTTTGAACCATTAAGCTACATAAATCATTTATTTAGATGCGTTGAAATATTACTATAACCTATAACCTAATACAAGTCTATAGGTAACCGTAAGTTCCGTTTTGAACTATTAACGTACATAAATCATTTATTTAGATGCGTTGAAATATTACTATAACCTATAACCTAATACAAGTCTATAGGTAACCGTAAGTTCCGTTTTGAACTATTAACGTACATAAATTATTTATTTAGATGCGTTGAAATATTACTATAACCTATAACCTAATACAAGTCTATAGGTAACCGTAAGTTCCGTTTTGAACTATTAACGTACATAAATTATTTATTTAGATGCGTTGAAATATTACTATAACCTATAACCTAATACAAGTCTATAGGTAACCGTAAGTTCCGTTTTGAACTATTAACGTACATAAATTATTTATTTAGATGCGTTGAAATATTACTATAACCTATAACCTAATACAAGTCTATAGGTAACCGTAAGTTCCGTTTTGAACTATTAACGTACATAAATCATTTATTTAGATGCGTTGAAATATTACTATAACCTATAACCTAATACAAGTCTATAGGTAACCGTAAGTTCCGTTTTGAACTATTAACGTACATAAATCATTTATTTAGATGCGTTGAAATATATAAATATTTTTAAAAAATGATAACAGTAAATTTTTAATAAATGCGATTCGATCCAGTAAATTTTTAATGAATGCCATTCAATCCAGTAAATTTTTAATGAATGCGATTCAATCTTAATGATAAAATATGATGAATATATTTTTTATACATATAATTCAATTAATTCTGGATCAGACATTTTGTAATAGAATGTAAAAAAATATTTGAAATATATCACCTTTCAGTAAATTTTAAATAAACATTACATACGTATTTAACATGCTTACGTATCTATAATCAATACCAATTTCAGCGAACTATTTATTTCTATAAATGCGGTACTAGGCTTGAGTCGTGCATGCTACCGTCATGGTATTCCGTGGCCAACCCAGTCTAAGTAAGGTTGGAGTTTTAGTCACAAATCAAAGGAAGCTTGCGTAAGTATTGCTTGAAAACTTAACAGATGTTTCTCATTTTTATTATTATCTTCATTATTCCCGCATTTGCGGATTGAAAGCTGAAGGCGGAAGACATGCCCATCCACCTACATGTATACTTTTTTTTTCAAATATTTAAAAATTTTCTTATTATCCTGACTGTGTCCAAGAGAACCGCTTGCTGATTCTCCCTCTCTCTCTCTTAAAACACGAAGGGACAATACCAAACCATCCTGACATCAAATGATATAATTACTTCAATTCTATATTCTGTTCCCAGGCATTTCATGAGATTTGTATTATTATTTCATATAATTGTTTAAGTTATTATTATTTATTTTTGAAAAAAAATCAGTTTTAGCCGAATGCAGCGGCCGATAACTTCACTATCCGCCATGCAGATATCTCAGGGATACTTTTTGTTCGTTTACCAAGAATTTATGTGTAAGGATATGTATGCATGGATTAACAGCGATTGGGAAAATTGCAAACATGCGTTTTTCGGAGGCAAGCACCCTGCCTTCCCAGACTCCTGACACAAACTTTTGGTTCGTAGACTCAGTTTTATTGAGACAAAACAAAAAACAATTCTATCACGAGTATAAAAAAAAAAAATCCCCAGACAGAAAATTTTTCATTTTAATCAATATTCTAGAGTACATTATTTTTTTTTAAATACTTTAAACTTGCACGTACAATATTCAGTGTCTGAATGAAAATAATAAAGACATTGTTTATATAATTTACTAAGAATTTAACAATTTTTCTTCGTTAGTTCCTCAACTTCTTGATCGACGTTTCGAACTATACTGATAATCCTAATGACTCAATTATCTATAATGATAATACATCCATCATCAACCATAAATACAATTATTATTCCCAACAACTATAACAATCCGTTCTCTAATTCTTTTTAATGAGAAATTGCTAACATATGTGACAATATTTCTTCCTTTTCTGACAATTATTATATTTGTCAATTAATAGTTAAAATCGACTTCTCCGCATTTTATTTCCTGTTTTATCTACTTTTATTGCCTAAAATATTCTAGCAAAATTCTCCGTTATTATTACTGATCCACAGAAACAACGATATTTAGTTATCAACCAAAATAATTTTATTTAAATTTATTGCTGGTTCTTATTTATGTGGGACAGTAGAAATAGGGAATTGCATTATATTAAGGGGGACTGAACTGCAAGAAATCTTAACCCTTAATCTTAAGAAATTTTAAAAATGTGGTTGCCAAGTCTCTCGTGGACCCAAAAGATACTTTACTTCCAGCCCTACATATAAAGCTGGATTTGATGAAAAATTTTGTCAAATGTATGAACCAAGAAGGACGGGCCTTTAAGTACATAAGAGAGAAATATCCGAAATTAAGTGATGCAAAAATTAAGGAAGGCATTGTTATCGGGCCACAAATTTCAGTACTTGCTCTAAACAAGTTTTGGAAGGGAAAGAAAAGGAAGCTTGGGAAGCCTTCAAGGGAGTTGTTCGTGGATTTTTGGGTAACAAAAGAGATGACAACTTAGGTGACAGTGCTCCAGCAAAAGTACCATAACCTTGGATGCAACATGTCCCTTAAATCCATTTTCTTCACTCCCGCCTAGACTTTTTCCCTCCTAGTTGTGGAGCTGTTAGTGATGAACATAGAGAAAGATTCCATCAGGGCATTTCTGTAATGAAAAAAAGATATGAGGGCCATTGGAATACAGCAATGCTTGCGGATTACTGTTGGTCTTTGCGTAGGGATGCTCCGGAACTCCCTTACAAGAGGCAAGATAAGACGATGATCCCATGAAGGCAGAATCTCTGAATCTAAACAGACACAACCATCTTCGAGGTTTTCTTCCACCATTTTGAAAAATCAAATGCACTTTCAATGTTGTTAGCATATATAATTAAAATATATTTTTATCTCTTAACCCGTTAATATAAAATACTTCCAACTAGTGTACATCACAGAAACTAAGCTAAGAAAAATTTTCCATTGTCAGATTCGTTTTTCTCAACCTAAAATTAGTAAGAATTGACTCAAGAACATTAATAAATTTGTTTATGCTGTACAGTTTATTATAATAAGTTTTACAGAAACTATTAAAATGGAACTTTTTTAAAAGTTCCATAAGCGTTTTAACCACTGGTTATGTTTACATTCACTTACAACAATGCTTGACTCAATACAACCTTGACCCCGACAACTAATAGAAATGGAATACCAACAAATTATAAATAATATAAATTATGAGGATAATTTAATATTAACTCACCCTCCTTGACAGATTGGACATAGACTGGGTTGTCCCCAGACACTTTCATGCCATATCCTCTCTCGTCTTTGTGGATACTGATGGTGGTGTAGGAGTTGACGAGGTTGTCAGGGCGAGCTGTGGGCGACCTCCGAAAGGAAGGACCATTACATAGCAACCGCCTGCGGAAACATATATACATTAAATATCTATTTATAAATAATAAAATAATAATAAACATTATATAGATAGCCAAAGACAAAACAGTTCAGTTTCTTTTTCTTCTCTGTTTCTCAATCGATTTTTTTTTGTTTTTTGTTTAGCAGCTATAGATAAGCTTTAGTGCCATCAATAAAAAGAATTTTATCAACAGTTTACATAAATAAATTAATATTAATCGGAAACAGACCAAATATATCAGTATCATGCCAGGCAAGAATATTACTCGCTTAATTTCGATGGATATAATTTTGACTAGCAGTTTTCTTTAAAAAAAAAACACCGAAATAGAAAAGATTTGTATTAAATTTTTTGTTTAAACTTTTCAGATTCTATTTTTCGGAGAGCTCTGTTATAACAAATTTATATTTAGTATAGAGTTATAGTATGGCTACAAACAATGTTGATATGAAACAATTTGTATTCTAACAATCGAATTTGTATTCTACACCATGACCTTAATATCCCATATGTCTTAGACCTTATCCCAGAAAAATTCTCCACATTTCACCAGAACCTTACCAATCATCCAAATCCTCTTACAAAATCCCTATCCAGCACTACCCATCCCTACAATCCTCCTCGAAGGTTGAAGCGGCAGTGGCCCAGAGACCTTTTGTGAGTATACATTGGAGTTTTGGAAATGACCAGATTCTCCACCCAAGCCAAGTATGTGTGATTATGGAGCCTCTGATCAGCCTCTACTGGTCCCTAACACCAATAATGCGGCTGATTTAGAGGCGCTGGGATCTTCTAGAGCCCTGTCTTTCCTTCCTCGAGTGGGGAGAAAGGCTTGGCTCGGAGATCTTGGGTGAATGATTTATTATTATTTTTTTTTTTTTTACATATTGTACAGAAGCGAGTGTGTAAGTGAGTAGTTGCTTTTATTAGCTTAATTTCTTTTTGTTTGGTTTATATTTATATTTAGTTTAAATACATTTACTTTTATTATTATTGTTTTTTCTGTATTATTTATTATTGATAGAGCGTGAATGTGCTCTCTGAACACTATTATAAATGTCCTTATTTGTGACAGATTTAAATATCTGTCAAACAATAAATAATTTCTGCAATTTTTCGGAGAGCTCTATCATAACAAATTTATATTTAGTATACAGTTATAGTATAGTATGACTACAATAATGTTGATATGAAACAATTTGTATACTACCGATCGAAGGAGCAACGAGAGTTCAATATATTTTTAAGGAAGAATGTTGAGATTTATATTTCGAACCAGGAAAAATCCACAAATACGAATTTTATAGCAATAGAGAAATTAAATCTTTTTTGCCTCAAATTTTCACCAAGGCTCCAGTCTTCGATTTTATTTAGGAAATCACAAAATTTAGAGATCGTTATTAGCAGGAATTTGGTAAGCATGTAAGCACTGGAGAAATAAAATTAAAACGTGTGAAATGCTTTGATACAACGCTACAATCAAATTCAAGAGTTTTTTATTTTATTTAATTTATTACAATCTACGACCTTTCGTTTCGAAATAGCGGCCGAAAATTTTTAATGAAACTTGGTTGAAGTCTTCTCCTTGAAGATGGGATATATCTTCAGACTAGAAATTAGAATATTTTCGTTATTTATATTTTTATACAAGTTATTTATATTTTTACAAGGTAGATTGTAATAATTGTGATGCGACATACATAGAGGAAACAAGACAAAACATAGAAAAAAGAATGAACCAGCATTTTAATGATTAAAGAAATAGTAAAATAGACAATAAAACAGCCCTAGCCCATCATAGCATTACTAATAGACATACATTCAACTTAGTACAACCACAAATATTATATAAAGAAACATATTGTACACATAGAAAGGTAATAGAGTCGATATTTATTATTAAACATAATAAAAAGCAATAAATTTTAAAACTGATGCAGCTAAAATAGGGAGTCATTATGCCTATTTAATAAACAAATTAGATATATAAAAATAAATACAAGAATTTGAATTTGACCCTTTGTTCAAGATTTGGTTCAGTATCTGACTAGGCTCTCGCTAGAGGAGACAACATTATAATTTCAAGGTCATAAATTCATTATAGAAACTAGCTACATACATAAAAATAGTAATAAAATAAATAAAAACATAAATATTACTGCGTTTTAGGAATGAAATATGACAGAACAAAAATAATTATGACAAATCTTATATAAAATAAAAGGATATAGGATGTAGGATGAAATAAAAATATCTTTTCGATTTTGATGTTTTTCAAAATAACGAGGTTATATACGCCAAACCGTCTAATATTTTTGTAGACCACCTTTTTTCTCGATTTTGTGATCAAATAGTCTTATGATCCAAGTGCAAAGTCAATGGCTATTAAGGAGTATCTATTGCCTAATTAAATAGACAAAGTTTGCCGATCTCCAGATTGAAAACGCCCCAACTCCATGAATTTTTCGTAAGTAAAATAGTTGTAGGTTACGTTTAGTGTTGCCCAAATGCGAGACCGAGAAGAGTCTTGGTCTTGCGAATTAAGTCTTGTCATAGTCTTGGTCTTGCGCAAGAGTCTCGCAATTACTTATTAGCTTATTACTATAGAGATATTACTGTAATTTTTTAGATAGGAGAAGCTTAACTGAGCCCGAATGAAATATTAGAGGAGTTAAATGCAAAAGAATATTGTATATAGGTATGTATGTGTTCTTTTTATTCATTTATTTTTAGGTTATTTTATTCTTATTTATTGTATATATGTTATTTTTCTGTATAATTTATTTTATTTACTGTACATGGAGTGTGAATGTGATCTGTGAACACTATTATAAATGTCCTTGAGACAGATTGTAATATTTTTCAATAAATACGATTAAAAAAAGAAGAAATGCAAAAGTATGTTGGTTATACCAATTCTTTACATATATTAACTAAAATTGTCGAGTATTATAAGTATTATCCCTTAATTTTTATTTAAAAAATCGATTTTTTTTAATCAGTCGTGGTCTTGGTCTTGCAAAGTGCAAGACCAAGACCGATTTTGGGCAACACTAGTTACCTTGAGATGAAGTTTCACTATTCACGAAGTTTCAGACGGATAATAATTGAATAATTTGAAAAAAAGGATCTGTACAACGGAATATGAATATAGGAAGAAAGTCTTCTATAAAGTCTAACTGATTTTTAAATACCACACCACAACTTTTTCGATTTGTCGTCTTCTAATGAGCAACCCTGTAATACATTAATTAATAGGGCTAACTATTACTTATTATTATTAATACTATTAGGTGTACCTAAAAATATGGAAAATAATTTCTAATGTTTTTGTGTGTAACTGTTTTATGATTATATTTTGTTGCTATTTTTCTCTGTTGCTATCTCATCTTTAATATTAGTCATAGAGTTCTTATGTTACGATGAACTACTTTTCACTTTGATGTTTTTGCCATTTTTACTCCAGAGGATGTTGTAGTGAGATGAGCTGCCATCTTAAATATATAAAGGTTAAAGTGTAACTCAATTTGTTGGTTTCGCTAATTTTACAGACATTATGTGAGTTTATTATTACTTGTATTCGAAAATCGACCGTAATCATAATTAAAGATTTGAGAAAAACATATATGAGCTCGCATTTTTTTTTTCTACTCCTATCCATTCCTACGTGCAATTTTATATGTATTAACATTTCAGTTCAGTATCATTTGTGAACTTATGAGATATTCGCAAAAAAAAAATTCTGAATTTATAGTTACTTTTTTTCCCACCTCATTTCGGGGAAGTATGTTATAAACATATATATTAAAAGAGCTTAAGGAGAAGACTTTAGCCAAGTTTCATTAAAATTTTTCGGCCGCTATTTCGAAACAAAAGGTCGCAGATTGTAATAAATTGTATATAAAAAAAAACTCTTGAATTTGATTGTAGCGTTGTACCAAAACATCTCACACGTTTAATTTTGAATGTCCAGTACTTATATGCTTACTGAATTCCTACAAATAAGTGACCTCCATCCTTCAACACGTCAAATAATGAAATTATATTGGCCAAAAGGTCCATTATTTTTGTAGGCCATCTTTTTTCCCCAGTTTTGTAATGATCAGATTATTTTACGTTTCAGGTAGGAAGCAGATGGGTTGGTGTTCATGAGGTTTTAGTACTTCATTACTTAATTAATCAATTTAATGAAAAACCGAGAATTTCTGAGAATTTATGCAGATAAATAAGTTGCAGTTTACAATAAGATAAAGTCATTCACGAAGTTTCAGACATGTGTCAATAATTTGATAAAAAGTACTATTTACAGAGGATCAATATATTACCGACATTATACCAGAAAAATTATTTTCCAGTGTAGGGGCAACAAAATAAAAGATAAATAACTCTGTAAATAAAGTAATAATAGAAAATAAATATAATGAAACATTATAAAACAAGCACACATTCTGTGGCCAATGACCAAAATTTTCAAACATAACACAAATTGGAAAACTGAAATATTCGCCGTTTGATTACTTCTACTACTCGTTCATTGACCGAAATGAAATGAAACATCTACAATGTGCTGTAGGTAAACATGGAAGCTCAATTGCAGAGTTGAAAACTCTGGTGATATTGGTATACGTATTGTAAACAAATATTAAAACGGGCGAACATTGTAAATATATGAAATTGAATGTCGCTATTATAATACAGGGCTTTTCGATCGTTGCGCAAATACTTTATACTCAAAACGCGCCCTGGGCATGTTGCATTATCCATATCCCGTGATGATTACTTTGTATTTAAACAAAGACTGAAGTCAAAGATTGATTCGCTGGTTGATAAACGATGAACCATGACCCATTAGAGTATCTCGATTCAGACGAAGTGTGGATGTTTTGTTTTTCTAGATTGGATTGCAAGTACAAACGTCAGTCAATGGACGAATCCGATGATTGAATGTAAAATACAGAGAAAACCCTCTTTAATGGTTCATTGAAAATATTGCAAAAACTATGTTTATATTATGTTTCTTCAAAGTGTTTTTTGTCAGGATCATATCTTCATCTAAACTTTTCAATAATACATTCTCCTTCGAAAAATATAAACATCCCTCAGTAAAGTCAGGATCAAGCAATTATAAAGAAAAGAAAACTTTAGAAAGGTTTATAAATTTCTTCCAAACGAAAAAAAACCCATCGAAATCGGACCATTTATAATTGCAATGATAGACTACAGGAATTAGTACTGTAATATTTAATATTTCATAAAATAATATTTAATATAATATTCCGGTTTATTATTTTTAATAATTAACCATTAATGATCGACCGAGAAACAAAAAATGATAATGCAACACAACAATAAATTATAATAGTTGCGTTGTATTATCATATATTAATATCTATCTTCATAACATGATAGCGATTCACCGTAACCACTCCTTTTTAGACCCATGGTCATTTGAAAATTTACTAAATTCCCTACAAAAAAAAAAAAAAAAAAAAGCATTAAAATTGATCAGCTATTTGTAAATAAGAAACAATTTGAACCGGCCCTAAGAGCAAAGCGGGTTCAAATGATTTTTTTAAAAAGGAACAGAGTAGAGATTTGTATTTCGCATCTCGAAGAACCCTCAAATACGAATTTTCATAGCAATTAAAAACTTTAAAAAAAGGCATATAAATTCAATTCATGACCCTTGGAGTTTTTTTGTTTTTTTTAAATATCACAAAAAGTGTAATAAATAACTTCAACATGCTTCCCCCTATTGACACGAATTTAAGACTAACCGAAATGACACAAACCGGACGTCTAAATATTTTAGGACTTGAGTTATAAAATAAAAACGTGTTAGAAGTTTTTATTTATTTGCACCTTATGGAGGTATTATGTCAACAAGTTACTTAAGCGGATTTGAAGAGCAATAATTCGGCTTTCTAACGGTTATAGTAGCACTGAGTTAACGGAAAAATCTGAGGAGTTATGAATGTTTTAGTAAATGGCAGGGAAAAAAATTATAATGAAAAGTAGACCGGTTGCTATGGCTATTACCTCAACATAGCTATCTTTTTAATATAATAAGATAGTTTTTCGCCATAACGATCCATTTTCCGACTCTCATGAACGATGAATTTTGATGAATGAGGTATTAAATGGAACAGTGACGAATCATAGTAACAACCATTCGAAATTTCAGGAAAAAAAAGTTATAAATGAAAAGAAACTTAATTTGCTTAACCATTCGCACGGACCAGCTATTATCATCATTATTCTTGTTATTTATATCATCTAAATATTATAATTACTTATAATGGTATCCACTGGGTTATAATAAGGTTCAGAAGATAAAATAACAACTAAATAGATACATTAATACTCAAAAAGTACAAAAGAATTTGTAAAACAAAAATATTAAATATCACATCATCATACCGCTCAAAATAATTAGGAAAAAGTAGTAAGAGTGATAGGATAAAATATTCGGGTTGCTAAATCTAAGTTGCCTTTCAGTAGTTTTTCATATTATCCATTTTAACGATGATAGGCGAAATATAAATATAACATATTTTTAAAATAACAAGAAAGATGCCTAATGCAGCTTTTGTCATGAAGGTATTTGAAGCTGAGGTATAAAAGGCCATCCCTATAGAACTCCATCCCTTCCCAAATCCGTCAATCTAATACCCTTCCTACCTTTAAATCTCGCCTGTTCAATCATTTCTTATCCATCCGGTCCCCATAAAATTGTAAATAGATACTACTGTAAATATGTATATAAATTTCTCGTCAGTCCTTCATTATTTTTATTTCTTTTTTTTTCAATTTTTATTATTAACTGATTAAAATTAGAAAGTAACTTATATATATATATATATACTATGACTATTTAATTACTTTGAATTTTTATTTATATATCTCTGAGGCTCCTTTTCTGTCTCCCTTTCTTCTGAATGTGTCCTCTTCTGAGCCCACATTTCTGTCTTGCTGTAGGCTAAAGGGATTAGACTGCTAAAGGGACTCGTCCCAGAATAAATTATAATGAAACAGTATTATTATTTTAAAAAAAATACAATAAACCGTTTCTTCAATATGGTCATTATAAATTTAGTTTCGCCAATTGTGTGAACTGTATTGACTTTCTATATCTACAATACGCTAGAATAGAACTCTTTCCCTTCTTTCAGGAGCGATGGAATTTGGTGAATGAGATAGAGAGTCTTCAGTGAACCATAATTCGATTGAAAAGGCAAATGGAGGAAAATGGCTCTATTAGGTCTTGGAAACTTCTTGATATTTTTGATATAAAAATATCCAGAATATCCAACCAAGGCTCTTTTACACCAAACAATAGCTCTTAAGTGAGTACAATACTGTATAAGTTCAATGATGTGTCTTATTGGCCAACTACGAATTAAACAAACTAGACTGCACTGTGCGGATCTGCAGAGGGGGAGACCTAAAACTGAAAATTAATTTATTTTTCATTGGTCCATACTTGTTGATGTTAATGATCTAAACTAGATACTTCTAGAATCGCAATGTATCGTCGGTTTATCGCAAAACGTCATTAGGGGACATTTCATAAGCTCAAATGATTATGAGATTTTCCTTTGTGACATCAGAAAATTGTGCACTTAGTCTAACTATGTGTGATTAATAAAGGGATGTGTGTCATTTTCATGTCACGGTATTTTTTAATGATAAATAAGTTCGAAATTCACAAATACATAATTGGAAGTTAACCCATTAACGTCTCCAAATTAAGGACAGTATAGTTTCCTCACCGTTTTCAACAGCTAAAAACTATCTATATCACAAGATCTAAAATTTTTCGTATGAGAATAAAATCTCTGGGAGAAGCCTTTTTCAAAAATTCAGTAATCCTTCAACATACACGGGTTTGATATCAACGAGTTTTGTTCATCAGCGAATACTAAAAAGAGTTCCGCATTTGCAGATTGGATATTTGATTATTCCTTATTAAAAAAAATCCAGTGCATACCAAACATGTATATCGCTTCGGTTAGTATAAAAGCTCGTATGTAAAAATTGAGTGTTTTACAAGATATCATAAAAACTAATAATTTCTTTATGACTTATAAGTATAATTTCATATTTTATTGCTCTCTGCTATTTTCTATGGTAGCAGACTACTTACGTCAGTCGCAGATTACAAAATGTCAAAATTAAAAAAAAAATTGAAAACTTTTACATACGATTTTTTTCACTAACAATAGTGATAGTATATACTTAATAAGTATGTTTTCACTCTTAAATGGATAGAACAAAAAATTCATTGGAAAAATACAATTTTTTATTTGTTAGAAGTTAATGATAGCAATACTTTTCTTCAGTTAGAAAAAAAGTAATCAAGCTGGAATATAAAAATATGCGTGAAGTTCACACAACTTTAATATTTAAGGAGGAAATCGAAACCACTACGAGCTATTTGAACTTCAATAGAAATAAACACAATAACAAATAAGTTTTTTTTTTTACAAATTCATAGAAAAAAATCATTTAAATTTACTGGAATTCCCAGTAACGTTTGAAATCGACGAAACTATACAATATAAATTAACTTTTTTATTAAAACCTACAATTTTATAACCTCATAAATATATTGTATTAACCTAACTCCCACTCAATATGATCAATGCCTTCCACATTTCACAACCATTATATTGTTAACAATTATCTATATTAACTTTAATTATTCAGTTAAATTGATACTAGGTAATTTATATACTATTCTCCAAATTTCAGTCAAATTTAACGAGCCGTTTTCAAATTATAGGCGTATCAAATAATATCTAATATCGATGTAGAGATGGTTGACCGTTGATATGATATGAGAAGGAATTAGTCGAGGGTGCGGTCAAAAAAAAAAAAAATTAAAATATATAAATAATTTTAATTTTTGCCGACGTTTCGACCCACTTTGCAGATCGTCTTCAGGGCTACAAAAGATACAAACATGTTGAAAATATAAAAATAAAATAAAAAATAAATATAAGTATATATAAATTACGAAGAAGTTGTCAGATACAGAAATAAAAGATAAAGAAAATAAATACATGATAAGGAAATTGATAAAAGAAAATAAATATATGAATGTTAACGAATAAATGAATGTTAACGAATAAATAGATTGAAAATTGAATAACTATTGTTACAGTAAAGTTGATATCTTATTATTATGTTATCTTATCCATATTTTAACTTTACTGTAACAATAGTTATTCAATTTTCAATCTATTTATTCGTTAACATTCATATATTTATTTTCTTTTATCAATTTCCTTATCATGTATTTATTTTCTTTATCTTTTATTTCTGTATCTGACAACTTCTTCGTAATTTATATATACTTATATTTATTTTTTATTTTATTTTTATATTTTCAACATGTTTGTATCTTTTGTAGCCCTGAAGACGACCTGCAAAGTGGGTCGAAACGTCGGCAAAAATTAAAATTATTCATATATTTTAATTTTTTTTTTTTTTGACCGCACCCTCAACTAATTCCTTCTCATATAATATCTAATATCATTCATTTTTTTTTTTTTTTTTTTAGATGTGGAGGATATAACTTGGTAAAATTCATACATACTTCATTATCTGTTTACCAATCCCTAACTAACCTCCGAATTTGAGCCAATTCGAAAGTGCGGATTTAGAGATATAGACGCTTCAAGGAAGACACGTTTGCGCATATAGAAGAGAAAGTAGGCAGAAGAATTCAATATGATTGTTATCACATTAATTTTTCACCAATACATATATTTTATCCAACTCTAACGAGGCATCTCTTAAATATTGGCATATATAACAAAGATACGTTTGTGCGTGCGTAAAAGAAAGTGATGGATGGAGTTAGATAAAATTGATATGGAACCATCTATTTACCAACCCGCACAATCCTTGATCCTATAGACTGTATAGCCTAAATGAATGTACCGGTTTCAATAAAACTTCACTAGTCATTTTCTCGACGCCCTTTAAATTTATCTATATAACATTCTTCAACGAAAAGAAGCTGGAAAAAAGTTACGAGGGATGGTAAAATTAAATTCCGAATTACTCAAAAAGTTTACACTTTTTTCTTGATATTGTGATAAGATGTTTCAAAGGTATTTAAATTTCCTAAAAAATAATGGAAGTTTCATAGAAATCAAACCACTATTAGTAGAGATATTGCGATTTTTAAATATGTTTGGTTTATTATTTTCACTAATGGACCATTGTGATCGACCAAAAAATTAAAAAATTTAATCCCCTGTAAAAATTTAAGGTTTATTCGAAAAACGAATAAAAATGTTTTTGACCGTCCGCCGTCCGCCGGTGACCATGGATGGCAATGTGTTTTTTTAAAAGACTAAGGAATTTCTTTTAAAAAAAAAATTCGTTAAAATCGTTTTTTTTTTTAATATGTTCTACTGCAAATGTTATATCCTTTGTTATGATTTTTAAATTTTGAATGTGTTACTGAAGTAATACTATTTTTTTTAGCATATTACTAAGGATTAAAAAAAAAGCTAGTCCAGTAATTGGAATAACCTTTTATTTATTTTTCTTTGAAACTAGGAAGGTAATGTTACTTAGATGTATAATTTTTTGGAAATAATAAACCATTGTGAAATAATTTGCAGCGTTTTTTTAAATAATTTAGAATATCCTGTGATCGGGGTATTATTTTGTCTATATTACAGTCAGCGTTTAAAAATAGGTACTAGCAAAGCAATTTGTACAAATATTTTGGTTTATTAGGTTTAATGGAATAATTTAATCGACTAAGGAAAAAATATTAATTCCTTCCTTACATGATAAATAGGAACTACTTATTTCCATGTTGTTTTGCCATTTCTTCACTAAACAAAAATTTCTGCGAATTTTTCGCACGGGCCAACTAGTACTGATAAATTTAAATTTAGTCTATAAAAACAAAATAGATTTCTATTAAAAATAATTCCAAGTAAAAATACTTTTAATATCTTATATTTGAATAATTCTTAAATAATAATATTGCCATCAAGTGGTTCCCAGGAAACAGGAGGCGTATTATATGCTGTAAGGTTTTTACTAATGCAAACGCTGGCCAAATAAATATTTACTTAGTGAGCGCTTTTAGGAAGGCTTGTTTGGTTCCCAATATAGTCTCCTTCTGAAGTCCAAACTTAGCATAGTAGTCGTACTGGATTCTTTCTTGTGTCTACGACCAATTCATTCAAATACACAACTGTGGGAAACATAACAATCAATTAGTTTTGTTTTATGATTTTTTTAATTTAATGGTTCTTAAGCTTATTGGTTGTAATCTACTCATTATACAAACAAAAAAATTAGGTTTATAGTTCCATTAAATAATAGACCTTCAATATACAAATAAACCCGATAAATTTTATAAAGAGTTCCCGTTTACAGAAGATAAAATACTTTTTTTACAACACTAAAGGTTCATTTCATTTTATTAAGCATTAAAAAACAAATGTAGGCATGCCTAAATGCCAATTTCCTTTACGTAAATGTAGGCAAGACATTTACCAAAACGCAAGCAAAGCAAGTTTTTTTTGCTAAAATCGACTAAACCGAATCCCAATCATTGATTTGACATATTTTTACAATTTTCTCGGCAGCTATAATAATTTAGATTAAACTTGTAACATCAATGTACAATTAAATGGTTTTGCTTTCCCACTACCGAATGTAGGGAAGGATTGTATTCGTGAATAAAAAAAAAATAAATAAAAACATGTACAGAATCGAAAACTTCCACTCGCGTTTTACGTTTCAGCCAAGGATCAAATTTATTTCGGTGTGTCTGTCAGTAGTCAAATCCATATGACGGGCACATCACCTACTACCGTTCATCTGGTTTTCAGAGATAGTGCGGATTAGTGCCTACATGGTTCCACAACAATTTTATTAAATTCCATCAATTGTATTAAATTCCGCCCAGCACATCCGTTTCAGCACGCGTAAACGTGTTTTCATAGATATGCCAATATTTCAGAAACGGCTCTTTCGATTTGGCTAAATATGGGTTTTGGTAAAATAATGCCTCTGTATCGATTTTATTGAATCTCGTCATTTACTTAGTTACTTACTACGTAGCTCTACAGCCCAGGGCAGGCCTTGGCTTCCCTGACAACATAATACCAGTCCCCTCTGCACAACGGTCTCTTCCTTCAGTTCCTTATACCGAGATTTTCCACACCCTGAATGCAACTCTGAGGTCGTCCTCTCCTTCTGGTACCATACATCTTTCTTTCCAAGCAGAATTATTGATTCATTCATCCGTGCTACGTGAATCAACCATTCAATTTTCCTTACTCGTATGTATGAAGCTGACAATGTCGCGAGATACATATATTTCGCTGTGATTCCGGATCCTCCATTCATCCTCTTTCAATATAGGTCCATAAATTTTACGGAGAATTTTCCTTCAGAAGATTTTCAACGCATTTATTGTGGGGGTACAAATGGTCCAAGTTTCAGCAAAATATGTTATGTATTGTTGGGTCGATTCCAAACTTTACTGGCATGACACTTATTGTCTTCACTTAGATTTCACGAAATTTTCAGTAAATTTATTTAATTTTTACTTGTTTTAGTAAGTATAAAAAAAGGCTTATTTGTGATTTTGTTTGTTTTTATTGAAATTTACCAGCTAGTCGTGGGCTAGATTTCCTCCTTAAATATTAAAGTTGTGTGAACTTCACGCATATTTTTATATCCCAGCTTAATTACTTTTATTCTAACCGAAGAAAAGTATTTGTATCGTTAACTCCGAACAAACAAATAGTTGAATTTTTTCAATGATTTTCTTGTTCCATCCAGTTTACTAGTGAAAACATATTTATAAGTAGACATCGCTATTGTTAATGTAGAAGGTCGTATATAACAATTTTCCATTTTTATTATATTAGTGTTAAAGGTGACATTTCGTAATATACAACTGATATATATATATATAGGTAAGTACCTGGTACTATGGAAAATAGTAGAGGTAAATCAAATATGAAATTACACTGATAAATCATAAAGAAATAATTATTTTTTAAGCTCTCCCATAAAACACTCAATTTTTACATACGGCTTTTTGCACTAACAGTAACCATTTACATCTTCAGTAAGTACTGTTTTTTTAATCGTGATTCATCAAATATGCGATTTGCAAATGTAGGCTTCTTCCGCATTTTTGTATTCCTTGATGAACAAAAACAAACCCGCGAATGTTAAGGAATTACTGTATTTCCTAAAATGGCTTTTCCCGGAGAATTATAGAATTTGAAATATAGATATCGTTCAGCCAATGAAAACGGTGAAGAAGCTGTGCTATTCTGGCCTCAACTTGCCAGAAGTTTTTTTTAATATCAAGTTGGAATCACCCTCATTGAACAGTTCCATGGAGCTTAAATACCGAATTTTCATAATTTCTTTCTCTAAACTCTAAAGTGTCTTTAATTTTGTTTATTTGAAATAATTATTTGTTTCTAATTGTTACTAGTAACAAAAAAATGACAGGTATATTCCTGAGTAATGAATACACGATTGATAAAATACCAAATGACGCAAGTAATATTTTGGGTCTTTTTATTTATAACATTTGAATAAAACTTAAAAATTGTAGGACAAGCACCAATGAGTATTTTATTAATAATCGTGAAAAAAAAATTGTATGATATATTCATTAGTAGAAAAAAAAATTAAGTGTTTTAATAATAAAAAAAAAACACGCACACACAAACTAAAGAACATCCTAAATGAATTTTTAAAATATTAAAATTATGATAAATGAAAAACTGAATAAACGCGAAATATCAGCATTATTTTAATATCTGTATCCGGAGGTAAAAGTCTATTTTTTCATTAAATAATTTAGTGACGAAGAAACAAATTTCAATATCTGAAAGTTATGGAAAATTTGCTCCCTTTCTTCTTTTTGAAATATAATTAGTTTTAAGCTGATACATTTTATAAATAAACATAGTAAAAAATAAAAAGTAACGTTCAGTTACTAAACTATTTTGGGTAGAAAATAACTTCAGCTAAAATTAGAACTTCTTATTAATATTATTTAATTATTTCAATTTATTATATACTAATACATAAAATATATTTTTAAAAACTTCAGGGAGACATCATGGTGCATTATTGTAATTCATTTATTTAGTAATTATTTTCCCCCTTTTCATTACTTTTTAAGACTGCACAGACTTTTTAATATATACGATATATTTCTTGTATAGCTTCAGTGAAAGTAAAAAGATTTTTTTCGCGTTCAGCGTCACTTTAAGATATATTTTTTTTTTTTTTCAGATTCAGAGTATTCTAATAAAATCGAGATCTGTGTTGACTAAAACTATATCTTCAACAGAATAAAAAGAAAAAATAATTGAAAAAGTAAATCACTTGAAAATTATTGATTAATAATAAATTATAGTAGAATAATAACCTATCAAGAAAAATATTTCAGCTAAATACAATTTTAATTTTGAAACTAGATGGAAAACATTCCTGAAAACATTACGATGCACATACCGAATTTCACAATTTGCAGACACATTTTAAATATGAATGATAAAATAATAAATAAACAAAAGATCATAACATAGCCACTCCTGAGAAATTGAGTCACCACAGCACAACACAAACCCACACAATATTGGAGTGACCTTGGGCAAACGTAATGGGATATTCAAGGATTCCATGTGATTTATTCATGAAAAACCGAAATAAAAAAATTACAAATCATGAGTTATTCATGAAATTTGAAATGTATTTTTGCAGAAACACGGATTCAAAGTTTAACCAATGATTCAAACTAATCAATAAACTAATGAAACAGATTTTTTCTAAAAGCTCATAATTTAACAGTTCAAAGAAAATTCAAAGAAGTAGGCAGCACTATGAAAAATTTGATAAATTATCAAGAACATAAAAACACAGAACTTCATTTCTAAAAATAGGTGTAGGTTTTTCCAACTTCTTGATAAATAGTCTGGAATCATGTCTATTTTAATCTTGAAGAAGGGAAATATATATAGTGTTGAGGAAGGTCTATATACATAGTCTATATATACATTGTATATAGTGTTGTCGAGTATTCAATATGTACATATATATATTGTAAGATTTAAAAAAAAAAAAAATCTGTAGGATAAAAACAGGAAGGCCTGGGCTTGTAATAGAATAGAGATCCAAAGAGAAACACTCTAAAAATTAAAATAACTGGGCCATTGACTTAAGATACAACTTTGTAAGACAATTACTAAGAACGCTGTATCTGTTAAGGATATATTTATCAAAAACTGGATATATTTATTACATGTACATATGAAACTCTAAAAATACTAACACTGAACATACCTAAAAAAAAAAACTTAACTGATATAATGCCAAAGATATCATAATCTTCATTACTTTACTTAGGACCTGAAGGCAACCTAAGTTTCAGTTTAGTGCAGCGGTGGGTGAGGATGGTTCGAATATCGACGGTGAGATAGAGCGATCCTCATAGCTCTAAGAACACTAAGTAGAAGGCAAGTTCAGAGGGTTGTTCTCTTCGTCGACGGTCAAGCAGCCACCCTCGCTGTTACTAACGTGAATGAATGTCGAGTCCTATCTTGGAGTGCGAATCCCTCCTCTATTACCTAACACTCCGAGGCATGTGGTCCTAAAGTGGATTCCGGGCCATTGCGGGATTTCAGGAAATGATATAGGAGCAGAACTGCCTCAAACAGTCCATCCGAAATCTTACGATTCAATTCGGCGAATGGAGAGGATCGTAGTGAAGGAGGAAATAAAAACAATACACAAGGTGGAAGGAAGACGTTATAAATGTTTGAAAACCCGATTCCAGCTGACCTACCAAGAAGAGATGCAGTAGCCTGCTTCCGCTTGGCCACTGGTCACGACTATCTACCAAGTCATCTCCACAAGATAGGCGTGGCTGAGGATTCTAGGTGTAAAACATGTCGTCAAGGAACAATGGATGCAGACCACCTACACACATGTCCTGCTTTGACGGACATAAGAAAACAGATTTTTTTAAATGAATATATGAAAAACTCTAATTTATACTGGGCAGCAAGATGTCGGATGGTCAAATGGCCAACGACTTATAGGGGGAAAAAAAAGGTAAACTCAAAGAACCGACCACAATACATACTTAGCAGATTAGTTTTCCACAATAGTACCAGTACCATACAACTCAATAATTAATTGAACATTGTCCGAATTATCCTGCCATACAGTATCCTTTAATAATACTATGCTTATCCCAGTTGAACTGATCTATTGCCTAGGACTCCAACTGGATAAAGGTCATACTTGTTGTTCGTGTTAGGATCAATATATTTAACTGTTATTAAACTAACTGTTATATTTGATCCCTAGGTTCGAAAAAAATAAATTTGAGTACTCTGTATTTAAAATAAACTCACATTTTTTCAACACAAACTTTACAAAGATATTTTAGAATTTTTGACTTTTTACAACAATTACAATTATTTTTCACATATGAATATTTTTAAAAATGTGAAATCATTTAAATATTTATACAATAAAAATCACATTTCATTGACTTCCTAACATCCTTCCACCTGAGCAGTTTTGAATTGTTTCTTACGATTCAAAAATAGTAAAACATAACCAAAGGAACTCTCTTTATTCTTCAAACTCCAGAGTTCCATTTTTTTTTTTCTCTTTTTTGAATGTTTCTTTTTTTTACGAGTACCTTTTTTAACCCATTCTATTTCATATGAAGGAGACTCGCTGTTTTTATTTGTAGCGGTTCTCTCAATGAAAATTGGTTTGGTCGGTAGTGAGGGACCATGCAGTTCTGGAGCAACAGCCATATGAGCAGCAGCTGATGAATTTTGAATATCATTTACATTTTTCATTTTTTTTTTTTATTATTATTTTAATGGAATTTACAACTGTATTACATAGAAAATACAATAAGTAAATGTGAAATTGGTAACATGACATGTACAACATGAAGAGAAACTACCCATTGGTAGAACTCAAATTAAAGTTCTACATTAGAAGATCCCGAGGCTATCTTCTTTTCAGACGCCTCGGAGGGTTATCAGGGATCGAGGAGGAATTATTTATTTATTTATTGGGTTGGTGAATAAGTCCAATCGGTTTTTCATGGTAAAATAAAACTCAATGTTCTATAGACATAAAATTTATTTTAATATACATTATAATGACCATTATTTAATATGACTTTTCCCATCTTTCCACTAACTTAGATGTTACTATATCCGTTGGAAAGCTGAATTATTGGTCTTCAAAGCCGTGTTTAGCTAGAATGTTTTTTTTTAAATTTAATGCCAACATGAGGAATAAATAAACAAAAATTCCATAATTATATGAAAGATTACTAAATTCTCTACAAAAGGGAGAAGAAAAAAATCATCGAAATCGGACAATTTTTATCAATGATTCAGCTTATTGAAATTTGTAAACATGTTGGATCCAAACATTAATGAACATTTTTTTTTTTTTTTTTTTTTTTTTTTTATTATTTCAATGGAATTTACAACTGTATTACATAGAGAATACAATAAGTAAATGAGAAATTTGTAACATGGCATGTACAACATGAAGAGAAACTACCCATTGGTAGAACTCAAATTAAAGTTCTATATTAGAAGATCCCGAGGCCATCTTCTTTTCAGACGCCTCGGAGGGTTATCAGGGATCGAGGACGAAGCAAGGTTTGAAACGAGAGGATTCGGATGGTTCTGCAGTTTGTTATGGAAGGACAGGTATCTGGATTGGGCCAAATCGGAAACATATGGAACATTAAGGTCTTTATGGATGATTTTATTTGTGACAAAGTAAGGAGCGTTGAGGATTTTACGAAGGATTTTGGATTGTAAGGATTGGATACGAGAGGAATTCGATGGTTTAGTGGAGCCCCAAAGCTCAATTCCGTAAGTCCAAATAGGTCTTATTATTGTCATATATACGAGTCGTTTATAATTGATTGAAAGCTTAGATCGTTTGTCTAGTAAGTGCTGCAGTAGTAAAAAACGTCGGGCGGTTTCTAGTCGTTTCAGTCTGGTGTGGGGGTACATTTTTCATTTTAATGGCATAACTTTTATCCTGCTTTTCTTTCACTAATACAGGGGGCAATTTCTCAGTTTGATTATTTTTTTGAGCATCGTTTGCTCCTATGATTATAAAGCTGAGATATTTTTCAAATCTTTACATGTTTTTCATGATCACCGATGAATGGTCTAAAACCTAACTCATCAGAACTTTAGTTTTCTTCAGTCTGTGTTTCTTCATTAAGATCAAGTTTGCATTCCTTTCGATGGTCAGGCAAATGATAAAATGTTCACTCGGTCAGAAGAATTAACTAAATGTTCTCCTCTCACTGTATTGTGGTCATTTTCCACATTTTCAGGACCAAATTCTTGAGTTCAAAAAATTCTTTGAGAAATATTTGGATCAAAGTCAGGTTGCAGTTTAGGAAATGCATAATATTTCTTTCCGAGACTTTGGATTTTAGCTGGCTTAACTCCTGCAATGCAATTGTAATTTTAAATCACTGGGAGCACCTCTTTTTCTTTTTTTCCTCCTAGCCTTCTTCAAACTAGCACATTCTTGCAAAAAAAAATTCATATCTGGACATATCATTTTTAGCATAAATCTCTTCATCTTCATCCTCAACTACCATAATGCTACCTTCCTAAGCATCATCTTTAGTATGTCTTTATCTCCATCCTCAAATACTATAATGCTATCATCATCCTTAAACATTCTAATGTTATCTTCCTTAGCACATATATCTTTATCATCATCCTTAAATGTTCTAATGCTATCTTCCCTAGCATCATCTTTATCATATATTTTCCCTTCTTCATTTTCAAATACTCCAACACCATAAACCTGGCCACGGATTGATGATGTATTTTTATTTTCACAAACTTTCAAAAGAGAATCAAACAAACTAAACCTTTTATCGAAAACAGACTTAGAACTATGTTGATCGTTAATTCCAATGGAAATTTTATCAGCAACACTCTGGTACTTAATTTTAACAATCTCTTACATTTTCCTGTATGTTTCGTCCACTTCCAGTTCTGACATTATTTCTTCCTCGGCTACATCATTTTCTATTGAAATATCAAATGTTTCCTACTCCATTGATTCTAAAATCTCTGACTTCTTCTTCAGAAGCTCTGAGCAAGCGGATATTTCTACCAAATTAAGAATATCACTACTGAGCAACTGTTCTAACTCATTAGCGTGCCTCTTATCTTTAAGTTTTCTTAAACGCGGCAGATCCTTCTTTGAATTTTCTTACTTTCCATTTTGAACTCAGTCAAACCAGAAAATAGAGTACTCAACCGGTCCTGTCACGGTCGCCACAATGTTTGGGTTAGGAGTCAATATATAACTAACCGTTATATTTGATCCCTAGGTTCGAAAAAAATAAAGTTGAGTACTCTGAAATTGAAATAAACTAACTTTTATTTAAACACAAACTTTACAAAGAGATTTTAGAATTTTAGACCTTTTACAACAATTACAATTACTTTTCACATACGAATATTTTTAACAATGTGAAAACATTTAAGTATTTTTATAATAAAAATCACTTTTCATTGACTTCCTAACACTTGTAATCCATATACAAGACTGAAACGACAAGAAACTGTAAGATGTTTCCGACTACTTCAACACCTACTTGACAAATCCACTTGTTCCTAACCTTGCATTCTCTTATATTTATGACAATCCTTCTAGACGTTTCAAAAGAAAATAGTCTAACATAGAACTATATTTTGAGTGCTACCAATGGGTAGCTTCTCTTCAAGTCCGTACCTGTTGTATTACTAATTTCACATTTACATTTAAACAGTCATTCTTGATTAGGGATTTAAATACATGTTCAACTAAAATATTTTATAAGTTTACATTTAGTCAGCAAATTTCATTTAATTTCCTTTAAAACATGTGATTTACGTTAAATATTATTAGTAGTATGGTTGTACATTTGAAGAAATAAATAATATTTTAAAAAACATGGTCCGAAAATTTGTTAAAAAAGCAAAATATCAAATACATTCTGGTTATTTATTCGATGCCCAAGTTTCGGCCCATATTATAGGTCATTAGAGTTATCAAAATCATTAGCGCTGTTTTAGAGAACATACACACACACGCACGCGCACGCGCACGCGCACACACACACACACACACACCCACGCACGCACGCACGCACGCACGCACGCACGCACGCACGCACGCACGCACGCACGCCGCGCACACACACACACACACACACACACACACACACACACACAAACACACAAACACACACACACACACACACACACACACACACACACACACACACACACACACATATACCATATTTATATTTGTGCAACTTAAATAAAAAACGAGAAGTCTTACGAAACTGAAATTACTTATTTAAGCTAGAATAACATGTCACTTTGACTATTAACTCGGTTCTTTGACACTACAGGCATACCTATACCTAAGCCTAGCTTAAATAAGTAATTTCAGTTTCGTAAGAATTCTCGTTTTTTATTTAAGTTGCACAAATATACAAAGAGAGACCATTTTGCGAGACTTGATTAGATGGACTGTGAGAAAAACCCGTTCTCTTGTTATAATTATTATTTATATGCCTAAATCCGTTGAAAATTTGGATTTCACCTTCGCAATACTTTCTATTACTAGGTATATATTTCATATACAAATAAGTAAAACTGAAAAATCATAAACAATAATCTTGACTAAACTTACATTATATTCCTATTAATAATAGAAAGTTGTTCTAATTAAAATAAAATAAAAAGTCATCTAATTAATATAAGTAAATTTATTTATTCGCCGAAAATTTGGGGATTAATAGAATTAAGAGGAATATATGTATGTGTGTTTGTGCATTTAGTGACAGATAAAAACAGCATCAGCAAAATATAAATAATTGTTGCGGCGTCTACTTGCACTGCCTAATCTTACTGCGGCCTATAATGATAAAAAGGTAATGAATAAATTATAAAATGTAATTATTTCATATTTTTGGAGTAACTATCTCCAACTAGTTACAAAAAAAAAAATCTTAAATTTAAAATTATGTTTCCTATTTTCCAAATCTCAATATATTTCTGATACTTTATCTGTGTTTATTTTCTAACGTAACTACTTCACGATGGTAGCTAAAAAAAATTTATCTTGGAAATCATTTCATCAAAACCCCGAAAACTGTAGCTGATGGTGATGGATTGAAAAGAATGATGATGAACGCAACAATGAAACAGTCTTCACAAAATGCATATATACCTTTTCCCATGATTGAAAGAGCTCCACCTCTTGAGGGATGGCTTTTTGCCCGACTTCAGGGAAACGGGATGGTCGCTTTCCTCAGTCCTGAAATATTAATAAAAATGAGACCTACCAAATATGATCACTTATAATAAAATATTTAAGCGAACGGACAGCTCTTGAGGCCACAAAAGCAACAACCATTGTCCACACCACAGCAGCACACCAAGGAACTTCCCAACACAATAGGAATTCACAAACAGCCGCACAATGCGTTCAAGTTTGTATCTACGTACGTGATCCTTTTGTCATAATGTTTCGGCTATAGAGTCACTCGTCAAGAATTGCGAATTAAAGAAGATGTATATTAGCCAATGCAAACAAAAATAATAATCTATCTATTATATAAATAAGTTTTTAGTGGCCGTGTAATATTATATTTTACAAATAAAAAAGCAGGACGCACCATAACGAAGATATCAAACTTCTTATTACCAGAATTATTTATCTCTTATTATAGTTACGAATTGGCGATAAGCCGCGATGCATAATATAGATTTTTGAGGATATTAAAAATTTGTCCGAATTGTGGTTTTGTTCCGTTTACTTTATGTTGATAAAAAGTAATGCAATCTGAACTACAGAATACATGTAAATTACAGTTATACAATTTGAGAAACAATTATTAAATGAACAGTTGTATAATTTAAAAAATGGGCATGGAGAACCCCCTAATAATAATAAAAATAAATTTCATTGTTTTTATTTTTCAATATAATAATATCTAATTAGTATGAAACCAGATTTTACTTCTCTTGCATCAATTACCTATTGCGATTCATATCGCAAATTTAGTATAATTAATTAGTTTCGTACTAGATTCTGACATCCTTTCCTTTTCAGTTTATTTAGAAGGCTTCGGATGTCATTCCAATATTATTCAGTAATAGAAACTGCTATATGATTCAGTCAACGAGAGAATACACAACTCCGATCAGTCGGCTGAAACACGATGCTATGTAAATTAAAATTTAAAATTAAATTGCAAAATTTGAAGGTTCGTTTCAACAAAAGAACTGATGGCTGATGAATATGATGAGATATATAGCGTTCTAAGTCACAATTAGCTCAAGTCAAATAGCGTTCGCACTTAAAAAAAACTTCATGTAGTCGGTTTCTAAAACCAAGTTATAAACATGTGTGTATGTTTTCATTTTCAAATTAAAAGAGCATTAAATTTTCTTAAAAGTTCATGAAGAAAAGATGTCCTTAAACTACGACCCGCATGAACCTCTGAACTGATCCGCAAAAGTTTCTTTGATTTTAAACATTTGAAACTATTTAAAACACATGAAATTTAATTTAATATGGAAAGTCACTTAAAAATAAGGTTACTACAACATTTATCGCATGAATATATATTTTTTTTAAAAAAGCTCATTTCACAACTTAAGTATCATTTATAGAACAAGTTTTCTTTTTGTGATATCAAACCATGGCCCATGGCACTTATAGATCTCAAAGCGTTCCAAAGGGATTGGTGGAGGTCTTGAAATGGCCCGCGGAGCAAAAAGTTTGGTGAATCCTAATGAATCCTTGATATGAGAGATGACCGATGATCGATCTTGATATAAACAAAGTTATCCTTAGTTGATCATTTCCAACTGTTTGTTTATCTAATGTACTTTTTCTAAAACGATATTAGAACGTAGAAACAAAATATATGTTTTTAGAAATATGCTGAAGGATGGGTGGGTATAAGAAAGTTAAAAATTTATTATAATACTTCAAAATTTAGCGACCTAAATTGATCGGGTGCTCAAACTTTAATTTTCAGAATGAACCCTGACGATAGATTCCATGATATATAACTAAATCCACATAATTATATTCAGCCCTGTTGTTTTTATACCCAAGTAAACAATTCACGGTTATAATGATTGCCTCCTTGCCTGTTCTGACGAGTTTTTATTATGCTATTATTTTCTCGTTACTATATTTTGAGGAAGTTAGTAATAATTGCGACTTCAGTATGACTACACCAAGGCTGAATGCATGCAATTCAAGTCAACTAGAGAGGAACGCCATAATTCAGTGTTAAAAATGTTGGATTTAAAAAAGGAAAGAATAGAGTTCTTTAATTTTAATGTAAAAATTGAATGGTGATGATGAATTGTTTGGTGCTTACAAATAGTTCTCCCCGATAGAATTACAGCAGCATATGAATTCAATGATAGTCCAGAATACTCGGCATTCGAAATAAATTCCGACGACATTCATGAGAGGTCTCAAGATGAACGTATTTCTGCAACTTGTTTTGCACTAACGGCAAAAAAAGTCAAAATTGCTTTATGCAATCATCTATAGACCATAGTTGATAGAGACAGGCGATTTTCGTAATTTTTTTTTTTAGTTTAATCTTGGCCACTTGGCAGCCCAAGCTGCAAGAAATATTACCACGGCGTTCTGGAAGGGTGTTATAAAGAACGACCATTCGCGGGTGGATTGAAAAACTTTTTCATCCAAAAAATTATTCTGTGTGATAGTCAATGGTATGAATAATCCATTTATCCTTTCTATCCAGAGGTGAAACAATCACGACTGCATCTCATTGCAGTGGTATTGACATAATGCATAAAAGCCTGTCAAAAACAACCTGCATTGGTTAATCGGAAGGGACCGATCCTCTTACACGACATAGCTGGAGACCTCATGTTCCAAAACAGAGAGTGAAGAAAGTAAACGAGCTGGGTTACGAAGAAAAAAAAAATCTATTTTAACATATAATTGAAAACCATATAAACCGAAACTATTTTATAACTTAAAAGAATCTTTAGGTTTTAATCCCAACAGAAGAATGACAACAATAAGGGAACATATTTTTAGGTAAGTAGATAAAAACAATTTTTTTTTAATCCTTTGCAACTATTTCGCTAATTACAGATCTAAATTATGAAGAGAGAGCTACGAGAAAGAAGAAAGAACAATGAGAACGGAAGTTTGCACACATTTCTGCTGCAACAGTTCATTATAAATACTTTAACTCAATAAAAAGGTTACATAACCGAGTATCTAATCAACGCTAATATTTGAGTAAGATCAAAATGCAATTTAAAGAATAATATAATATAACAATAAAAGGATATTATTTATAATAAAAACCATTGCTTAAGATAAGATTGTACAATAAACTATGTAGGAAAAAATCAAGCGCAAACAAATATATGACTATAATGAAACATCTGAGTTCAGTAACGCTTACTAATATTGTTAGTTCTAGTAATATTAAATATGAATGATAGTTTTCTTTTCGTTTGTTTGTTTATTTATAATAATTTCGTTGTTTTTTGTAGTTTTCTTCTCATAAGAATTTCTGTATTATTTTATTCCATTCCAAGTTATATTTCTTCGTTTTATTACAGTTTCTATCTTATATCTTATACAATTTGTTATATATATATATATATATATATATATATATATATATATATATATATTTTTTTTTTTTTTTTTTTTTTTTTTTATTGTATTGTAAATATGGTATAAATGTGCCTGACAGCTCTAATACCCAGTGCCCTTAAGTGTGGTAAAATGTATTACACCTAAAAAAAAAATAAAGTTCTAATAATACTTAACTGAACAATTAGAATTTAATCGTTTTTACTGTTGTCATTTATTGATTCTTACAGGTTCTTGAATTTTATGTACTTTCTGAAGATATGTTGTATTACTAAGTGTTGATAATAATAAAAATTAAAAAAGAAAATCTATCACTGTTAAGTAATCCTAGGTCAGTAATTTCAACTGGGCTTCTGAGACATAACTCCTTTAGACAATTAACTTTCAAGTAATATCAATATTTTGATGTATTTTATTTTAGATTTGGATTTTATTATCCGTCTTCGCGCATGGAAACATGTAAAGGTTTGTATAACCGTCGCTGTTACATCCAAGACATAACCTATCTTACAGATACTTAATATCAGTATCGTATGACTTTTCGTTTTTGAGCTAGACTGTTAACACACAAACACACACACAGACCATTTCGCGGGACTTGATTATTTGGACTCAAGGCACCTCAAAACGTGTATTTTCGTTGAAAACTCAGATTCGAAAATTTACTCGATCGTAATACTTTCGCTTCCTATACATTATATACATTGGATCGAGAAAACTTTGGAATCTCAGTTTTCAACGAAGTTTTGAGGTCCCCTGAGTCCAAATAAGCAAGTCCCACAAAATGGTCTGTGTGTGTTTGTATATTAACAGTCTAGCCCAAAAACGAAAAGTCGTACGGAAGTGAAATTGCATATTTAAGGTTTTTAATGCTTGGGATGTTACAGCAACTTTTTCGTTAAAATCGGCTAACCAGAAGTGGCACTTTATATCATGGACAAAACATATTTTTACAATTTTCTCTAAATTTATTTTGATTAAATTCATTATGTCAGTGTAAAATTAAGAAGTTATATAAATAAAATGTAGATTTTATTCTGATTAATATTCGCTAACAGGGCTTAAATGGCTAATTTTCAATTTTAGCTTCTCCTAAAGTTCCTTTTTTTTTTTTTTATTTAAAACAATTGACCATTTCACATTAACCTCAAATATAAAATATGAATGAATTTGATAATTAACTAAAGGAGAAATAAGATATCGTATCGGAGAATAGTTGTAAATGAGGGACCAAAGGAATACGAGTGCACCCGAAAGATTTGAACACGCTTCCATATGAGCTTAGTATAATAAAGACTCCGACAATATTATGTAAATATACATATGCGATTTTCATAAATGCTATTGTTGGTATTATATTTAATATTTAATTGTATAGATTATAGCGATATAAATATTAAAATTTGTAATGATGAATATACTATAAGCCGTAGAACTAATTCTGGTAGTTGTTAATCAGATTATTACTTATTGTTATAAATATTAAGCAACGATTCTTTAACAAACTAATATAAATGATTTCCAATAAGCTTCTGTTACATAAAGAATATCACTTTATGCAGAAATTTCTAATATATTTATTGCAACTGTCATTTGGAGAATATTACAAGGCCAAAAAGAATCTGAGTAAAAAACCACTACATACTCGAAACATTTAGCTGTAAATGAAAGTTCTGATAAAGTAACAAATACGGTTTGTCTTACTTTCAACACAAGTAAATATAAAAGTAATTTTTATTTTATATATATATTTTTTTTATATTATTATTGTATAATGGAACATAAAGTTGATCTAACAATTTTCATCACTTCGGATGTTCCTCTTGTATATATTCTATTGAATGAGATTAAAATATTCCCATTAAACCTTCCAACTTCCTAATAACTTCCTTTATTTGTTCACTTTTTTTCTTTTCAACATTTCGTATAAGAACTATTTTCAAGAATTGCTTTTCTTATTTATACCTCAATCTATAAAAAAGAAAAAAATTGTTATTTTTCTTTAAACATACTTTTAAAAACCAAAAACTTTATCGTCCAAATCGTCCTTTCTGTTTTTATTTCTTTTAATCATGAAATTTAAAATAAGAATACATCTAGTAAATGTAAACAGAGTAATAGAATGACACGGAAACTACCCATTGGTAGCACTCTAATATGTTTCCTACAAAAGGAGATCACGAGGCCGTCTTCTTTTCAGACACCTCGTAGAATTATCAGGGAAAGAAGAGGAAGCAAGGTTAGAGACGAGTGGATTCGGATAATTCTGGAGTTTATAAGTGATTCTGGAGTGAAGGATAGGGATCCAGATTGGGCCAAATTCCGGATACATAAAGAATGTTAAGGTCGTTATGAATGATTTTATTTGTGACGAAGTAAGGAACATTGAGGATTTTACGAAGGATTTTGTATAGCAAGGATTAGTAAGAGGAACCACAAGGCTCAACTATAATTTCAAATAGGACTTATTATAGTCAGGTATATGAGTCTTTTGTAATTAATTGGAATCTCATGGCGTTTGTCTAGTAAGTGCTGAAGTAGCTAGAAACGTCGAACGGTTTCTTGTCGTTCCAGTCTTGTATGAGGATTCCACGTTAATCGTTTGTCCAGGTGGAGTTCTAGGTATCGGATTTGTTCAACAGAAACAAGTGGACAGGAAGTCATTGATTTAAGACGAAGGGTAAAGGTAATTTGATGGGATTTATTGTATTAATTAGAGGGACTGATTCATTCTTTAGCTCTGATGCCATTCTTCAAATTTGTGATGGGTGATTTTTTATTCAAAATAATATATTGTTAGTATTGTATTCTGTAATGACCTTATAAGATCTTACTGAATAACGTTTATTGATGATTGGATTTATTCCAAGGTATTAAAATATTTTAACTTATTTCTACTGTATTAAAAAGAAAACAGTGATTATGATTTTTTTTTTTTTTTTTTTTGTAGAAAGAAAATTCCCTAGGAGGGATCCTCTATTTCCTTAGGAGGGATGGGCGCACTAGAGGATAATCCCCGTAGTGGCTTATATATACATACAGGGTGTCCCGTAAGCAGAGGGAAATTTTCAAAGGAGTGATAGCAGACGTTCAAAGCTACAAAAAATCTAAGCTACATATAAACATTGGCCGATTTTCAGCAGAAAAGTAGGAAATCCAAGTTTTGTGTTTTTGAAGAGATTCGTGTTTTTTGTTGAATAGGAAACGATTACTAAAGGAATATTTAATTAAAGTAATTAACAAATACTTTCGTGAAAAACTAGACAAAATTTACTTTAATTGCAAATAGAGTTTATCATTATTAAAACCATTTAAAGAGGATATTTGAGCGACTAAACTAAGCTAAGTTTTCTTTTTTAAAAAATCATAAATTATCGCGATTTTTTAGAAACAATAAGTTTGTCAGTTATAAATACGGATCAACTCATATGAGACAGATCTGGAAGAAAAACATAATTTCATAACAACCTTACATGAAAAATATTTTTAAAATTTTATTTGTATTATAAATAAAATAAATATTTAGACAATTACTTTTATTAGAATTCATCCCATATCATAGAAAAACTAGAAATAAAAAAAATCGGATGTACATATCAATCCTCAAGATCAGACAGTAGAAAAGGGATCGGATTGAGTATAAAAATATACTTTTTTTTTTTTCTCAAATATTTTCTTTGCACCAATAAAATATTACAATCAGCAAATGTGCTAAGATAAAACATACATGGAGGGATATAGTACCCAGCGATGCATACTCCAAACATTTGAATATTTAATAGTTGACCGTTGCATTATAATGGAAGGAGATGGTCCGGGGTTGCGGTCATATAAAGGCTAAATAGTGGTAAACCTATTTTATTGAAAGTTCTAAGTGAAACTCCTAGATGAACACACCTCCCTGATGAAGACCTGCAAAGTCGGGTCGAAACGTTGGCTTTCAATAAAAGTTTTACCACTATTTAGCCTTTTTATGACCTCAACCCCGGACCATCTCCTTCCATTAAATTTTTGCTTCCTCACTACCGAAGGTGGGGAAGCATTGCATTCTTGCGAGAGGTTAAACCAAATTTTGTGCTCAGAATCGAATATTTTCACTTGTGTTTTACGTTTCAGACATCAAGGATCAAATTTGGTTCGGCGTCTGTCTATTTTTTTTTTTTTTTTTTTTTTTTGGTTCCTTCCCTTCCTCGCCGTTAAGGCTATACGGGATTTTCCCGGGCCAGGGATTTTCATGAAATTTTCAGAGATTGTGTGGGCTGGTGTCTAGATGGTCCCATACAGATGTTATCGAATTCCATCCACCACTTCCGCTTGTGTACGCGTAAATATATTTTCATAGATACGCCAATATTTCAGAAATGGCTGATTCGATTTGGCTCAAAGTTGAATAAAAGATAGGTATTGGTGAAAAAATAATGTCGTGTCAATTTTATTGAATTCTATCCATTGCTTTCTCTTATATATTTTTGCTTCATACGTCTATATCTCTAAAACCGCCCAATCGATTTGGCTCAAATTTGGAGAGAAGTTAGGGGTTGGTAAACAGATAATCAAGTATGTGTGAATTTAATCAAATTCTATCCACTACTCCAAAAATAATACTTCCGCTTTCGGGTCAGGAAATTTATTATTTGACATCCCCTATAGTTTGAAAAATGCTCGTTCGGTTAGACCCAAACATTGAGGAAATTTGGAGAACAGTATAGAAATTACTCAGTATCAATTTCGTTGAATTCCATTAAATATTTAAAATTAATATAAATAATTGTTTGGCTGTAAAATGTGGAAAGGATTGTTCATTTGGAGTGTGAGTTAGATTAAGACAATACTTGTATGGGGTTATAAAATTTATTCAAAAAGTTAATTTATAATGTATTTTTTGGTCGACTTGATACTTAATGCTGCTACTTAGATTTAGCGTAATTAAAACTCAGAGTATGTAAAAAAAAGTCTTATACATGATAGTGTTTATTCCTATTGAAGATCAACCAACTCATCGTGGTCTCGATTTACACCTTAAATATCAAAGTTGTGTGTACTTGACAGATATTTTTATATTCCAGCTTGATTAGTTTTGTTCTGACTAAAAAAAAGTATTGGTCTTGTTAATTCCGAACAAACAAAAAGTTGAATTTTTACTATAGATTTTTTTGTTCCTTCCGCGTTACAAGTGAAAACACACTTATTAAGTATATAGCATTTCCAAGTCAATTTCAACCTTTTCCAAATCAAATTCAACCTTTTCCAAGTCAAATTAAACCTTTTCCATTTCAAATTAAACCTTTTCCAAGTCAAATTCAACCTTTTCCATTTCAAATTCAACTTCCGAATTTTTGTCAATTTTCGATTTTTTTCGAAATGAAGGCCACTTACTATATTATCGAAGGCATAGCTTTCGAAAAATACAAAAAAAAAAAATTGATAACACGGTTGCATATCCATTTATTTTAACATTTTAGATTTTTTCAGCGTGATATTTCTATGTCATTTCCAAGTCAAATTCAACCTTTTCCAAGTCAAATTCAACCTTTTCCATATCAAATTAAACTTTTTCCAAGTAAATTCAACCATTTCCATTTCAAATTAAACCTTTTCCAATTCAAATTCAACCGTTTTCATTTCAAATTAATGTTTTAATTTTTTGTAAATCTTATATTTTTTTTTTAAATAATGGCCATCCCCTCTCCCCCTCCAATATGAAAGTCTATTATTATGCTCTCCTAAGTAGAATTTTCACTTACGGATATCGATTTATTTTACCTATTCGGATTTATTAGGGACTTGTATTATGCTGTCCTGTACCTAGTTTTGAAAATAACCCCATTTTAAGATTAAGTGACTGCGTTTCGAATCATTTAAGTTTTTTTGACTTACTCAATATAAGGGTGTATTTTTATGTTTCCCGATCAGTAAATTTTGAAAATGACATCCATTTACGTTTACGCCACTGTTTTTTGACTTATTTAAGTTTTTAGAATTTATCCAATATAAAGGTCTACTTTTATGTTTCTGGAGCCGTAGATTTTGAAAACGACCTCCATTTTAAGATTAGGCCACCGCGTTTCGACTTATTTCAGTTTTTCGGATTTTTTTCATATGAGAGTGTATTCTTATGTTTCCGGAGCCGTAGATTTTGAAAACGACCTCCATTTTAAGATTAGGCCACCGCATTTCGATTTCTTTAAGTGTTTCGAATTTTTATCATAAAAGAGTGTATTCTTATGTTCCCGGAGTCGTAGATTTTGAAAATGACCTCCATATTAAGATTACGCCACTGCGTTTCGGCTTATTTAAGTTTTTCGAATTTATCCAATTTAAAGATCTACTTTTATGATGCCGGAGCCTTAGTTTTTATAACGACTTACATTTTAAGATTAGGACACTGTGTTTCGGTTTTTTTAAGTGTTTTTGATTTTTCCTTCGAATAAAAAACAAAATATGAAGGATTAATTTATTTTTCAATAAATAAATAAAAATATCTAATCAAAATAAATAAAATATGTATTGTCTCATTTTTAATTTAATTTTAGTTATCTTTTTTAATGTTGTGGTCTCCTGTCACAAAATTATAAGATTTCGAACAATTAGCTGAAAAATCTGAATACGGAAGGTTAAATTTATT
Organism: Nezara viridula; assembly: GCA_928085145.1. Taxonomy (NCBI): domain Eukaryota; kingdom Metazoa; phylum Arthropoda; class Insecta; order Hemiptera; family Pentatomidae; genus Nezara; species Nezara viridula. Next base: position 90,369,445 of record OV725079.1, on the reverse strand, counting down.
ACCAGCTGCTTTTCGGCGTTTTAGTTTGTCTTCTGTGGTTAATTTAACTTTAGCTTCATAATATTTATTTATTTATTCATACTCGAAAACATATCGATGAAACTTTGTATTGAAAAAATCCAAAATGAAGCCTAATTATTCGAGATGCAGCGGCTTAATCATAAAATGGAGCTTAAATATTAGATAAATTTAAATATTAAAGATTAGAAAAATTTCAATACGTCTCGGATAACATATAAGTAGATCCTTATACCGAAAAAGTAAAAAAAAAAAAAATTTTATAATCCAAAACACAGTGGCATAAACTTGAAATTGGGTCATTTACAAAATGGGGGAAATCTACTGCTCCAGAAACATAAAATTAGACGTTTATACTTGTTAAATTCTAAAAACTTAAATAAGTTGAAACGCAGTGGCGTAATCATAAAATAGAGGTCATTTTCAGAATCTACGGTTCCGAAAACATAAAAGTAGACCTTTAAATTGGATAAATTCGAAAAACTTAAATAAGTCAAAATGCAATGGCGTAATCATGAAATGGAGGTTATTTTCAAAATCTACCGCTCAAGAAACATAAAAGTAGACCTTAATATTGGATAAATTCGAAAAACTTAAATAAGTCGAAACGCGGTGGCCTAATCTTAAAATGGAGGTTATTTTCAAAATCTACAGCTCCGGAAACATAAAAATACACCTCATATGAAAAATATCCGAAAAACTCAAATAAGTCGAAACGCGGTGGCCTAATCTTAAAATGGAGGTCATTTTCAAAATCTACAGCTCCGGAAACATAAAAATACACCCTCATATGAAAAATATCCGAAAAACTCAAATAAGTCGAAACGCGGTGGCCTAATCTTAAAATGGAGGTCGTTTTCAAAATCTACGGCTCCAGAAACATAAAAGTAGACCTTTATATTGGATAAATTCTAAAAACTTAAATAAATCAAAACACAGTGGCGTAAACATAAAATGGATGTCATTTTCAAAATTTACTGATCGGGAGACATAAAAATACACCCTTATATTGAATAATTCAAAAAAACTTAAATAATTCGAAACTCAGTCACGTAATCTTAAAAAGGAGGTTATTATCAAAAACTACTCATACGATAACAGACCCACACATCGAAAAATTAAAGATAATTAAATAAATAAAAAAAGGTTGAATTTGAAATGGAAAAGGTTGAATTTGAAATGGAAAAGGTTGAATTTGACTTGGAAAAAGTTTAATTTGATTTGGAAAAGGTTGAATTTGACTTGGAAAAGGTTGAAATTGACTTGGAAATGCTATATATCACTACTGTTAGTGCGAAAAGTCAGATGTCAAAATTTTCAACTTCAATTCTATTTGTGTTAAAGGTGATATTTTGCAGTTTGCAACTGACATAAGTAGTCTACTACGATGGAAAACAGCTGAGGGCAATAAAATATAAAATTATTCTAATAAATCATTAAGAAACAATTAGTTTTTATGCTCACATGTAAAACTAGCATTTCAATATTCGCTGATGAACAAAACCTGTGGAAATCAAACCTGTGTATAAATTACTGAATAAATCAAACCTTGAGGGATTACTGAATTTTCGAAAATGGCTTCTCGCTGAGAATTTATTTTCATATTAAAAATTTTGGACCTTACTACAGATTTCATTTTAGTTAATGAAAACGGTGAGGAAGCTGTACTGACTTGACTTGTCAGATGTTTATTATTACACTAGGAGGTCCCTCATCCAACTCCTTTTCAATCTACACAGAGATACATTAGGGTTGTCCTTTGTTGTATAAATTTGTTTATGTGTCCATACAATTTGTCGTGAAACCGTTTGTAATTCATACGAATTGGTTGTTGCAGTCGGAAGCGTGTCGAGTGAAGGTCTGTGGAGATACAGGATGGTGAGTTCGTTATCAGTCTTAAAAATTGAGATTGAAACGTTTGTATTTTCTGAATGTATGTCTTTTTTGCAGGTCCATAAATTTGGCAAGCATGGGTCCAGATGGGTTTTAGTAAATGAGTATAAACGTTATGTTTTTGTCTGATGAATGATTTAGAGTGTAGTATGATATGATAGAGTGTAGTATCTGTGTAGTATGAGAATATAATAGTCTCAATCGGAAATTTTAAAAATCAAACAAAAAAACATGATCTCTTCCGAAAAATCATAACCACGTAAAAATATGACACCTCAAAAAAATTGGTGCCACAACTTGTGCAATGCCACCTACTTCTGTGAACCCCTGAGAATAATTCAAATCCAAATATCGAATAAGAATTCACACAAGTTGGTTTATCGCCAGCTGAATCAACAGAAATCAGATATCTTCCATAGTGAAAACCTGTTTATTTATAGGTTTAAAACATCTCTGCACTATAACACTTCTTAAAGGCCCTTCCATTAATTGTAACAGATTAAATTGAAAGGTAACAGATTAGGATTATAATAGGAAATAACCAAGTATCCTACTTTACATCTACTAAATTTACAAGAAAAAAAAAGTTGTATCACTACAACTCTTCATTATAACAGCGCACTGTTTCAAGGCCAGTACGGCTTCATTCAACGATTGTTAGGGAAAGTGATGGGGTCGAGATCACGCTCAACTGTGTTTTTTGTTTCTTTAATTAATTATTTAGTTAAAAGCTCTAACGGATCCAGGACTTAATTTTGGGGAAAGGGGCTTCAACCTGAAAGATATTTTTTTGGTATGTATATATCACGATGATTACTTCGGAAGAAAGAAAGAAAGTAAGTACCCATTTATAAAGGCTATGTGCGCCCCAGGAGTGTCTATGGCAGGATATACGGCTGATGTAACAGAATAAATAATAACCTGCGATGTGCGGGATTCAAATTCAAATGTTTCTAAACAAAGTCCATTTGAGATTATATATAAAAAAATATAATGGGAAACTAAATGGCTATAAAATGTTTGTAGCAGAGGATTGTGTGCCATAAACGTTTTGAGAGGGCAAGGGATATATTCTAAAGAGATTGAGAATTTTAGGAGGGAATCATATTTTGGTGAAATTCCAATTAAGGAGAAATTTCGAACAAGAGAAAACATGAAAAATCCCACAGCAAGAATATATAAAGTACAATTTTTATAATTATAATTTCATAGCACCATAGAAGAGGAGAATAATAACATTTCTTAGTGTTGGTCATGTAATTAATACGAGTCGCCTGTTATATGAGGGTTGGGTAACCCTTAGCCCTGAAGTCAGGACCCAGAAATCGACCTGAACGCAAGCGGTTTGATTGTAAATTACGAAAGTCTATGTTATTCTGAGTAAAAATAACTTTGTCTGCCGTTCCAGAGTCGCTGCTATCAAAATTGGCGGCTGATTTAAAGAATATTAGGCCAATAATTCGAGGATCGAAACTGGAATCAATTGCGAAAAATGTGAGGAAAGTTTTTATTTTTAACTTTTATATATAGGTTTAGCCATACAAAAAACTAAATTTCTAACGCAGGCCACCAAAGGAAAACTTTTTACAGCCAACAGATTTTTTTATATTTTATAATTGTTTTCACCTATAACTCCTAAACGATGCACCAAAGCGAAAAATGTACTCATTAATAAATTAAAGAACGTTAAATTATGCGTCAAATGAGTACATAAACTTTATAATTTGATTACGCGGTAAGCTATAAAACCACGGTCAACCAACGCTGATTTTTACCAAATTTGTCAAAAACTGAGGCAAATAAATGGCCCAGTAACTTGGACATGAGTTCACTAAGAGGAAAAACCCATAGAATCAAAGTTGTAGGGAATCAAATTTTGCGTCAACTGAGTACCAACTAATTTAATGTAGGTACTGCGAACATAATCGGTAATCTTACGATGCTAAGAAAGTGATAATGAAGGTAAACGTGATTTTCAATATTTCAACAGTATGGGTGTCTATCCTACTGAGTTATTTTTGTTTACAGTCTGTTACATGCAGTATAAGCCTCTTTTCCGCCTCTCAACAGCAAAGGATTTTGGTAGACGATGTGTCGAAAGATACAGAATTTTATAAAAGAATAACGAATCCTGATTCGAGATATATAATTGGCCTACAATAAAAATGTCAGTACTCAATTGAGCCAAAATTTGATGATATACAACTTTTATTCTATGGAGTTTTCCTCTTAGTGGACTTATTTCCAAGTTACAGGCCCATTTATAGTAATTTGCCTCAGTTTTTGACAAATTTGGTAAACATCAGCGTTGGTTGACCTTGGTTTAATACCTTACCGCGTAAGCAAACTATAAAGTTTAGGTACTCGTTTGACGCAAAATTTAACTTTCTTTAATTTATTAAAGAGACACATGGTGGATCAGCTGATGCGAAAGGTCGTGTTTCTACATCGTCTCTCAGAATTTGCTTATTTTCCAGTGAAATCTTTGAGATTATTTATTCAAAACAAGTCAAGAGTACATAACAACAATTGATATTTATTGTTTGTTATAAATTATAGGGTTATTTTTATTTTATTTTATTTTTTTTTTTTTCCCTTATATGCGATATCACCATCAGGCCATGTCTAGTAGAGCGTCTATCAAGAGAATTCGGCCGTTAGGCTCAACACCTTGTTCTTCGCCTGTCAAACAAAAGCCTCGTCAATGTCGTCAAACACCTGCAGTAACGCCTATTAGCTCCAGAGAAAATGAAACCCAGCCAGGAACATCATCAAAACCAACAATTGAAGAACTTCAGCATCAACCAGGTACATCTTCACAAGAGATAACCGAACAATCTCCGTTTTTCACCCCTAACCCCTATCAGGTGCTTCAGAATGATAAAGAAGTGATGGAATCCGCTTCAATACCAAGAGATCCCCGACCTCCACCCATATTCGTTAAAAACATAAACAATTTTCAGTTACTATGCTCACAACTGAACAAAATAACAGGCTCTGGAAGCTATTCATGTCTAAGCAGAACAAAGGACACGAAGATATCACCAGATACAGCTGAAACCTACAGAAAAATTGTGAAGTATCTAACGGAAACCAACGCGGATTTTCATACGTACCAATTACGGCAAGATCGAGCTTTGAGGGTAGTCATAAGAAATCTACACCCCTCAACACCAACCGAAGCAATAGAAGAAGAATTGAAAAATTTAGGTTTCATAGTGCGCCAGATTACAAATGTACAGAAGGAGAGTAAAGAACAGCCAGGAGTAAAAGTTCCTCTACCCTTATTTTTCGTAGATTTGGAGCCAAATCAAGGGATCGAAAAAATATACGAAATAAGAAGAATATACTACACAAGTGTTATAGTAGAGAAGCCATATCCTAAGAGGGAAATCGTACAGTGTCACAATTGCCAGGCATATGGCCATACCAGGACTTACTGCCATCATCTGCCGCGCTGTGTGAAATGTGGAGAGCAGCACAAATCCGGGAGTGCACAAAACCGAAACGGGATCCTGCAGTTTGTGCTTTGTGCCTTGAAGGACATCCAGCGAACTACAAAGGCTGTCAGATCTACAAGAATATCAAATCAAGATATCAAAAATCCCGGACCCAAGAAGAAGCAGAGGCATCAAGAAGAGAACCTAACGCATCAAGAAGAGGACCTTCAAAAAAAATTGACCCAACGGTGTCTTTTGCACACTTATTAGGAGGTAAGAATGATGTTACTTATTGTGAGACCCTGCCGCAACAACAACACATACCTCAAAATTCTCAACCCCACCCTCAACATCCTAATCAAACTTCACCTAATCAACAGTTTTATCAACACCAAATTCCCCGCATTCCTCCTCCCTCAAATACCACAGATCTCACCAGTTTACTTACATCTTTCCTCTCCGAATTCAGATCCCTTGTTACTCCTTTGATATCTCTTCTCACCAATCTTGTATCACATTTTATCCCTCCCGCGAAAAATCCTTAAATGACTTCCAATAAACCTTTATCCATTCTCCTTTGGAATGCGAATGGTGTTAGGAATCATACAAACGAACTAACTACATTATTACTTGACAAAAATATTGACGTGGCACTAATTACTGAAACTCGACTAACCACTAAACAGCACTTCAAAATACCACAATACCTGACATATCGTACTGACCACCCTGACGGAAAAGCACATGCCGGTACTGCTGTCATTGTACACCAATCCCTCTCCCATCACCTACTCCCGTTACCTACACATGATTTCCTACAGTCCACCGCTATCGTGATAAAAACCTTTTCCTTTCCGGTTACCCTTGCATCAGCGTATTGCCCTCCTAACCGATCCATATCCAATGCCCAATTCCGTTCTCTCCTCGACTCCTTAGGACATCACTTCATCTTGGGTGCAGACCTAAATGCCAAACATCAACAATGGGGTTCCAGAACCACGAATACTCGTGGCCGAACCCTGCTGTCTGCACTCAATTCCCAACGTTTTCACCTCCTTTCCCCAACTCTCCTACCTACTGGCCTACAGATCCCAACCGTAATCCTGATCTTCTTGATTTCTTTATCCACAGCGGCTTAAGTCCCCTCAATTGTTCCATTACACGTCTAAATGAACTTTCCTCTGACCATAGTCCTCTAATCCTTAATGTTTCACTTGAACCCGTTCCCAAACCTTCTCCACCGTCATTTATTAGGGGCCCAGTTAACTGGGACCTTTTCCGCCAAATCATCTCCGATAAAATTGATCTTAACATATCCCTCAAAACTCCCGATGACCTTGATAGTGCCGTAAATTCCTTTACTACCACAATCCAACAAGCCGCCTGGACTGCTTCCTTCCCAAAAGACTCCTCCAGAATTCCTAAAAAGACCATTCTACCCCAACACCTCCTTGACCTAATCCAAACCAAACGCCGTGCCAGATTATTGTGGCAACGTACCCGACATCCTACCGACCGCTGCTCCTATAATTATTACTGCAAAAAATTAAAACTGGAATTAGCCACCTTCAGATCACATTCCTTCAACTCCTACCTATCCTCCCTCTCTTCTCGCGACAATTCCCTTTGGAAAACCACAACCAAAATCCTAAATCCTCACCGCATTTCCCATCCCCTCCGACGAGATGATGGCTCCTGGGCAGCATCTGACGAAGATAAGGCTGAGGAGTTCGCCATTCACCTATCCAATACATTTATTTCACATCCGGAATCCCATCCTGCCCACACCGTAACAGTAGAAGAACTCCTTACATCACCAATCCCACTTTCCTTGCCCCAAAAGCTATTCATCCTTCCGAAGTGAAATTTCAATTAAAAAAACTTATCCCCCGTAAAGCTCCTGGACATGATCTCCTTACCCCTCAAATCCTTCGACAACTTCCATCCAAAGCAGTCATATTCCTTACATATATCTACAATTGTATCCTACGCACCACCCACTTCCCTCTGCTATGGAAACACTCCACTATTATCCTTTTCCCAAAACCAGGCAAACCTCCCAATATCTCAACATCCTATAGACCAATTAGTCTACTCCCAATCCTTTCAAAAATTTTTGAAAAGATCCTTTTGAAACGAATCCTACCCATTATAGAATCCCAAAATATTCCTTCCCATCAGTTTGGTTTTCGCTCCCAACATTCTACTGTTCAACAAGGACTCCGAGTTGTTGATCATATTTCCTCAGCTCTAGAAAACAAGGAATACTGTTCGGGTGCATTTCTGGACATTGCACAGGCATTTGACCGGGTATGGCACTCCGGACTGCTCTTCAAGCTTAAAATCCATTTACCTCAGTCCTTGTACCTAGTCCTCCGATCCTACCTCTCTGACCGCTCCTTCCGAGTTCGCTGTGGAACAGAATTTTCCAATATCTACTCCGTTAAAGCCGGTGTTCCCCAAGGCAGCGTCTTGGGTCCCGTGCTTTACATCCTCTTTACTGCTGACATCCCTGTTCATCCCGATACTTTTCTTGCAACATTCGCTGACGACACCGCAATCTTATCATCCAACTCTGATTCCAACATAGCATCCTTAAATCTCCAAAACCACCTCACCTTGATTGAGCACTGGTGTAATAACTGGCGCATTAAAGTTAATGAATCTAAATGCCAACATATTACCTTTACACTCCGACGCAGTTCCTGTCCACCAGTACACTTTAATTCCATCCAGCTTCCTTACTCAGACACAGTCCGGTATCTTGGTTTTCATTTAGACCGAAGACTAACGTGGAACCCACATACTAGACTCAAAAGACAAGAACTCAACCGACGATACGGCGAGCTATACAGACTACTAAACAGAAAATCCAAACTTTCTATTGAAAACAAATTACTTATCTACAAGACAATACTGAAACCTATATGGACATACGGACTTGAACTGTGGGGGACAGCAAAAGCTTCTAACATCAAACGTATTCAATCCTTTCAATCTAAAGTCCTTCGAACAATAGTTGATGCTCCGTTCTATGTAAATAACAAAATCCTACACCATGACCTTAATATCCCATTTGTCCTAGACCTTATTCCAGAAAAATTCTCCAAATTTCACCAGAACCTTACCTATCATCCAAATCCCCTTGCACAATCTCTATCCAGCACCACCCATCCTTACAATCCTCCTCGAAGGTTGAAGCGGCAGTGGCCCAGAGACCTTCTGTAAATAAGCATCTATTGGAGTTTTGGCAATGGCCAGATCCTCCACTCAAGCCCGAGTGTGTATGATTACGTTAGTTCTTTTGTTTATATACATTTATTTTATTTTATTGTATTTATTTTTATTTTATTGTATTTTATTTATTATTATTAAGTTTCTGTATTATTATTATTTTTTTTATTTATTGTAAATAGAGTGTGAGTGTGTTCTCTGAACACTATTACAAATGTCCTTGATGTGACAGAATGTGATATTTCTAAATAAACAAATATAAAAAAAAAAAAATTTATTAAAAACATACATTATTATTAAAATAAATTTTTCGCTCTTATGCATCGTTTAGGAGTTATAGGAGAAACAACAAAAAATATCGAAAAAATCTGACTTTTTTGGCTGTAAAATGTTTTCCCTTGGTGGCCCGAGTTAGCAATTTTGTTTTTTAAATGTCTCATATATACAAGTTTAAATGTCTCATATATACAACCCATATATACAAGTTAAACAAATAAAAACTTTTCTCACATTTTTCACAATGGATTTCCCGTTTCGATCCTCAAATTGTTGGCCTAATGTTCTTTAAATTAGCCGCCATGTTTTAAAGCAGCGGCTCTGGGAACGGCAGACAAAGTTCTTTTTACTCAGAATAACATACACTTTCGTAATTTACAATCAAACCTTCGCCTACGGTCAGGTCGTTTTATGGGCCCTGGCTCCAGGGCTACCAGATCTGTAGAATAAAATGAATGCCTGGAAAAAGAAATAGAAGAGTAAAGCTAAATGAAACTTATATTGTTCACTTTTTTGTATGGCTATTCCTATTGATACAACCCATAATACAAGACAACGAACTTTTCAATAAACATGCCATGTTACATAAATTGGCAAATATGTTTTATGTTGCAAAACAGGTTTCCATAGTTTTCGACGAATAATTCGTCTACAATAAAATTACGGGGAACATACAAATAAAAATGAACCTACTTTACTTTTTTCATACTTAGAATGAATGGATTACTGGAATCAGATATACAATAGAAATAACGAATGCTTATTTGTTCATACATATAACGATAATTAATTTGAAAAAAAAACCTATATGACATGGTGTTTAAGTGATTCTTGTAGTGCTTTTAAATGTAATTACACGAACAATAATTCTTAAAGAGATAGTTTTTAATATTTGTTTTTATAAAACATGGTTATATTTTACCATTTTGGGGGGAGAGGAGGGGCTTCAGCCCGAAAGCCACCCCCCCGTAAATCCGATTGTGTATGAATACAAAGATACAAATCTTCGAGAGTATTATTCATCAGACTAAGGTAACAACAATTAAAAGAGCGAATATGTTTTTAAAGGAATTTGAGAAATAAATAAGCGAAAACAAGATCATTAAATCGAGTAGACTTTAATATGAACTCAGCAATTTGAAACTTAAATCAGTTATTTTAGAAAAAATAAAATACGAGATCTGAAAAATGAAATGTTGACCACTTCCGCCATATTAACCTGAATTGTCTCCAACTGATAACATTTTTTTTTAGAATGCTTGACGCATTATTAAAAACAATATATTTAAAAATGAAAAAGAGGTCAAGATTTCTTTTCCCGTGTATATCAATTATATATCAATATAAGTCAAAAACTTTTTCGAACTAGAAATAAAAAAATTGTAAGTTTAAAAGTAGATTTTCCTTTCTATCGCTGTTGAGTAAAGAAAATGTTTATTCAAATTACATATAAAAATTGGTATAGTTGGTAGAATATCATTAGAGGTAACACTGTTCATCCTTTATAACTTAACAAAAATAATTCCTTCTTAATGCCGTCACTAACGGATACAGAGTTTAATTTTGGAGGGACTTCAGCCCGAAAGATTTTTTTGTATAAATAAATTAGGATAATTACTTTGGAAGAAAGAAAGAAAATAACTACCTATATGAAATAGTCTTTAAGTGATTCTTTAAGTCCTATTAACTGTAATTAGACGAATAATAATTTTTTTAGAGATAATTTTTTTTCATAGAACATTATATTTTACCATTTTGGAAGGGGGGAAGGCTTCAGCCTGAAAGCCTCCCTCTCCCCCCCCCCCGGTTAATACCGTTATTTTGATGGATGGAAACTTGTTTGAAAATAATATCAAATTGTAGAACACAATTAAGATCTACTACTAAAAAGAAATGATAATAGCTGATAAAAATGCAGTTTGCATGCTTTGCTGCTTTAGATTACTTTACAACACAACAGGTATTTAAAGGGACCAGGTTAGTGAGTTACCCCCTAATCAATTTCAGAAGGGAGCCAACCTTTAACACACATACCTACTACCCAGACATTCTTTAAAAGATGATTATTCTCCTTAAGAGCAAATATCAGGTTTGTTTAAATAACACAAGAATTTGAACTAATCCATTTTAAGACATCAACAAGAAGAGAAAATTACTAGTGAGGAATGATTCAGTGATTAATAAAGTAAATATACAACTTCAAAATTGATTTTGTCAAGTTTAAATGATAGCAAAGCATTATAGACTTTAAGCCTGATAAATCATTATTTATCCACCTATAATAGGATGAAAAACTAAACCACAATGACTAGAATACAAATCACCAATTCGAGGAAAATTATATTCTTTAAAGCGAACTCTTATTTCATTATTACTTATAAAAAGGATAAACAAATAATTAAGTTTGGTAAAAATAACACCAACTCTGATACGTACACAGAGAAAAAAAATTTACAAAAATAACTATATTAAGTGTATGATAGATCAATAACAGATAATGGATAATAGAAAAACACATTTGTACTATTAAAACAAAAACAGCTTCAGAGAATATCATATTTAAAAACAGAATCAGCAGAATTACAGATATAAAAATGCTCTGAGAAGTAAAACAGAAAAATCCCTTCAATATATATGTAACAAAAATCACATTAACAGATTTTTTTTATGGTAAATTTAAAAATATATACAATTAATTTACAATATCATGTTAAAAAAAAAAACTTTATTATTTAACTAGATGCCAATACATTTACAGATATAACTGAATTACTGTAAATATTAATGGATCATATGAACTAAGAGAGGGTCTGTGACCTTTGTTTAGTTTTGGGTTCAGTATTTGAAGTAATGTCTTCAAGGAAATTATAAAATATTTTCCAAAATTAAATCATCATTAAAATTTTATAAATATAAAGAACTGTCTGTATGATATGATGTTCATAAGATAAATAACTTTTTTTTTTTATTAGTGACAGTTATCACTAATTTATGATCAGAAAGCTAAATACTTCTAATTACATTTTCCTATTAAAAGAAGTAGTTAGTTATTGGTAAAAAATTAAAAACTGCTATCCTTATTCAGCCCAATAATTGTTTTATCTAAATAGACAGCATAAAACCTATACAGAACATAAGGTATATCCTGAAATCAGGGTCAAATTAATTCCTTTCCAATGATTTTGATGATAAGAAAATCCCAATATTCACAGAACACAACAAAAACGAACTGTAAATAATTTGTGAATGATACTAATCACTGCAAAAGAAACAAAAGCAATAGTTGAACTACCATTTTTGTATCATAGTTAAGGTGCAAAGTATTTTCCATATTAAGACAAGTCAAAACTTAAAATATTATCTCTTTGTATGTATACTGTGTAGATAATACTCATCCATACAGAGTGTAGAGATAGTTTTATCATATTTCTGAGTTAATCAAGTTATTGACATTAGAAAGAAAAAGTGAACACAAGATAAGATTGATTGATTTGATTATCAATTTAAACAAAATCTATATTGCAGATGATTGAAAAAAAAAACAGAGATTAGCACAAGGGGGTTATCTAAGAATTGAACCTACTATTTATTGTCAAATTGTTAAGAAAACTGGTCCCTATATTTACTACAGTATATTAATCTAAAGTTATAATAAGGTTGGAAGGAATTCCGAAATGATAATAAGAATCGTCGTAGAGTGATAATAAATCAGTCATAAGCCAAAGTAACTCAGTGAAACCAATAGCAACAAGATAAAACAATAGTGTAAATACATACTTGTCAGGTATTCCTGGAGGTGAACTATCCATCATGCTATCTTCACACAATAAACTACACTAACACTTGCATTATCACTATAAAACAAACGAAACAAGAGGCACATCACTTCACAACTATAATAATTTAACCCACTTCTCTCAACAGACAAACCAGTGGGCTAAACATCAGAATAGTGATCAAATCAAAGATAGCAATAGATAATTTTTCATAGAACAATGTTACTATAAAAACAACGATATCAACGGTTTATGAAACTACACATCTCAAATTGCCATTGAAGGTGAGAAAAGAACACACTTCCTAGCCTTACAGCAAGATACTGGTTAAACCAACAAGTGGCGGCCATATTGGTTTAGACTTCAGCATTAATTGTTAAGATATCACGTTATGTGGAAAAATAAATAGATATTTAACTTCTGTGGTCTTCGAAATTTCAACAAAAATATTTTACACAAAAATCGAAAATTAAATTTCAATACAGTTGAGGATTGTTAAAAAATATTTAAAGCGAAAAGATGTATATAGCGAACTCTGTGGGAATTCCTAGGAACTATCGATATTTCAAGTTCTGTTTCCAATTAATTTAGTGAACTAATATTCTATTATTCACATGAATGAGAATTAATTAGAATTCACGATGATATTATTTATGTGGTATAAATTATTAATATTACTATATCATCAGATATACTGAAACAAATATTAATGTATAAAAGAAATTCTAATAATTTATAAGAGGTAAAAATATGGTAAGTGAAGAACAAGAAAAATATAACAATGTTATCTTTGTATTTACATTTTCCAATTTATATATATGTATATATACTATAAATGTATATATATATGTATGTATATATATATATAAAGGTAAAAGAATGACATTAAATATAATGTAACTCAAATGTGCAAATGTAACATCAATGCACATTTTCAGAATTGGATAGGTACAATTCAAATTGTATCATATTATTAAATAGTATTCACAAATGTGAAAAGAATTAGTTATTTAACGATATAAACAATATTTGCAAAAAAATATATAAACAAAGTGTACAACCTATAATTATGAATAAATAAATACCTAGTGCTAAATGTTTTATGTTCATATATTTTTAAAAAATTTTTCATTGTTTTTTAAATATTTTTTTACAAGCTTTAAATATATCCTAAAATATCAATGACAAAATTTAAAGGAGCTTATATAACAATCATAATACTAGCTATGCAGTGATAAAATCAATAATAATTCATAACAATAACAATCATTTCAGGTATGTCCATTTGGAAAAGAGTTCAGGGTAATAATAGGATTTCACAAAAGCTAAAACGAACCACTTTCATCTCATTCATTTTAAAACCTGTCACTTCAAAATAAATACATAAGCATTTAAATGCACACAGTAATTTAAATTCGAATTATGAAACGTTTAGGTTTCATATGGTTCACTTATTAAAATATGGTGAAATGGGCATTCTTTTTAATTATTTGGAGAAAAAAAAAAAAAAGAAGACCATTATATGAAACTTTTTAGAACAATTAGCAATATGAGTAACATATTTTCTTTTTAATTTAGACACAAACATTTAATAACGTAATTCTAATGATTGATATCCAAACAAAGAGAATGATCATATTTCTCCCTGAGCCCTTGGAAAAATATGAGCCTCTTAAATTGGTTAATTAGCGGGTGTATGTTTACCTCCACAGAGGCCACAGGAAACACAGCACCAGTGACAAGCCCTTAGGGGTGGATAGCACCAAAGGCAGGGTACAATTAGGGAAAGGAGTGCTAAACCTATCCACCTCTTACTACAACTTTCATCTACAGGACCACACTCACAAGGGTGTTGACCGAAGTCACCCTCGGGATCAGACATACAATGGTAAAGCATGCATTGAGCACAAGAAATACATGCTACAGTATTTATACTAGATTTAACACAGTCCGGGGCGTATTCACAACTCCCTCTCACATTATTATCAGCGCAAAAGGGTTCTTGGCAATGCCTACAAGTTTCTTTTCTCCTACCACCTGAAGCACCACTTTTGCTTGTTGCTAGGCCTTGAGCACTAGGACTTCTTTTCTTTAAACTTCCTCCAGAATCCCTCCTCTGCCCTATATTTCCTTTACCTTCTTCCATCAATGGATATAAATATTCATGAACAGTGGTTAGTTGTATATAAGAGTATCCTCCTACAGGTGGCTCTTCACTCCCGGGTGGCTGTGGAAGAGGTTTTGTTTGTGATGGTGGTGTAGGTAGTGCTTTAGGTTTAACAAAAGGTGGTGTAGATTTTCCAGTAGGCAACTGTGCAGGAGCTTTACCTAAAGGTAAAGGTTGAGGAGGAGGTGTTTTTCTAATAGGGGGTGTTTTACCAGTAGATGAATCAGATGAAGAACGTGAATCGCCTCTTTCTACTGGCAAGTTTAATGTCTGCAAAAGAAAAATATATATAAATCATTAACATAGGTATTAATAGTAATAATATCATTTATATCATATCTTAATACATTATATGAATAATACATCTATTATCTTTAAAATAGTAAATAGGAGAATCAACTGATATATTTAATACCCAATTACTCATGAGTGACAGAACAAATTTACCATAGTAAATTTTAAATTAAACAAAGTACAATTAAAAGCTGCATGACATTTATAACTTAGGCCTTTTACTGAATAAATATTAAAACATCACATAGAAATATAAATCTTGATTCTTAAGAATTTTATGAAAATGGATTCTCTTTTTTAAGAAAATTTGTATATATTATTGGTTTCATCATATGAATGAAGTTTAGGACCTATACATAACAAATACAGGATCATGTTTGCAATATATAGTTTTTTTAAGAACTACGTACATGAGTTATAAATAATTGGAAAAAAAAAAAATGCTTGGCGTCATTTACGAGAAAATTGAAACACACTTAAAGAAGTGAGATATAGCTCAGTAGGGCTATTTAGAAAAAAAAAAATTTGGTTACTAAATGAGAAAAAAATCATTTTTACGACATTTGTATGTATTTCTCCTCTCGTGAAAAATACAAATAAAACCGCTAAAAAGGCTAGATATTGAGAATTTCTACTAAATTAGGTGAAACTGAATTGAAAACTGATAATATCACCCTTTTTTGAAATTAGCAATCCTGAATATATTATCATCTTTTATCCGTTACATATATTTTTAATTCATTATATTCGTTATAAATCTAGGTTAAAAAGAATTTTTCAAAAAAGAAAAGACAAATTTACAATACATTTAGCCAACGTTAAGCTTTAAAGATAAATCGAGTTTAGTTTCTGATAAAATACGCTATCTACGAAGAAAGAATAAAGAGCTTTCTAAAAATTGTTTCTTGAAAATAGATAGCCATTTAAATGTTGACATAAAACGATAGCAGGTGGCACAGGGGTATATACGGGGGAAGGGGAGGGACTTTCGGGCTGAAGCCTCCCCTCCCCTCTCCCTCCAAAATGGTAAAATGTAAACATGTTTTATGAAATAAATTATCTCTAAAATTACGATTGTTCATCTAATTACATTTAACAGGACTTAAACATAAGAAGCACATAAACACCAGTCCACTTCATATAGGTAGTTCATTTTTGATATTGAAATTGCAATTATTTTACCAGTAATTTTAACTATAAAAATTAGAATAACTAGTTTCTTTCTTTCTTCCGAAGTAATTGTCCTAATATATACATACAACAAAAAAATCTTTCAGGCTGAAACCCCTCCAAAATTAAATCCTGGATCCGTCAGTGGCAGGCGGAACTCACTTGCGTTTCTATTGAAAAAATTCTACTGAAACTCACCTGTTAAGGAAGTTTTCTCGAAAAATCAATATCGAACTACTTACATTATATTATTTACTTTTAATGAATAGTAAAAAGATAACCACTATACATTTAACTGTGAGAGATTCTTTATTTTACAAAAAATGCTGTCTGAATATATGGGTTAATTGAGAAATACACTGTTCAATCTACTATAATTTATTTATATAATGGAAATATAGATTAACTAAATTATATATGTAATTAATTAAGTACAATTATTACTTTTTACTTTCATTTACCTATATCTGAAATATAGAGTAAGTGTAAGTATTACGACCGTGAAAATTTTGGAATATGAGTTTTCAACGGAAATAGATGTTTTGAAGTCTGTTTAGTCCAAATAAACAAGTCCCGCAAAATGTCTGAGTGTTAGCAGTCAAAAACGAAAAGTCATAAGAAAGTTAAATTGCATATTTAAGGTTTTTATATGCCTCGGAAGACACACCATTTTTTCCTTAAAATCGGATAACCGGAAGTGCGACTTTATATCAACTTTGAAACACATTTTTATAATTTTCTCAAAAAACGGCTCTAACGATTTTAATTAAACTCCGTGTATCAAAGTATAATTGAGTGTTTCTTTAATATCATTTAGGTATTATCCCCATTGATGTCACTTCACAGGGCTTAAGTACCTTTAATATAATTATATAATTATTTTAATAAATTAACTCTCTTTTATTGACAGTATCTATAAAAAATGGCTAAATATGAAGCCTGAAAGAATATGATAATTGGTAACTGGAGAAAAAAAGAAAAATGCTTATCCAGGTTTAAAATTAATCTTCGGAAATAGCAGTCAGGTGGTATACGTATAATACATCGCTGTAAAGCGGAGAATTTTAGAAAAAATAATATCAAATAAATAAAACTGTAAAAGGTAACGGAGTGACGAAAAAAAATATAAATAATTATTTCAGAAAACTAACATTGTTAAACGTAAATCACATGTTTCCAATGAAATTAAATGAAATTTTCCTACTGAATGTAAACTTTAAATTTTTTTTCCAATTTTGAAAAAAGAATTATTTAAAATCCACCGAATCAGGCCAATGTCATTGTTTAAAATACTATTTAATTGTACTTGTGTGAAAGAAGAAGTGAAATATAAAAATATCTCATGGATATGTTTATAACCTTAAATACATTTGCTGTAGTTTAATAACTCTAGATATGATATTATATTTAAATAATTAGGTATCTATAGCCGTTTATTTCAAAAAATCATCAAGTAACCTTTTAGAAAATTAAATTAGTGAATCATTTGATGAATTTTTCCCTTTGGGAAATTCCAACATTATCCATTTACAATTAGTGTGACAACTTTTGACCTATCCCATGGCAGGCAATGAAAATCTCGTAATTTAATTTTAGTAAACTTTACAATGGAAAATAACAGTTTAATAACAAATAGTCCTAAAATCCATGATCATTTATAGGTCAAATATTCAGATGTACTTTCTAACCTCTTTAGGCATATATTAGCCTTTCTTATGACAGAATTGACTAAGTCCAACTTCAACATTATTTATTATTAATTTTAGTGATGTTTCTAGTGGCAAAATTTATATCTTTATTCACAGTTCTATATTTCAACACTGAAATCACCTACTATGGAATCAACTTACTCACTGTCTGTATAGATGCAACTTTTCCAACTAGAAATATCATTAAAATGACATTACTCTAAAATGTTGAAATTGGAGTTAGTCATTCTGTCAACTGAAAGGTTCAGAGACTGAAGTTATGTGGTTAATAAAACTATATTTTTATTGCCTACCTATAATCTTTAAGCTTTAGCTCCGTTTAAAACGTACTTCAAAAATCTTATAATAGCCCAACATTGACAGAAATTAATTTCTATTCAAAGTAGAGGGGTAAGTTGCGCACACCAGATTTTTTTTTTAAAGCAGCTATAATTTTTAAGCACAATATTATCTAAATGGTCGTTTTACAAGTGATTATTCATTAAATATTAATGGAAAAATAGTTATACATCCTTCAACAAAAGCTATTAAAATGTTTTAAATAGTATTACACACTCGGTCAAACCAGTTAGCTAACTTTATGAATGATTTCAAAGCAAAAAGTTTGATATTTTAAAGCCTATTAATATAAGTTACAGTATAACATATAAGTTAATCAGTTAATTCAATACGTATTACATAAAAACTATAATAAGCGTAACAAAAAGTCGCTAACGAATTTTCAAAAATATATATATTTAAAAAAAAATGGTATAATTTTTATTAATTAAATGTCAAGTGGTGGATTTTTCATATATGCAATATAGACAACTGTTTAAAGACATCACGTAAAAATAAATTTTTATGAAGTTAATTTCTCTTAAAAAGACATTATTAGGTTTATTCGCAAAAGAAAAACAATTTCACCAAATAAATTTATAATATAGAAAAAGTAATTCATAATGCCAAAAAAAAAGTGTGTATCTCGGAATTATCACAATTTCTTATAAATCGTACAGAACAGAGTTTGGACATTTCTAACTATTCACTAAATAAAATTAACGATATTTAATATGCTCCACCTGCATCGTGAAATCGTAATTACTAAATAAAACATGCACTAATGAAAATGAAAATAACGAAATGTAACTCTATAAACGTAGATATATGTACATTATTAATATTAACTCACAATTTATAACATCAAATATAGTGAAGATCATACGACGATCAAGGTGAAAAAGTAGCCATACTAAATGATACTGAATATATTTGCATTAGATGATTCAAAGACTGACGTCATGGCATACGGACATAACAGGAATACAAATTGAATTAATCAACACAATCCTAATTTTCAAGGCAGTATCAACAAACGTATGGGATGAAATATTAATTTTATCCAAACCATTTATGAAAACGAGTGAACACAAAATAATAACAATGAAATACTGAATTAAGTAATGTAATATTTATCGTATATTGATAAAAAAGTTTAAAAGACCTTGAAATATTACTTTTTAGAAAAAATTTACGAATTAAGAAAGAAATTTAAGATATGATTTAAACTAATACGATAAGTTTATCAACATATTTCCTGAAATTCTTTAAAACATGAACAAGGATGATCAGTCATAAGTTCGCCGTTTTTAGTTAGGAATTTGATTAATTAATTAGTAGGAATTTCGAAAATGCGTGATAAAGATTGACTTATCCAAAGGCGCAGAGATGCTCCAAAGGGGGTTCACGGCGGAACTGGCGCCATTAAATTTTTTGAGGAGGCACATTTTGACGGGGTTTTGAATTTTTGAGGAGGGCACATTTCGACGGGGTTGAATTTTCGGAATGCCAAGGAAAAAACATGGACGAGACCACAGCAAGTGTAATTTTTTTCTAATTATTTCGCTTGCAATGTTTTTAAAAACAGAAGAGCAATAAAGTTTCGTGGAAAGGGGAGGAGGAGATTTAAGAGCCATCGATCTTGGGGAGGATAGGCATCCCAGCAAAGGTGATAAAGATACAATTTAGTTCGATATAAATATTATTACCGTAATTACTTATAATTATTTGTCAACTATAATAAATCGTGATTTATTTGAACAATGTAGCAAGTTGGTCATAATTTGCCGAATTATTTCATACTTATCCGAACTATATCAAACTTATCCGA
This sequence comes from Nezara viridula, assembly GCA_928085145.1. Classification (NCBI taxonomy): domain Eukaryota; kingdom Metazoa; phylum Arthropoda; class Insecta; order Hemiptera; family Pentatomidae; genus Nezara; species Nezara viridula. The sequence continues at coordinate 90,349,319 of OV725079.1, read as the reverse complement.
AGGGTTTCTTTCTTCACATACTTGCATTAGCGGATCAAGGATTTAATTTGGGAGAGGCTACAGCCCGAAACTTTTTTTTTTTCATATATTTGGTACATTGACATTACTGTTATTATATACAGGTTGTGATTTTTTTTTTTTAACCTTTGTAAAAAGATATTCATTTTAGTTAACGAAATAGCATTGAAATAAACTTAACCGAACTAGCTACATCAAAAAACCATACGCAAAACAATTTCATGTAGGAAGAGCATCTTCATAAAAATTAATGCTATTTAAGAATAAAACATTGCAAATTCAAGACCCCGCAAATTAAATTTCATAGTAAACTGTTTTTTCGTGAACTTGGAAGTGGCGGGACAAAATCCGAAAAATTAAGAAATATTATAGTTTTTTCATACCAGCAATACATGTTAAAGAACTTCTTGTGAAGAATAAACTTTCATAACAAAAGACGTCAATTGCCATATAAAATGAGCTAGTGAAAAAGAGAAAAATCTTAAAGAATTGCCGCCCAATCAGTTCATTAGCATCGATTGTCAAAGTGTGTTAAGAAGTAATCCTGAAATATCTCCAAGACTTGTGGAAATTTCGCCATGATAATTCCATAATTCCTGAGTGGTTTTCGGCTCAGCTTTGTACAGAATAGTCTGCAAAGTTTCAAAATGACGTTACAAAGAAATTTAATGTAGCCACAGTGATGTTCATGGCGGATCATAAGTCTTTTAATACACATCGCATCCTCTATTGATTCAAATACTGAAATACTTATAATGCCTAGAACTGTACTTAGAGGAGATAGCTTCTGGAAGGCAAAATTTTATATGTGTAGAGCATCGCAAGCAATTATTTTAAGTTGATAACTAAATAATAAAAAAAAAAATCTCTTGGGATTTAACACTTTGAAGCTGTAAAGTTGAATTTCCGTAACGATTTAACTTTTTTTTTTTGTAATAGAAACGCCCATATCTACCATGTTTCTGTCTGTCAATATTGAAATAATTATAATTGTAAGTTGTGATCTTTTTTTAGGTGCAGATTTAATTTCACGTTAAAGAGAAAAATATTAATAGAGAGAAATTTCATTGCAATGGAAAAATAAAGATTTTGTATCAATACTTCGCTGTTTAATATGTAAATCGACAATTAATCTATAAACACTGACAGATCTTATAAGAACTATTAATAGCGGAATATGAAGCAAACAACGAATATTAACTTTGTTTATCCCTAAAAAAATATTTAATGGTATGTGTATACGGAATATAAGACCTAAAATACGCGTTTTATTCTTATTTTCAGACTAACTAAGGACACCCGTCCGGTTTAGAAAAAAAAAAAATACATTTCGCATCTCAGTATATTATCAGTACAATATTGAAACAATTACTTTCGACCGAAGTGGTTTCAAATATGTTTTAAAAAGAAACATACTTGAGATTTATTATCTCGCAACATGAAAAACCGTTAAATACGAATTTTCATACCAATAAAAAATAAAAACTCAAAATTTTAGCCTGGGCCAACTATCGATTTTTTTTTTTTTTTTGAAGTAATTGTAATATCTTTAACATGACCATAACTATTCACACGACAATCGGGGAGAGGGTGGGGAGGGAAATTTAGAGCCCTGTTAACTACAGCAAATGCCACAAACCATATCCTCATTTACAAATTTACAAATATTTTATTTTATTAAAAACATCGTAATTACGAGTTTTAAAGGATGCTAAGTAGAAATGAATCCCAATTGCTTTTTCATAACATATATTAAGATGGCATACTTACTAATATTTATTATTGAATAAAAATTGTCTAAATTTGAAAAACTGCAATAATTAAATATAAAAATAGTATAATTAAAACAAAAAAACTGAGTTCAGGAATAGGTAATTCCATCCAACTTAAGGGAATGAAGAATGTACCTGCATATCTACTTAATTAGTAATGATTTATGGCGATTGTTGTTGTAAAGATGATGAAAGTATTCATTGTCAGTTTTAAACAAAAGTAATGTAAATTTATTTTATTTTATTTTTAATTTATTTATTAAAAAAAAAAACTTCAGTAAGTAAAGTAGTATTTATTTTATTATAAATAAAAATATTTGATATTAATATCATAAGATAATCAAGTCTGGGTAACCTTGCAATAAATAGGCCCCAAGGCAGCAGTGGGTTTACCCTGATTACAATCTTTAGACCACAAATTGTTCCATTCCCCACAAGCCAGAAATGGACAGATTAAAAAAAAACAAGATCAAGTTCAGTGTGCATGATCCTTTAAGCACTTACTTATTTTGTCTTCATCCTATTATGAAATCTATTTTTGAAGCTTTTCTGAGTTTAAATCCTTCCCAACTGTTTTTTTTTTTTTTTTTTTTTTTTTTTTTTAACTTCTTACTAAATTAATCCTAAAAAAAAAAATATTGTTGCCTAAATAGATGTTAACATTGCATTGATAACTGAAAATCACCAAACAGGAAAGTTTATAAAAAATAAAATTAACTACCTGAAAAATTCAATAACAATCATGAGGGTAAATATTTGAATCATAGAATTTCTACTATTCCTTCAAAGACCCTTCAGTACCGAATAAAATAATCAGATCTTAATAAACCTGTCACTGTATCTCAGCATTACTTCCTAACCCTCACACATTTATTTTTTATCTCTAATACATACATTAAAAAAAAAAACAAAAAAAAACATTGAAGCTATTTTAGAGAGTATTAAAAATATTCTTAACTCATCTAACACAATATCTATCTATTAGTTTATAACCCTCAGGTATGTGCACGGGCGGATCTACGGGGAGGGGGGGGGGCTTTCGGGCTGAAGCCCCCCTCCCAAAATGGCAAAATATAACCATGTTTTATCGAAAAAAATATAAAAAAAGTATCTCTTAAAGTATTATTGTTCGTGTGATTAATATCAAAAGGGCTTTAGGAATCACTTAAACACCATTTCATACAGGTAGTTAGTTTCTTTCTTTTTTTCCAAAGTAATCCACGTTATTTTTATGAAAAAAAAGCTTTCGGGCTGAAGCCCCCCCCCAAAATTAAATCCTGGATCCGCTAGTGGGTTTGTGAATATAGTCAATTGCTCAGCAAGACACACTTTCTATTTGATAGTAATCCCTTAAGGAATAGAAATATAAAATGTATCACTCAATGAGTTTAGACTTATACCACCAAGAGAGCTACATGGTATGAGTCTAATGAAATAAAATATTTATATCTATAACCATTGTAAGATTTAAAATCACAATTTTTTAAACTCTGAAAGTTGATTTTCAAGATGAGAATTTTTTTTTTTTGCATTTTATTTGTGTCTGTGGTCTCTTAAGAGCTGATTTTGAAGTAATTTTCATTTTGATATGACAAACAAGATTTTCTACAACTTTAGAGACTAATGCTTTTGAGTTGACTTGGCATTCATCAGAAACCAAAATTATTTGTAGAAATATATATATTTTTTATCTTTGATTTTAAGTTCTTTGAAAAGGAGCTTTTCATTCATCCGTTATCTTAAGATATTTATTTATTATAATAGTACCTTCTCCTGTCTCAGACACTAGCTAAAAAACAGCAGAATTTCCTGACCATGATAGAATTCTATAGCCCTAGAAGTCTTCAGTCTTATCTAGATAGTATGGGTGATCCTACTTTCATGGTTAATTTTCTATTTGTACTGAACAGCTCTAATATGAAAGTAAGTCAAGAAGAAAAGGGAAATTGAAAAAATCTATATATTTATTGCGCAAACATAAATAACACTGTAGAGGAAGGAGATGGTCGGGTGTGGCGGTCATAAATATTTTAAGCCAACATTCAACCCGACTTTGCAGGTCCTCAGGAAGGTGCGCTCAGAAAGGAGTTTCAAATAAATTCAGATTTAAATAAATAATACTAGCATTACTTTTCAACATAATCCTCTCCTACTTCTATGCACTCAGTCAATCCTCTAACGAGCATTTGAATTCTTTCCTCGAAGAAATATCTCGGCCAGAAAATTTTGCTTGCTTCAATGGCCTCTTCATCAGATCGATAATGAAGCTCTTGCAACTCCACTTTTAATGGGCCAAAAATGTGAAAATCACTTGGAGCCAAGTCTGGACAATAGGGTGGATGGTTCAACAGTTGAAAACCGACAATTTGAAGGCATAGGACTGTATTTTTGGCGTTACGACGAACATTATCCTGAAGCAAAATCACCCCTTTTGAAATTTTAAGTATTTGTGATTAATCCAGTGGGGATGAAACCTCCCTTCTTATCTTATCTTATGTCACATAACCTCCCTCCTTATCTCCTGTAAGCTGTTGTTATCCTTTGGTTACGTGTGAGTTATTCCATTGTTTATAGTTCAAATGGATATTACATTGTGGGAATTGCCGTTTTCAGAAGAAGCTTTCAAATATTTTCAAAAGGCCGGAATAATTCCAAAGGTGAAATTCTGTGAAGGTCATAAAGTGAAGTTTGACAGGAAGACAAAATGGAGATTTTTTCATACCAGTTGTAACAAAAACGTATCTATAAGAAAAGGAACGTGGTTAGAGGGGTCAAAGATAACTTTTTCAACAGCTTTAAAATTAATTTATGAGTGGTCTCACAATTTAACAACAATACAGCGGGGCAAAGAGTGTTTTTGTCTATTCCCATTTCCATAAATATGACATTCGTTTTTGTCTATTTCTATATGTTCTATTTCTATATATATATATATATATATATGTCGCAAAATAAAAGTGTTTTCTTATTATTACATTTGTTTTTATGTTTTTCCATTTCAGTAAATATGACATTCGTTTTTGCCTATTTCAATTTCCATAAATATGAATACCAAGATAGGTATTATGAATGCCTTATCAGAATTATCAGTGTTTAGGTTATAAACATTGGCAGATAGCAGTCCATCCCGACCAGATTCTTCATAAGTACCAAATTTGACAATGCCTTTTGGATTTTAGTTTTGATTTAAATAAATGCAGTAGCCCACAGTAGCTGTGACTATTTATTGTTTGATCTTTAGGTTTAAAGTCAATCAAAATTGGACCTTCCACATCCCAAAAAATCGTCATCATAAGCTTTCCTGAAGGCATCAGAATTCGGAACTATTTTGCTGTGGGACATGAAGGATGTTTCCGCACCAAACTTTGTCGCTTATTCTCTGGTTCAAAGTGACGGACCCATTTCTCTATAATGATTATTATTCGTTTAAGGAATGAGCCCCTTCCCCTTTTTTTGTAGCATTCCAAATCTTTCTGAGAGTTTCAAACGACTGTCTTTGTAGATGCTGGTCAGTTGACGTGAAACCCAGCGAATACAGACTTTTCGAAACTTTAGAGAATGAGGGATGCTTGATTCAGCTGGTCTGGTTCTAATGATAAGCAATACTAATTCACAAATGTCTTTAGGTTGAATACCTGCAAATGTGTTGAATCAAATAAGGATAACAATAATGTGAGACATGATGGAGACCAGTGCCTCTTCTTGGCTTCATAATAGATCATAAGACAGTCAAAGAGATCTCTCATTTAACTCCTTTCTAACCTTCACAATGTATTTTTCATAATATCCATTCTAGTCTTACATATTGCAGTATATGTCTTAGGATGACAAAATATTTTTCAATTAGTTTTTTTATTGTAAAATATCTTACATGATGTTTTAAATCTTATCTTCTACAATATGTATCTGTAAGTCCATGTGCAGTAGTTTGTGACAAGTATACCATGGAGATGGTGTAATGTTTTGAAATGTCTTCAATTGCCAAATTTCATTTTATTTAGGTATCCCTTAAATTTATGTAGTATATAAACAAATAGTATTTTCAATATCGAGTGGAATGTCATATGTCTTAAAGTGATGCAAGAACCGAACCTTGGGTCTCCTGGTCTTAATTTGGTAAAGAAATAAAATTTTTAAGCCTCGCCAGACAAAAATGAAAGACAGAAGATTATAAATTGGAGAGAGAAGTCTTTTCAGTTTGTTTAGATATAAAGTACAGCAGCATTGGTTGACAGATCGTATCAGGTAAAAACTTCAACCCATAAAGGGTCCTGGGTTCAATACTATGTAGAGAAAGTACTGTTTCATGGTCAGCAGTTGTGCAAGAAGGTGATTTGACCAAGACCAGGTTTTCTCCCTTAATTAATTATATAATTAAGATTACCCACTTTATAGAGGCTGGATGTGCCCCAGGAGGGTCTCTCAACCTGAGAGACGATCCACAACCGATGAAACAGAATAAATAATTTATCTGCCATAAGACAGGATTCGAACCTGAGACCTTGAGCATTATAAGCTCTGCACCCTACCACTGAGCAACCCTACTTCCTGTCATATTGTTATGTCATGATATGATGTTAATATCATCAAAATCATTATCTTTATTTCTATAGAGGTGTTTTATAAGTAATATATTCGGTTAGAAACTAAATAAAAAAAGGTAAAGGCTTTAAGGAAATGTAAGTTACTCCATTACTTATTTAAGTTTGGAAGTAAGAGGGCTTCAAGGAGAAGGCTTTATCCAAGTTTAATTAAAATCATTGCAGCCGTTTAGGCGCTACAGTCTGTAGTGACACACATTTTTCGACCAACTTTCCGAAACAAAAGGACGGATGAAAATTACATATATACATAAAAACACTCCTGAATCCGATAGAAACGTTATGTAAAAATTTCAAAGCAATCGGTGAAGAAATTTCGGAGATTAACCGTTTTGAACAAGCGAACATTTACATTTTTATTTATATAGATTAGAAATAATTAAATTTCTCTAAGTGTTACCTGTTATATGAATATTACAGAAGTTGTCTCCAATAAACTCATACATATATACAAAGAGGCCCAGCCAGAAATATTTATTAAAGGAGTGATAGTGTACCAAAATCGTAGTTTAGTGCCACCAACCGTACCTTCCTATCTCAAAGGGTTGTCGAGAAACGACATTTTAAAGGGTTTTCCATATTTAAAAAAAAAAAATTTAATTGAATTTTAATTTTTGTCAGCACTCAAGGAATATATAGTGAAATTCTAATATAATAGCAACCAATTTTCAGAAAAATATCATCAAAGAAAAAATGTATTTAAATTTTTTAATTTGAGTTCTACCAATGGGTAGTTTCTCTTCATGTTGTACATGCCATGTTACAAATTTCTCATTTACTTATTGTATTCTCTATGTAATACAGTTGTAAATTCCATTGAAATAATAAAAAAAAAAAAAAAAAAATTTTAAATATAAAAATAAAAATATAAATAAAATAAAAGAAAAAAATGTATAAAAACAATTTATTTTTATAAATAATCGGTTGAATCTCACACAATGAATGTTCGAATAACTACCTTGCAAATTTCAAAACAGTTGCTTTATTTTCTAATTGTGCACACAACTTTCTGAAGCTAGTAGTATGATTTCTGAGAAATATAAAGTTTGGAAGCTCAAAAACATTAGATATTTACAATACCTATATCTGGGTAGTATTTGTTGGTTACATGAGAATTGTGGGTGGTTAACTATTGAAATGCCATTTATAGTTCCTCCAACAATAATTCAATACTTTAGCAAATTTGAAAATTTTGTATATTGGCAAAATTATAAAAAGCACTTGGTTTCTTACAAAATAGAAAAAAGGTCTTAAATAAATTCTTATCAAGACGCAGCTATTTTACAAAACTATGGAAAATATCACTGCCCAGGCACAAGAATTTCATAACATAACTTTTTAAGTAGAAATTAGAGCTAATAAAATAACTGTTCAAAAATGCTTATCTTCTTGTTGGAGGTATAAACTGAATTTCCAACATCATCAATTTTTTTGTTATGCATTATTGAGGAAGTTGGTGGTCAGATTCTAGTACTCATAGATACCATTAAAAAAATATTTTAAAAATACTAGGAATTCAAATTGTTGTATTTAAATTTTTTGAACTCTCAAACTCAAAATCTTTTCATAATTATTACAGCTGCACTAAGTTGGAAGATCTTTGAAATGCACCAACTTTTTTTTTTAATCTTCAAATATGATTGCATGACATTCCATCAAGTACTTTTGAAAATTATTCTTGTATTTTTCATAATTTATTTACTTTGCTTTGACTGCTATGATCGCCTGATGAGATGATATTGGTTGCTATCATAATATTATACACATCATAATACACAATACTTCAAATTAGAATATTTAATGTAAGAAAAGCTGGCCAGCACAGTGAGCAGTTTCAACGTCAGTAGCGGTAAGAAGTAACAGATAGCAGTCACTGCCACCTGCTTTATGGTATTTTTTTTAAAGGTGGAGCATATACATAACTGTTAGAAAATTAATTATGGATGAAACAAAATTTTTAAGACTTCGAGTAAAGATATTTTTATTGGGATAGCCGACATTATGACCCACATCTTTGGATCGAAACGTCGGCTAATCCAATAAAAATATCCTGGCTGTAAGTCCTGAAAATTTTGTTTCATCCATATAATTGGTCAGATGACTATTTACCCATCTAGAAAAGTAATTAAATTCCACGAGATATGAAAAAAATCATCAAATTTAGAAAATTTTTGTTCTTAACCTGGCCATTTCTTTTATAAGAAGTCATCATCTTACCAGCCTATTCAGTCAGTTACCAGCCTATTCTAGCCCGAGTGGAAAGATAAAAATTCCCTCTATATGTCCATCACAAATTAATTTTTGACCTGCTCAGGTCGGATTCGAAACATATAGACCATTTTGTGTGACTAGGTTATTTGGACTCAGGAGTTCTTGAAACAAGTTTTTCTCAATGAATAAAAACATATTTTCGACTAATCCAAATTTGAAATTGTAAAAGGTCCCAATAATTTTTCTTACTATTTATTTCATATTCAGGTATGAAATTAAATTAATTTCATACAAGTGAAAGCACAAATTATCATTATAATTGTTTTGGTTTTTATGAAGAATTTTTGTATGTTTTCAAAAAATTTTGCAAAATGGACTTGGGTGAGTTTGTAACTAGACACCTCATAAATTCTTTGAATTATTCTAACCATATTTGCGAGGGTGAATGAAATATAAATGTGGTTTTATTATATATATATTGAAAAACAAAAGATAATTATAATTTATTTATCCATAAAGTTTCTCAGTTTAGAAATACATTCTTCCCAGTGAGAAGAAAGATTTTTGAAGTTTGTTAAATCAGGAGCTAATTGCACACGAGTCCATCCATGCCCCCTCATCTTCAAATAGCTTATAAATTAAACTGCTAGAGAAGCAGTTTGTGACATAACATGTTAAAATAGATTAAAAACCAATTTTGGTTAAAAATAAAAAATCGGTTTCGAGATACCTACCCCACATAAAGCATTGGTGGTTCGCATGATACATTTTTTTTTAAAATAGTAAATAAATTATTTAAATAAACAAAAGCTCATTCAAGAATGATAAAAAAACAACCAATATTGAACATTTCACACACTAATTATAACATATGTATCAAGCTACCCGCACCTGGACTAAAAGAAAATTATAAATTAATGAAATATTTTGATTAAATAGCAAAAACAGAACAAAGTTCTAATCTATTATATTGATATAATCGTAGTAATAGAATTCTTTCACATCTTATTAATCATTAGAGCAATAGAAAATCAAATCAATTACCATAAATACATCATCGTCTCCTACATCTTCAATATGTTTTTGTTGAAATAATTTTTGATATTGAGCAGCCAAACCTGTGGAATAAAATCAATTTTAGAACCAAAAAGCTATTTCAAATTAAAACAATAATTGTATAAACAATAATATTATGTCTAGTGTTACCAATAAAGTTCTATGAAAATAAGCAACTACACCTTGCCAATAATTAGATAACAGTCCAAGGTTTGCCTTATGGCACTAATTTATTCTCCTTACTCTCTGATTTTAATAACAAAATATTTACAAATAGACATATATTACAAAATCATAACACTCAATTGTAATTTATGTATATATAAGTAAAATTCGAGGGTAAAAAAAAACAATATAATATTATGAAACAAAAAAAAACATTGCTTAACATGTAATACATAAGCATTGTAAAACTGTGCAGGAACATTAAACAATAATGTTTGCAAAAACTAGAACATTTAAGAATTAAGTATTGAAAATATCTTTTCTTCAACAATCCACATTTTCAGCAAAGATTTTTGTTAGGAACTCGCTTTTGGCATTTTTCACACTGGGTATTAGCAATGGTAGTAAAAAAATATCTATCACTCTTACACAAAAGTAAAAAAGTGGCAGATTGATATAGAAAATCCAGTGTTTAAGGGATGAGGATAAGGGAGCAGAGGAAAGAAAGGTTTCATGATTCGATATCTCTCTCAATGAATAAGAATAAAGTAAGTAATTTTTCCCTCACTCAAATCAGTGTTTTGGTTTCTTGGATATTACTAAGTAATGTTTCCTACCCAAAGCAACTGATATGAAATGAGGTTTCGTTTTTTCTGTTTTTTTATTTAGAAGTTCAAAATAAACTGATTATATTACTTTCTTAATTTAAAGTACAAGTATATATGATAAATCGTGGATTTGATAAATTGAATAAAATTGTCAATGAAAACCTCGGTATAGATCTGTTTAAGTGAAATGTTACAAAAAAATATCTGTTTTAGTATGAAACTACAAAAAAAAAAAAAAAAAAAAAAATATCCTAGAAAAATTTATATTTTAAACCAACAATTGTAGATTGGCAAAGATCTGTTGAGAACTACAATTCCCCTTATACATCCATCATAAAGGAGGAGTCCTTCACATCCGATTAATTAATTGTGCACAAATCTTAGAAGTTTCTTCCAATTATATTACTTATCAATCATTAAATGTTTACATAAACAAAAATTAAAAAAATATATATAAATTTGTCACTAGTTGCGATTGATATTAATATTTTTTATAATTACAGCAGGATAGTGATTGCAGTGTCATATAAAATTTAAACATCAAAAATATGTATTCCTGTGACATATTTATACATGATTACAGCATACTAGAACCAAAGGTAATACTGGACAAGTGAATCTAACCATTTTTTAAAAACATCATAATTTAACTTGTCAGGTCTTCTCATTATAACACAACAAAGTTCGAACACTGTTATGATAGGAATTTGGACTATCACCGATGTTGTTCAACTTAGCGCTGGCGGAGAAGGTATAAGAACATCACACAAAAATTGAGGAGTCCATGACAAAATGAATCATAAAATTTTTGGATATGCAGATGATATAGCTGTCCTTGGAAGTAATCAAGAGAACATTGAGAAACTCACTAAGATTCGGAGAACAATTCGGTCTAGAAGTAAATTAAGAAAAAACAAACTATATGATAAGAAAAAAATCCAAACCCAATAATTGGATCTGTGTAGAAGGAAAATCGTTCCCGAGAGTAGAAAAATTCAACTACCACGGTCCACAATAACCTCAATAAATGACCAATGGTCAGAAATAGAGCAGAGTATAACAAGGGCAAACAGAGCTTTCTTCTCCCTTTCAAAGGTATTGAAACCCTAAAAAATTTCAAGAAATCTCCAATTAAGGGTGTACAATCCTATGATAAAACCAGTTCTGGTATATGGCTGTGAGACCTAGACACTAACCAGCACTCTAGAAATAAGTATAGAAAGGTTTGAGAGGAAAATTCGCCACACAGTAATATGAACAATCTATACAGAATACTAACACATGGAGAATAATGACCAATAAAGAGCTACTTACAGAAACTGGTCAATCAATATTGATGAACATTGAAATATGGTCAATTGCACATTATATGAAGACAATGAGGTTAATATGGCTGGAGCAAGAAGTTCGGAGCAATCCATCTGGAAGCCTCTACATGATAATGAATGCCCCAATAGTAGGCAAAATATCACATGGAAGGCAAAAAGCAGATGGATAGATCGAATCAAGAAACATGCAATAGAGCTGCGTGCAGATAACTGAAAAGAAATAGCCCAAGACAGGAAGAGAAGGAGCAGGCTTGTTAAAGCAGCAAAAGATCTACAAGGTCTGTAATGAGAAGAAGAAAAAAGTAAATTTTATTTATTATCAAAATGCCAACAGAAAAAAAAGTACCTTGAATGCTTTGATAGCTAATGACTCATTTGAAACATATTATGACAAATTGTTAAATATAAATAAAACAAAATTAATACATTAGATTACTGCAATAATAACTGTTTCTGAATACCAGACCAATAGAGGATAAGGTAAATGACCAACTATTGCAATTTTACAGGTGATCTCTCAATACCATACCGAAGAAAAATATCACAGATAATAGAAATTAGTTCTAATACTGGAAAAATGCACCATAAAAAATAAATAACAGTTATACATAAATAAAAGGATAATACTTCACAAAAACTCCTCGCTCTGCTCTATTTGGGTACATGCTTCTAATATATTGGGTTGAGGAAAAAGTAATTTTGTTTTGTTTCATGTTTTTCAATTTTCTTTATATAAATTTCAAACACTAACAGATATATGTGCCATTTTGATCAATGAAATTTTGCCACTTTTCTGGTAAAACATAAGTTATATAGCAGTTCTGAGATTTTTGAGCAAAAAACTGAACCAAGTGATTTTCACAATCATCTTTTGATGCCTAGTTTACACAATTGAGGAATGTCTACAGAGATCGTATTAATGATAGTCAAGCAGCACAAGTTCTGGGTTATTCGATGGATGCATCAAAACTTCCCAGCCAAGCTCTATCAATTTGTGCCGGGTCATTAAAGATATATATGGGCCTAGCATTGTTGTGATGGAAGACAACGCCTTTCCGATTAATCAAGTTTTCTTAAGGCCAATTTTTTTTAATCATCTGCTTCAATCGCACTTCTTATTCACAGGAGAATTCGCAGAAGTTGACAGAACAGATGATTTGGCCAGGTTTAAGCAGCTCATGATTAACAATTTCTCTCCAATCCCACCAAATATTCACCATCCTTGGCGTCAATCTGGGATTTGTCACTGTTAGCTTAACTTCTCCAGGCTTTGACCATGATCTTTTGCACACATCATTGTCATACGTGATCCACTTTTCATCACCTGTAATCATTTGTTTAAAAAATGGCTCGAATTCGTTTTGTTTCATAAGCAATTCACAAAGTAAAACTCATTCTATTAAATTTTTCATTGTAATTTCATGTAGAACCGAAGTATCGAGTTTTTTTTTTTTGTATCTAGCCTTATGTAAATGGTTTTAAACTGTTCACTAATCGATTTTTAGTTCCTTAGCAATGTTGAAACATGAAAAATGTTGGTCTACCTCGGTTTTGAAGGATTTCATCAACTTTTTGGCTGGACAGGGTGAGGTTTATTTTTAATGTCAAAATTTGCGAAACCAAAACGAGCAAACCAACATGGCATTCACTTGAGCAATCATTACCATAAACATTATGTAATTTAAAATGAGCCTGCACTGCATTTTTCGGAAATAAAACAGCAAAATATGATGAAAATGATCTTCAGTTTCAAAGTGCAACAACTGTTGACTGAGTAAATGAATGCCGTTATTTTTGTAGATAGAATGTTCTATGGACTGTGGTCTTTCAAATGCACTGCGGAATGGTTTCATTTTACAAGGATTACAATAGATAAGAGACTTTAAAGCCGCCTATTGGGGTAAAACAAAATTACTTTTTCATTAACTCAATATAATTTTTAATAAGTATGATAATAATTAGTTTATATTTAGAAAATTCCAACCACACAGTCTTATGTCTCCAAAAACACAGTCTTATGCGGGCAAAAAATAAAAGCCTATCTGATGATGATAATAATAATATTTCACATGTTATTAACTTACCATCCAGTAATTCTTCCACAGCTGTCCTTACACCCTTATCAAAAGCCCTTGCATCAGCAGCTGTTTGAAAGGTCAAACCAAATTTTTTATCTCCTGTTTTCCAGTGATGAAAAGTAGGCATAACTTTATTATATTCAAAATCTTTTTTTATAACACAGCTAAGTATAATCTGAAAATATTAGACATACAAAATATTATTTCTTAAGATAATAATTAACAGATTAAAAAAATAGACTAAATTAAAGTTATTTACCGCTTGGTCTGAGATTCGCTTTCCATAAATAAGGTACTCATGTTTGGTTTCTTCTGAATGTTCTGAGGTGATGACACGCTTTCGGACAGACACGTTGGATAGGCCCCCTCCACCCATTGGAACCCATCCACCCGTGCTGTCATCGCGTATCATCACCTGCGCTCGGACACGCACCAGGTAGTTACCACTAAAAATACATTATATTATTGAAATAAATTAAAATAATTAAAGAATAAATCATTGCATTAATAATACAAGAAGATTTTTATTATATATTACACCTAGGCCTGTCATAAATATTGTTACAAGGAAATATATACAGATTTCAACAGAAAAATTAATTTTTTCAAGAACTTTATTAGAAAGCAAAATGTATATCTATAGGGAGTAAAACAAAATATAAATTACTCATGTCCCCCTTTAGCCTTGTAGCCAGGTATTTAATCATCGTGGCCAGTCATCAATAGCAGCACCCAGCACTTCTTGAGGAAAGCACTCAACTGCTCGGACCAGATTGAGGCTTTCATTAGGGTGTGCTCTGTGGTATGCCATCCTCTCCAGTTCGAACCAAAGCCGATAATCTAGTGGGTTGAGATCTGGGCTTCCTGAGACACAATCCAAGGCAGAGATGAACTCTGGAATGTTCTTTTGCAGCCACTGCTGAGGTGACCTGGCCTTGTGAGCTGGAGTGGAATCCTGCTGGAAAACTCAATGACTTCCAGCAAAGAGAGTATCATTTAGAGGCTTGGTAACAGGTTCCAAAATACCGTCCTCATAGTTTTTAACGGCTGTTTTAACTCCTTTTTAAAAAAATAGAGCTATGTGGTGTCATCAAAGCAAACTCCCTACCAAACCATCACTGAGGAAGGGTGATGACCTCTTTCTACTCTTCCAATGACTTCCTGGACCTCTCCTCTTTAGAGCTGTGCGTATACACACGATCATTTTGGCGAATAATTTTTTTTTTCAATTGTAAAAATGTTCTCACCGCTAAACAGAATCTTTCGATGAAGACCATTGGTGTAATGGCCAAGGAGCACTTTGCACCAATCCACTTTAATTTTTTTTTAGGGAAGTGGTAGCCTTTGCCCTGTCATTCTTCGAAATGGACACATCCTACGGTTACTTTTTACTATGTGAAACATTGATCTGACTGAGATTCCCACTTCCCAAGACATGATTTGTTGTTTTCGAATGGGATTTCTACTGATTCGAACAGCCACTGCTCTCACTGCATTTGCTGTTCTCACAGTGCGGGGACAGTCCGGTCAAGATCTATCACATACAGATAGGGCCTCATTATGTCTATTTATAGTGTGATACACGAATATACGGCTGATACTCAAAGGCTTCAAAGTGTTGAAAGTCTCTGATCTACCAGCTATTCGGTTTTCTTTATCACCCCACTCCATGTAACTGAGCGAAAGAAAAATATAAACTAATTGGGATTATTATCCTGACAATAACCTGATAGAGGTAAGGATTATCTAAATGATGGCCAAGGATGTAAACAAAGTTCAACTTTAGTAACAGTATTTAGGGCAGAACAAGCACTATACCAGTAATTTTTATATGAATCGATAAAAAATCAAGTAGATATAAACTGATATTTGAGAATCTTAAAAGAACTAGAACATATCTCTACTGTTAGTGCAAAAATTCGTATGTTGAGTTTTTGTACAAAAACATAAAACCGATTATTTTTTTAAGATTCATTAGTATAATTTCATGTTTTATTTACCTCTGCTATTTGCCTATTACTAGAGGACTAGTTATAGCAGTTGCAGACTATAAGATGCCACTTTTAGCATAACTAGAATAAACATGTAAAATTATTACATATGACATTTTGCACTAACAGCAGCGATAGTTTTTCTATTTACTCATTATATTAGGGGCAATAACTAATATTTAAAACTCAGATTTACCAATTGGTATAAGTATTATAAAATTAACATTAATGTAAATATTAACTGTCTATTATTAATGTTGGGAGAGGTTTTTAGATAACTGAACCTAAATTTAGCCAGACATACTTATATAACAATTAAAACAAACATTTCTTCAATAATGAACTAACTTTGTCAAAAATAAAAAACTGATTCATCTACAAAGATCATGAATTCTTATTTATTATAATAGATTGATGGTTGACTATAGTAAATAATTGAAGAGAAGATGATTGGGGTTTTCATTCAAAATACAAAGTAAAAACAAATAAATTATATTTATTTCCTTTTTTATTCCCAACATTATGACATGACATCCCAACATAAGTTTCAGAATTTCATTAGACAAGATAACATGTAACATAAATGTATATATTATATCTTATCTTGTCATCGCTTAGCCCCAATGAAGGCCTGAAACATAGCCACAAAGGAAATAAAAATAAATATAATCTATTTATTTTTACTTTGTATTTTGACTGAAATCCTTAACCAACTTCTCTTAAAAAAATTCATATATATTGATTTGATATTATCATATACATGATAGATATTTTTTTTAAATTATCTTATAAACTATGCATACACATAATGTTCAACTAAATTAAGATGTGACATGCTTTTTAGATGAAGAATCGACAAGTAATAAATATCATTGGTGGCATATTGCTCTAATAAAATAAATAAATACTTAAAATAATCCAAATTTCATTACATTACTTTACAAAAAAAGTAATAATAATAATTGTACCTATGTTAATTAAAATAACCCTAAAAAAGACATATTATTACATTTATGGTAAGTAGTTTACCAGGAATTCCAGAGGGTGGAAAAACAACTTTACTACTCGAAATTTTTTGGAGCTCCTACTTTTCACTACATGGTCTCAGGAATCCATAGTAAATTCCTTACCTACATCTTAAGTACAAATACACTGCAATATAGAACAAGTATGAAAGTGACTGGACCAAAAATGTCAGAACCATGGGAGAAACTGAAGGAGGACCTATTCAAAATGATTCAACAAATAAAATGATGAGAGAACAAACTAATGATGGCCTGGAATCTATCAATATCTTGAAAATAAAACATTTTTGGAGTAGTGAAATTGTTTTCAGGAATCTCTAGAAAAATTGTATATTTTTAAAACCAGGTTTAAAAACAAGTAAATTAATGGTCTGTTAAAGGAACAATAAAAATAAATATAAAGCGTATCACTACTAAATAACAATAATGGCACATTTAAGTTAACATTTGCAATCTCTAAGTTTTAAAAATAAAAAAGAAAGAACTATTCAAGTAAAATTTAATATTTTCAAACATTGAACTTTAAATGGCAAAATGCAATGACATTTTTTATATTTCTCCTGTAAGGGGGCTTGTTTTCAAAAGTCTTATTTCTTTTTTATTTAACATTATTATGATTTGATACTTTCAAAAAATAAAAAACCCTTCAAACAGCACCAAAGTCTCATAGACCATAGACCTCATTAATGAAGAATAAAGTGATCATACAAATATTTTGATAAGGTTAAATTATATGGATGGATCAGTTTTACTGACTTTAATGAACGTGTTATTGATCACTGAAACCACACTTTAAAAAAAAATATATTAAATGAATATTCTTTAGGAAAAAAATAAATAAATAACGAATAAAGGACCACATGTAAATAGATTAGGACCATTTTTGGAAAGAAAATAAGGACTTATTACCCACTTTACTATGGGATTGAGGCACACTTCGTAATGAAATACGCTTGGAATTTTAAAACATTCTCGAATAAAATAAAATACTGCTCAAGGCTGGTTTTATAAATAAACTTATATCCACACAATTTTTTTCATTGGGTGTTTCTACTTGGGCTTCCATACTTATATCGATTCCTTAAAAAATTGATTAGAATCCACTTTGGAAACAACTGACTCAATTCAAAAGCGAACCAATGGATAACAGAATGTTACCATCATAATACTTTGTTAGAATATTAAACCATCTATGGAATCCAATGGACTCAGTTTCAACGAATTCTGGATCAGAATACATTATAAATACTACTTTAAATAATAGAAAAACCTAAAACAAGAAAAATATTTAGGAAATTTAGGTGTTAAAAGTTAATAATTCCTGGAGCACACCAAATCATTCACCATATATAGAAGAAAAATATAGCAGAGGTAATAGGAAAATTACTTATATTATTTCCATTGCTAATATTGAAACAAAAAAGTAAACAAATTTATGTTGAATGTAATTTGTATATTATCAAAATAACATATCGTAATGAATAGATTATTTATAGCTATTAATGGGACAGTACTTCATAATTTAAGAAGTCGGATTACTCTAATGCTATATCATGATTGGTCACTACGAAGAGAGGATAATGAGAATTAACGATATTCACACCATATATCAGAACATATTCAATTTTTGAAAAAAGTGCAAATAACATTGATAATAATTGCGATGAAGATAATGAATAATAAAAGGAATACATAACTTAAAAATGATATCAATTAAAAGCAACAAGTTTTAAAGGAAGTAAATTTGCCATAAAAAATTCAATAAAATTTGGAATCGACAGGAGGCTAGGTATCAACAAGAAACAGCAAAGATATAATTGAAGGCTCTGATGATAGTAAAATCAGAATAAATCTGGAACTAAGGCTATTTATAGTTGTACATCTGAAATACAGAATCTATTTTGACTAAGTCTGGAGGTAAGGAATAAAAATTCACATGTAATGTATGAATAAAACAAATGAATAAATATTAGTATTTATTAAACATTAAATTTAATGGATTTATTAAACATTAAAACAAAAAAAAATTCATAACTTGAACACACCAACCAAATATACAATCTGTTACTGATAATAACAATGATATCCAAAGTAATTATACCATAAATAATAAAATATGTTTTGGGGTCAGAAATAGTGTTTTATACAACTTCTACTCAATAATATTGATATACTAAAGGAAAAAATAATCTAAAAAATAAAATAAGCACCGCAACTTGAAACAATATGAACATTAAACAAAATGCTAATTTAAAAAGATATTTAATGTGAATTAAAAAAAAAACATTTTTAATTATACTTAATTTAGATAATTATGATAATGATTCAAATAATTTTCATTACTATGAATTTACAATAGTTTAAATACATACCAGTAACGTTTAAATGAGGTCCTAATTAAGAAATATTTCAACAACACAACACAAAAAAGGTAATGAAATGGGACTAACCTTCAATGGGTAAATGTTAATTCATGGAGCACATAACCTATACAGATAAACAACAAAAGATTATTGTAAAACCTCCCAAGTACACAAACAAATCTATCAATACCTCACTCTAGAAAACGAAAAAATAATAAATGTAGTGTTTTTTTTTAGTGAACATCACAAAACCAAAACACTTAAGTCACTTGGTAACCTAAATGTAAATTTAGGAAACCACTATTTTTCTCATATTCTTAGATCTACAAACCAACAAATTAGACAATGGAATTAAAGCACATAAACAAAATCGACTAACATCATGTTTACAAAGGAGAAACTTCACAATCACCATTCCATTCATTATCCATGGCCCCAAAATTTGAGGAATAAGAGTTTCATTAGAAAAACCTCTAGTAGTTGATCTTCCAGAGATTAAACAATTAGAAAATACATGAAGTCCTTTAAACTAAGCCAATGTAACACTATGCCAACCATAACTTCACTTCCAAATCTAACGTAAACGCCCATTAAAAAAGCACTGGTCACTAGTTAAATTGTTGGATTACTTACTCCTCACAAGATTCTGTCATCGTTTACAAAAAGAATAAACTTATGTCTCCCCCATTTTAACTTTTTCACTACCATTTTTGAAGCATATATAATACATCGGCTATACTTATAGGCAGGAAGTAAGCCTGGTCATGCGCCTCTCGGCTAGCACAGCGCAGGACTGCCTTTCTTTGCCATTCAATGAAATAAAAAAAATACTCCATCGATTCATAAAACAATAAACAGGAGTCAGTGCATTTTTGTATTTCATTTGCAAAAGCATATCTTCCATTATTCTTTTGAATATATTTTATGATCAAATTAATAGAAAATAAACTAAATATTGTGTATTAAAAAAAATATGAATGCTGAAATCGTTATATTCAAAAAAGCAAACTTGTCTAATTTGCTCTTATTTAAATAATTGACGGTTTAAACATTAAAAGATTTAAAATTTAGTTATGTAAGAATATTTAGTTGAGATACTAACAAATTAAATACGAAATTTAAAGTAATGTTTATATATGACAAAATCTAGATTGAATAAGTAAAAGTCAAAATGCGCTCCTTTTCTTGCTGCATTAAGAATTCTTTATTTATTATTTCATAATAAGTAAAAATAGTGCTAACTTACAGATAAACTTGTATCATAAAACTCTGCTTTTTATTTTATTTTTTTTTAATTGAGCTTTAAGAGGTTTTTATAAAGTTTATATTACAATATTGAAAACAATTAATGAATATAGCTTAATATATATATAAGTTTAATATAAATTTATTTTGTGTAAAAATTCCATTAAACTGTATGAGTGTAATAAATTAAATATATATTTATCATTGAATAACAATTTACACAACATAATGATGATTGCAGTTCACGTCAGAAAGAAGAGTTTTAAAACATTAACATAATAAAACAACTAAGAACAACGAATAAATTATTTCCTTACATTTCAAAATTAGATAATTTATGAAACAGATAAATTAGTCTGGATACGATTTAAAATATCAATTTTAAAAATAAATTTTCGTAAAGTAAACAATTAAAAGAAATAATTTTCTGTTTAAATCATAAATATTCTGTGAAATATTGAATTGTCTTAGATTAAGGATTCGATTTTTTTTTCAATGTGCGTTGCTGAAAAAATGCATGAAGTGTGAATGAATAGTAAATTACCCTAAAGCTCGTTTCATTGGTCATTTAATGTAAACCTAAGTAACGGATATGAAATACAATTTTAATAACGGTAAAATAAATATTACCACAAGTCTGATTTAATAATAAACTAGATTTATTTTTGTAATATTTTGTTATATTAACATTGATATTTAGCTCAAAATATCGGCTTTAACTATGGATGGTCAAATGTTAATTAGTAATTCATGTGTGTAAATGGTATAGAGATATCAGAATTTTCCTAATGAGCACATACATTTTGACGACTAGCCATCTATTTTGTAGAAAAAAATAAATCTTAACTTCGTTAAAACTATAGTTACTATTAATTTAGTTCAAAAGGAAATTTAATTTTAAAAACTTGTTTATTTGTGTTTATAGAAATAACACCAAGAGTAATTTTTTTGCTATCAGAAGGAACACTCGAATCGAAGTAGGTACTCGAATTTAAAAACATTGCCTAACCGGCCCCCACTCTTTGAGGACTTGCATTAAAGAATCGAAAGGAATGAATGAACGGTGGAACAAACCTAAAATCCCTCAGCCGGCGCAGAAATTCCCTATTCCCCCTTCCACCACATTCAAGTCCTAAGCAACCTTCTCAAGTACAATTTACGTTGGCTGAGAATTTTGCCAATTGTATACATTTAAAAAAAAGTAAGTTGAATCATTAAATAGCCAATAATTATCTTTAACTTGATTAATGGCCTCAAGTAAACCGTTATAGTCATTTTAGTGGGGTGGGACATATTTATAAGGGGTAATCTTTCCCTGCTCGTCAATAGAGGTTGATTTGCATACCTATGTTTTTTTTAGTCATAAAAATAATAACATTACGTATTTGCTAGTTTTTCTTTATCGTTAATCTTATTGTGGTTACGGATTATGATGTCAGGCGTTCTACTTTCCATAGAACGGTTAAACAATTCGTATTAACTATCTTACATCCGATGCTGGTTTTCAGAATCACTATCTGATCCAGAGGGGCCGAAGCCACCAAAAAATGGAAAAATAAATTTACTTTTTATTGGTATTTTATACTTCTTTATAAATATACCATATTTATTTCTGTAGATGATCTGAGGCAAATACTTAAACAATAAAAAAATTATCGCATATATTTTAGCTAGTTAATGGAAAATGTGACAAGAACAAAATCCTAAAAGCATTATTGTTCTTGTAATCGTTGTTTTTATTTATTTATTATTATTTACAGGTCTTCAAGGACCACTTAAACTTTATATAATACAACTTCTTACTATTTGTTTCAGTGAAATTTAAATAACAAAAAAAAAAAACCATTAAGACCATCAAAATAACACAAACTCTATTATATCGACTATAGCCAATAAAAACCTCATAGCTACAACAGTCTATTGGAAACACGTAAATCCAGCTCTATATAAAAAGAGAGATTTAAAATTACATACATATATTTAATTTGTGAATAAGTAAGAATTGTACTACATAGTAAAAATTATCTTAATTAAATTTTTATATCTCTACTCTTTTTATATGTATTTAAACTCTTATTTTTTCTACATTTTAAGATTTGCCAAAATACAGTTACTAGCTTATCAATAAAGCATCGATAAATTTAACGTCGTCATACTAATTGTAAATTGATAATTTAATTTCACACAGAGATATTCATCAAATTATTCACTAATTTAATTTTCTAAAATGTTACTTAATGATTTTTTGGAATAAATCGACGATATATACCTAATTATTTAAAAATATGATCGGATCTAAGTTATTAAGAAACTAATAATTCTATGTTGGACATAAGTTATTAAAATTATGAAAATATGTTTTACTCATCCATGAAATTTTTTTTTTCCACTTCTTCTTTAAAGCTTACCTTACACGATCAATGTTATTGAATCAATAATATTGATCATATTGATCACGTTGTATACAAATGTCAATATAATCGTTGCAATATATCCCTCACGCAGTCAATATATTCGATATTGACAATGTAAAAAGGGCTCCTTATCACAATTTCAATGAAATAAATTTTAAACAATTTCATTAGGTAACTCGATTCAGTAGATTATCTATACGATTTTTCACATTTAAAAATAATTTTAAAAGATTACATTAATTAACTACTTTCGTTTAGTTTCTATGAAACATTTGATTTCCGTTAAATAATATTAATTTTCAGAAATTATTATTTTGATTTTTTCGTTCGTCTCCATTATCTTTTACGACTTGGTACGACTTGTTTTTGTTTTGTTTTTTAAATTCTCAGCTTTCCAACCATAAATTATACGTGTAAATTCTGACTATTATTTTTAAAATTTAATTTTCATTCTTAAAAAACATGATTCTTTTTTCTCCTTTAGAAAATTATCATATTCTTTCATACTTTATATTGAGCCTTTTTGTATTATTGCTAACAATGGGAGAAAATTAATTATTTAAAAATAAAAGTACTTCAGAGGAAGAAATTTATTCAACAAACATTGGGCTTAAATTCCTCTCAGGTAACATCAACGAGGATAAGACCTAGATTACGTTAAAGGCCATTTAATTGTACATTAGTATACCGATTTTAATAAAAATCGTTTGAGCTTTTTTGGAGTAAAAATGTGTAAAATCTATGATATAAAGTGATACTTCCGGTTTGCCGATTTTAAGGAAAATGTTGCTGTAACATCATATTCGTAAACCCACCTCAAATACGAAATATCAGTATCGTAAGGCTTTTTTTTAGCTGGTCTGTTAAGATACACCACACCTACTGACTCACACTGACACAAACGATTTTGTGGAACTTCAATATTTGGGCTCAGGGTGACCTCAAACGGAAAATTTTCACGATCACAATACTTTCCCTTACTATATATTACATATATATAGGTAAATGAAAGCAATAATGTGGTCAATATAGCCCGGTCAAAATGCCAAATAGGAGGCCTGGTATTTTTTAAAATATTTATTTATTAATAACGGTAATTATTTTGGAAGAAAGAGAAAGAAACTATATAAAATGAAGTTTAAGCGTTCCTTGAATCTTTCCCCCCAGAAAAACTATGTTTACTACGAAAATAACGCTTTTAGGGATAAAATGTTTGAAAATGGTTATCAAATTCTGTCTCCTTGAAGTACCAGTATTTTCTTCAAAAATATTTACAGTAAATCATTAAAAATCTGATTGTTTTTTTGTGTGTGTATGAGGTGAGATACTTCTTATTATATAAATTACTAAAATACATATTTGCACATACTTCATTAAAAAAAAATTCACCTGAAGAGAAAGTACACCAATAGTTTTTTAACAGGTCTCAACTTCAGTGACTAGTTCTTGTCGTATGAAGTGAACTTTTTTATGTCCTAATCCTAATATCAAGGTTTTCATAAAATATTATACAGGGAATCAATCGTTGGGTTGAATTTTGCTTAAAAATATTAAATAGTAATACTGAGCTATTATCTTAAATTGGAGCTGATGTCCTATTGGTGATGAAAGTCACATTAGGACGAAATATTGAATTATTTGGTAGTTCTTTTTTTTGTTTAAATATATTTATTGAAATTCACAACTGTATTAGTTAAAAATACAACAAGTAAATTTGAATTGGTAATATGAAATGTGCAACATGAAGGAAAACTACCCATCGGTAGCACTACATATTTGGTAATTCAAAATTTTATTTCGTTTGAGATTTTTTTTTTTTTCTGAAGAAGATAAAATTACCATGACTGGAATATTTACTTTCAGAAATAGCCAAAATCCTGAAAATGAAGATCTTTGTCACATGATTTTTTTTTTTAAATTTATTCAACATAAATCATCTCAGAAAAAAAAAAAAATGAAATATAAGATTTTATTTTCTTTACTTCGTCGAATGGAATCCCTTGTATTGCTTAGATGGTATGCATTGAACGGGAGTTACGAGTTCAAATTCTTGAAAATTGATAATGGCTGGATCGATAATTTTTTTTCTTCATATCCCCAATTTTACAATAATTATAATAGTATAAATTATGGCTTGTTATAATTGATGCGTCTAATACGTTTTTCTGTAACTGTTGCACTTCAAGACCTAATTTGATATTACAAAGTGCTAATATGAAGTAAAGAAAGTTGTTTTTTTTTTAGTTTTTTGAGAATATCTCAAAACTATGATGTTTTTCTCAAAGATTGTTCAGTGCAATATTAAAGTACTTTAAAATGTCTATAAAAATGAACTTTTACATTTTTTTATAAAATCAATGGTTACGGAGATATTTATGAGATTATATTTATTCTATTTCCACTTTAAGCAAAAAGTTATTCATAGTGGACGATACGTTTTTAAAGTTAAATTAGTTTTTTTAACATTTTCAATCGTTCAAATTATTATTCAAAGTTTTTTTAATGATTCTAAAAAATCATTGACAATAGAATTATATTCCATATCAATCAATGAAGAATTTCGTCATATTGTTATGAAGTTTAGATTGACATTAATTTCATATATATATATATATATATATATATATATTTATATATATATATATATATATATATATATATATATATATATATATATATATATATAAACTTATAAAAGGTTACCATAAACCATAGTCTGATTATATAAAGAGAGCCAGGAAACTTAAATTTACAATTTTTAAGCCAACCACGTTTTATTTTGAATAAAAAGCAATAACTAAAATAACGTTTAATTTAGGTCACAACCAATTTCTTCATAGTATACTAGATTAAATTTACATTAAATGCTAATAAGTCTTGTCTATTTTAAAACCAGTTAAAGGGGACTTTTAAGCAGTTACACTACGAAAGTTCGGTTTTTCATAAAATCAACGATTCTTCGCGATTTGTTTTATTACTGCCCAACTGGACTGATGATACCACACTTTTAGAAAAACTTTCTTGTTTGATGAGCTTTATGTCTGTATTAATTAAGTTGTGGTTTCTTACAGAGTAAGTTGAGATTCATTCATAATTTAGTTAAAAGATGTAAAAATATTTGAGTCGATTCCAAATTTTACCGTATTTATAATATTTTTATCCAATTAGCGAAAATGTAAACTCAACCCAATTAATATTTATGATGATTAAGTATATATTAATATATATTATATATTAAGTATAGTATATATTACATATAATTTAATAGCAAAAAACTTTAAATAACAATCCGAAAACGTTAAAAAACTAATTAAACTTTAAAAAGGCGTCGTCTACTATGAACATCAATTTTGTGGTTTAAATAAATTTTTACTTAAAGTGAAAATACAATAAATATCTCAAATAATCTCTAAAACCCCCCGTAACCACTGAGTTTATCATAAAATGTGTAGGGTCATTTTTATAGAGATTTTAAAGTACTTTAATATTGCACTGAACAATCTTTGCGAAAAACCTCATATGTTTTGAGAGATTCTCAAAAAAATATAATTTTCTGTTCTTCCTACCATCAAAACCCGACGCAGGATTAATTTTAACAGTTTTTATGGGCAGGGTAATAAATAATTTCTGACGAATTTTTTCTGAAGTTTCATCTTTATTTTTTTAATGTTGGGGTAAGGCTGTTTTTTCTCCTAATTTTACTGGACTATTAGTGAGTCCATAAATTTGAAATGTCTTTATATAATAGTCGAAAATAGAGATGCCCCGAAGTAGGTTTCATGGCGCAAGTTGCACCACAGAAAATTTTTGAGGGAGTATCCATTTTGACGGAGTTTTGAATGTTTGAGGGGGGCACATTTCGACGAGGTTATGAATATTTGGAATGAAAGGTTCTAATCAGGGGACAAGAGAAAAGCATATAACAGACCACTGAAAGTGTAATTGTATATTACCTGTAATTTTTTTAATACTACTTTAGCTTGCACTGTTTATAAGAAGAGGAGAGTAATACAATATCTTGGAACCAGGAGAGGAGACGGGGTTCGAATATGTCGAAGAGCTGATCGCTGGTCTGGAGTTCGAATATGTCACTCGACGAACGAATCACTCAAAATAATATATTATTTTGGAAACGTTTGATGTTTTCAGTGAGCCTTCAGTATGATGAATGAATAGTATATCTAAGCAGGTCGTAAAATACTTCGGTATATTCGTAATTTAAGTCATAGTGAGGCGCTCTTACTTACGGGAAGTTAAAAGTACTCGAGTTTTAGTCTTAAAGACCTTATTTTATTGTAAATGTGGGCCGACAGTTTCATTTGCCGATCCAGCTTAATGTTTAATTAATTAATCCAGCTTCTGGTTAGAATAGGTTTGGTTGTACCTCTAGAACAACCTCCCTCCCCTCACCATATGTCAGAAATGGTGGGTAGAAATTGGACGCAAGATTTGATTCTCTACAACTTTGATGCTATGGGTTTTTTCTTTTGAGGAATTCGAAATTTCCAAGCTATAAGGCTATTTACAGTAAATTGTCTACGTTTTTTACAAATTTGGTAAAAATCAGCCTCGGTTGACCGTGGTTTTCTACCATACCACTTAACTTTAACTAACTTAATTATGAAGTCGAGGTACTCGTTCGGCGCCCAATTTTACTTTCTATAAATTCTTAAATATTTTTCGCTTCGATGCATCACTTAGAAGTTATAGGTGAGACTACAAAAAATGGTCGAATAAATGTGGTTTTTTTGGCCGTACATAGTTGTCCCTTGGTGGCCCACATTAGCAATTTTTTTTTTTTACATGTCTAAACCTATATCTTCAATTAAAAAAAAAAAAACTTTTCCCAAATTTTTCGCAATCAATTTCCCGTTTCGATCTTCAAATTACTGGCCTAATACTTTTTAAATTAGACGCCATTTTTGAAAGTGGCGGCTCTGGAATGGCAGACAAGGTTCATTTTACTTAGAATAACATACACTTTCATAATTTACATTCAAACCTTCGCCTGCGATGAGGTCGAATTTTGGGCCGTGGCTCCAGGGCTATTAGATAAACGATGAACTGAGACGGTGACTGAATTGTGTTGGCAATTAAAAAAAATGTTGGCAATCTATTTCTTTTTTCCTTTTTGAAAAGAAAATACAACGAAATCTGTTTTTAAGCTATTTACTTTTATATTTAAGAATTCCAACTTCTGAACGATTGTTTGAAGTTGGAATTGTTCAAATAATTGTACATGTTTTCTTTTCATAATAATAATTTTATATGCTGTGTTGGATAAATCAATCAAATTAATGCTGTTAATTTGAGGCTGTTAAAAATTACGAATTTTTTAAGACAATACTTCCTTGGTATTTTCCTGTTCCAATCCCAGTTTCAGCGACTCTCTCAATGCCTTCGTGATTATTTCAAAGGACTGCAAAACCATCTGTATATCCAAGCATTTTATGATTCATTTCGATGTGCATCCCTTCATATTCGCGTGATGTCCTTGTGTTGTGTCAGTTGAACGGCATCGTTGCGAGATCACCTAACTTTCACAAGCCATTTCGAACTTTGAAGGTTTCAGATTTCCTTTCTTTAGAACTTGGGAGTTCGGATCATTTGTATAAATCTTCGTAAATCTCACCAGCTACCCTAAACTCCCAGTTCAGATATTCACAACCTGAGTCACTTTTCATCTTTTTTTTCAAACCCCTGTTTTAGGATGAAGATTCGGTTAAAATTCTCCTCCTAATATATTTTCGTAATAGGGATAAATCATGTCCGAGCCTCTTATATCCTACCCTCCTCTCATATTGTCTGGAATAGTTGTAATAGCTTGGATCCGTAGCTCTTCTCCTCCATCTTTTAACAACTGTATTTCCGTATTTAATTCTAGACGTAGGGTATCTGTTTTTTCCTATCTCTTGCAGGTCAATATCTTCGCTCCTAGTAGTTTGCTTGGCATTGTATTATTCGTTCTATATATATAATTATGATTATTAGTAACTATTGGTTTAGGTTGTATTAGTTATGCTAAGCGCATATATTCAAATATTGTATAATGCTATTCATTTCAAGTTCTTTTAATTATGAATTTTAATTTTCCAAAGGAAATAATAGATTTTTTTAAAAGCTAATTCATAAAAAGTTTGTATATTAAAAAAATAATGTAAAATTATCGAAAAATGATTGGCAAAGGGAAATGAAATCAGCAGAGAACAGAATATATTTGTTTGGGGTTTGATAAACAAACATTAAATATTCTTCAACTTTTGTTTAATCATTATCATTTTATTGATGTTGATTAAATATATTCCAAGTTCTGAACAATTACCTCTTTGTTAGTTTCTCTGCCAAGAGTTTCACTGTATATGTTCGATCAAAGATCGTTAATTTGTTGTGTTTTGGGTCACTGAAAGGCTAATGTTTTGGAATTAGTGATGTTATCTCCTTTTTGAAATACGTATTTGTTACTTTTAAAGTGTAAGTATGTGTTTCTAATTACCAGTTTATTATTATATTTTAAGTGTTAGTGTGCACTAGTAAAGAATATAAGAATGTGTTTTATCGATCTAATAGATTAGTTTATTTGGATTTATTTTTGTAAACAATAGGAAATTATTTAGTTTACTAAGTACCTCATATTATTTATTTTATAAGAGATACTCTGTGTTTTGGAGTGGTTGGCTTTATCTTATCTTATTTTTTAAGGTTGTTATTATCTGATAGTATAGATTTAAAACCTAAAAAGAATATTTTCACTAGTAAGTTACATTTGATACTTATACTTCATTTCTGTGCCTCATAGGTCATATTGTTTGTTCAATATTTTTCATATAGTTTTCTTTCCTAATAAATTATTTTAAATTTAATGTCAGTTGATACTTTTATATTGCAAAATTAAGTATTTGTAGGTGTTAAACTAATTCACATAACTATAAACCTAAAGATATTTGTATAAAGACATTATTCAATACATACAAGAGTCTCTTGTTTACTTCTATAAAAACCTGTGTATTGCAAACATTTCATTTATTTCTTTTTAATTTTTCAATTGTTTCTCTCTGAGATACTAATTTATCTCTTTTTAAATAACCAGGTTATTAATTCAGATTGTGTTAGCAATGCTATGCACCTGCATTTGAATAATTTTTTAATGCTTCTCTTCTTCCTCCTGTGTGCCTTTCAGCGTGGAGGAGCCTCCAGCCACTTTGACCATACATCCCTGTCTCTTGAGAATTCCTTCATCTGACCTAGGGTTTTTCCTCTATCCTCACCTAGTCGCTGGATATGTTCCTGATATGTTCTTCTAGGCCTACCCCATGGTCTTCTGCCAGTTGGCCTTGCTTCCATGCATTTTTTTGGTACTCTGCTTTCTTCGATTCTATACATGTGCCCATACCATCGAAGTTGCCGCCATTCCATAGTTGCTTTCAGTGAGGGTATCAGGAGTTCCTCTCTTATTAATTCATTCCTCACTCTGTCTCTCCTAGTTTTTCCCAAAATTCTACGCAAAAATTTCATTTCAGCAGCCGTTGTCCTGCTTAAGTGTTTGTCTTGGCTGACCCAGCTTTCGCTGCCTTATAATAATGTAGGGAGATATACTGCTTTATAAATGTGGAGTTTGACATTCCTTCCTACCTCTCTCTATCCCATAATTGTGTTACAAATCTGGTAATATATACTGTTTGCTTTCGTTATCCTGTTGGAAACTTCTTGATCTATTTCCCAGTTTTGTTAAAAATTGTTCCAAGGTACTTGTAGTTGTCTACATTCTCCAGCTCTTCTCCATTGCATGTCATTTCCCACATCTCCCTCATCTCTTGCTACAGTCATGACCTTACTCTTGCGGCTGTTGATACTCATTCCTTTACGAGCGAGTTCTTCCTGCCATTCTATAATGATCTGTAGCAGTTTTTCTCGAGAGTCGGTCACCAGCACGTTATCGTCTGCATATAGGAACGCCTGCACTTGAACTATCCTCATGTTCCACATACCTACTGCAGTCCAAGCAGTTCTTCTTCTTCATATTTTATGGATTTCGTCCATAAATGTGATAAACAATGATGGAATCAAGCTGTCTCCTTGTTTCCCTCCTCGCTCCATTGGAAATGGCTTGGACTCTCGGCCACATACACGCACTATTCCTTTGGGGCTCTCGTATGTAGATTTTATTGCTGCCAGAAGGTCCTTGGGAATACCCTTTCTTTTTAATGCTATTCATTTCAATTTCTTTAAATTTTAAAATGTTTTAATCTCCCAAAAGAAATAATAGATACTTTTTAAAGCTGATATACTGCACGATAATTTTTCTGATGAATCACTCATGTATGTGGGATCCAAAATAGTCCGTGGTACAGACCCCTTTTTTATCAAATTATTAAGATCTGCCTATAAATTTGTAAATCGCTTCATTTTATTGGAACTTACACATTTTTTATCTACGAAATTCTCAGAAATGGGGCATTTTCTCATAAAATTAATTAGTTTAATGAAGGACTGAAATCTCATAAATACCCATTTGCTTTCCACTTGAATCATATGATAATTTGATCTCAAAATAAAAAGTGACCTAAAAAAAATTAGGCTGATTGGTTTATATAAACCTTGTTATTTTGACATGTTGGGGTTCAAGGTCACACCAAATATTTTTGCAGGCTACCTTATTTCTCGATTTTGTGATCAAATTATTTTGCAATTCAATTGAAAAACAAATGGGTGTTCATGAGTTTTTAGTACCTAATTAAACAGACAAAGTTTGCCATCTTTTGCGATATCCAGATTGAAAACGCCCCAATTCCAAGAATTTTCTTAAATATAAAAGATGTAGGTTACTATGAGTTAAAGCTGTTTATGAAGTTTTAGACGGATGTTGATAATTTGATAAAAAGGGGTCTGTACAACGGGCTAGAAGTAGATGTAGGTGAAACACTGTTTATGAATTATCTACTTTACATACATATAATATACAGTTATAAATCTAATGATTGAATTATATTTTGCATTGTTGAAAATTGAATTTTTATTGTGTGATAGGCCTGTTTGTATAACAAAACTTTTGTTTTCTTGTGTTATATGAGACCTTACCTGTCTTTATCCTAAATATTTTTGAGAATTGACAAACTAAAAGTATGATATTTCCGAATGGATATAGATATAATAATGGTTTTTAATAGTTATATATACTATGTTCCAAATAAAGTCTGTATTTCAAGAGGTACAGATGAAAACTTATTATGAAATATCTCTATAGAAAAACATTTATTGTGGTTTATTTACAAGAACTCAAAATTTGTGAATTATAATAAAATTTTCTTGTATTTAATATTTCAGTATTAAAAATAATTACTTTTGTTGATATAGTGTGATACCTCCCTTTGTTTGTACGACCACCAATATTTATCCCAGTATATGGTTAATTTAATGAGAAAGTCGTTAGTTTTAAAATGCAAAAGGAGATTTGTCT
The DNA here is from genome assembly GCA_928085145.1 of Nezara viridula. Classification (NCBI taxonomy): domain Eukaryota; kingdom Metazoa; phylum Arthropoda; class Insecta; order Hemiptera; family Pentatomidae; genus Nezara; species Nezara viridula. Next base: position 90,316,990 of record OV725079.1, on the reverse strand, counting down.
GTGTTTTTATATAACTTTCTAGCTCGTTCAGTGGGATTGAGATTCGGGTCTGCATGCTGGCCACTAATGGGTGCACATTAAGGTAGTCAGTAACAACATTTGCAATACGCAACCAAATGTTTTCTTGTATCTAAAATGAAATCTTTTCCGTTTTGGCCAGTTGGCATAATCTTCCAGGATGTGGGATGTATATCATAGTGCAGAAAGGCTACCCCTCAAACATTCTCAGTCTCGTCATGGATTCACAAATATATTTCAAATGCAATGATATTTTATGAACTGACTCCTCGCTAGATGTCCTAAACTGTGTCTGAAAATGGTCGTGGAATAGGATGTAATTGAGATTAATTTCATAGGAGCAAACTTAGTTTTGCCACTCCTTTATTCACTCATCTATATAACAAATGAACAATTTTATAGGAGTATTTTAGTAAATTATAGACCGTTTCCATTCTCCCACTCTTCCACTACTCAGACATCAGTTAGTGGTCAAGTTAGAATATTTCAAAATAAATATTGAAAAACCTTTTTACCTGACCTAAAAATTAAACTATTGCTCAAAATTTGCTGTCTTGGTCGTGTTTTCTCTGGTGTTTGATCTTTCCCCGCCAATTCATTTACATTTGGGTCTCCTACTCAACTAATTTTTTTTTTCAGATTTTCTTCAAATTCTCTAGCTTATTACACATGTTCTGTAATTTTTCAGTACTTTAAAAGCAAATGTAGTACATTTTGTCTTGTTATCAATTTTCTATTTTTGAACATAAGGAAAAAATAGGCCATTTTCTTAATTTTGCTGATCATCATTTCATGGCCAATATGTTTTTGTTAGGTAGCAATGTACTTAAAAACTATGTTATTTGTCTTTTAGAAAAACCTTAAAAACAAGAAGCAACTTTTCATGGATACATCATAGGGAAATGTGAAATTAAAAAATCATTGTATTTTTTTATTTATTTCTAGGTTGATTTTAATTATTTGTTTCATTGTTTTTAATAAAGGGAATTTGTTACAGATTTAAAAAATGAATTCATTACATCTTAATGTATTAAGAAAGAGGATATCGGTTCTCTGTGGAGGAGATGAGAAGATGTCAACAAAACTATTTGAAGCTGTCCAGTTTGCAGCTCAGTACAATGTATATAGAGATCCCTATCCGGAGTTCAGTACACCTATGTTAGTTGTATTAGGATTTTTCTATGCTTTGATTAGAGGAGATATGGAGCTTTCGAAACTAATGGTCAATGCGGCGCCTTCGTATCCTCAATTAAGATCAGCTTGGATAAAAGTATGGCTTAGGGATGATTTTAATTTTGAGGAAGAAGATGTGGCTGGAGCACTAACAGCTGTCACAGTACTTATCAATAATGGTCTGATGAATGTTCCGATGTATTTTTTTGAACTTTTTTACTGCCTTTGTTTGAAATATGAAGAAATGGCTGGTGTGAAACTCAAAGCCAGCAGAACTATCTGACAGCCCATATAGTTTCTGATAACATATTTCTTGTATTTCTTTTTAAGGAAAAATAATTCAAAAGCAATTGATTGTTGCAATGTGGCAAAAAAAATAATTGTACAATCATAGCTTCATGTGATAGTTTTGCACCAATGTTAAACAATAAAAAGTAAAAATTAATTTAATCATGTAAGGAAATTCTATTTTATTTATATGATTGTTATAAATATAGTTATAAGCTAGTATTAACAATCCATGATTCTATGGAGAAATAAATAGAGCAGCTTACTTTTTGTCTTCCATTTGGTGAGGAAAAAAAAAATTCTTAAAAAATTTGTTATATTTGATCTTGTTAGAATAATGTTATTAAACATTCTAAAATTTAACGTAATAATTTAAATAACCATGCATAATACAACAATAGATTGTCAATCAACTAAAATATATATATTCATAAATAAAACATCACAATATATTATCCATTACAACCTTCCAATTCCATTATTCTTCAACAAACGTGATATATCTTGTTTGTTTGTATATTTTTTTCATTGTTTAGTTACAATTTCAGAGCCAGTATATTTTTCTTAAATATAATGTTGTAGCCATTATTTATACCGTAAGATGGGGTACTTTGCGACTGGGTTTGCAACTTTGGGACAGTGGGTATAATTTAGTTCCTGGTGAATCTGTAGGAGATACACTGAGTTGGTTCAGTCTGCTAAAACACACTTTGTGTATGCATGTACTGCGCTATTACCTACCTCGCTGCAATTTGAGAATCCTAGTTCACTACACTTATTGTGCAGTTAGATTTTATTTATTTCCATTGCTTTTTTTTTCAAAATTCTTGTTTTCATGAAACTTTTGTTTTTGCCTCAAGAGTAGTGTGCCATAAGAAAGTAGTGCAGTACATGTCTTAACAAAACACGTTTTTGCAGACTGAACCAATGCAGTGTATCCACCATGGAATCACTTGAAACTAAATGATATCCACTGTCCCAAAGTTACCCCATCTTATGGTATATCTTTTCTTCATTATGAAACCTCTCCATCACAGCAATGTGAAGGACCCACTTATAGAGCCTGATCCAATTGTATCTTTCCAGAATGTATATATACACCTACAAACACTTCTTGATGATGTTATTGTGTGCTTGTCTAAAATGAAAAAAAGATCAGTTTTTTTTTTGTTAATAAGATAATAATATTGATTTTATTCTTTGATAACTGCGTTATGTATTTCTTTTGTCTATTACCTGGAAATACAAATGAGACTGGATATGAAACTTCAGTAGGAGGAGCCATTAGTTTAATTTCTGAAAACTAGATGAATTGCTTTATCCTTAGTTGTAACAGTTTGATTCCTAGTACTTCCGGACATTGTGCCTGAAGGGGTTGTCTGAAACGGGATCCATTCATCCTCTTAAGAATGATAGGACTTAACTTTTTTAAAAATTAAGTAGAGGTACACTCAAGAAATCCAAAATCAATGTTGTGATGTGGTTAAAGGTTGATCGTCATACACCTTCTGGTGATTTGTAGAAATATGAAACCACAGATTTAATTTTGGATTTATTTATCTTAATCTATAATTAATGCCAGAATTGTAACTGAAAAGCGAGTTATTTACTTCAAGTAGCTTATTCAAAACCAAAAATATTAATATTGTTAAAATGATCTAAATAATGTTATGTATGACTCATTATCATGGTCTTATACCAGCGCAGTAGAATTCCCTTTGCTATAATTTGATTAGAATACTTTTTTTTTTGAGCTTTTTGGGTGTTCGTTTAAACTACTCATTGTTATTAAAACTAATACTTGAATTATAAATATCACAAATATTTGCATAAACTATTTAAAAAAAAAAATTTACTTGTAATGTCATAAATGAACTGATGATACATTTTGTAAAAGATTTAGATAGAACATATGAGGGTACCTTGATTACAAGAAACCTTAAGAGTTATATAGATAATATTATATATTATATTATAGTAAGTTTTTGTTTATACTTTACCAATAACTTGCTATCGGTTAGTAATATATAGTTTTTTCTTTCTTTTAATTGTATTATTAAATAGTTCTAATTACTAAACTTTTGATTATAATCAGTTCTAGAAGTATTGAGTATTAAAAATAAAAAAGTGTAACATTTAAAGTTGTGCTCTTATATTACCAATTATTGCTGTATTAATACGCATAGTTTAAATTTTTTTTTTTTTTATTCTTCAACAATGTAGATTTCGTTTGCTTAGAAAATGTTTTCCAATGCTGCAAATATCCAGTAGGACTGCTACATGAGCTACTTTTAAGCTCTGTAGATGAAGAACTAGGTCTTATATTTCCTCTCTTATGCTTTTCAATATGAGACTCTTTGAAGAAATAATTATAGGTTCACTTACTTCATCCAAATGATGCAGCATTTTTAGCTCCAAAGCAAGTTCCTTATACTTTCTCATTTTTTTAACTCTTGTCATTAGTAAATTATTATTTTTATTATGTAGTCATTTTTTGATTCAAGTTATAATAAAATATAAAATCACTTAATATATATTCAACTGTTGGGTACACACACATTTTAATGATAGTCAATTGCTTTTTAGTAATTCTAATATGTTCTTATGAGCACGGACTAGTATAAATAACTATAGAAAATGAGCAAATAAATAACAAAATTTTATTAATAAAATTGTATTATAACATTTTAGGTAGTAGAATTCACGATCTGAGAAATCTTTTATATTGAAAATGGAGCAGCATTTTTTTTAGGGGAAGGGTTCTAAAAAGGAAATAGAAATTTAAAAAGTCACTAAAGATTCATCTGTAGATTTTTATAAATAATTATACATTAAGCAAGTATCCAGCATGTAGATAGACTTGCATAATCATTAGTATAGAAGGAATGATGGATTCTGTCAGGAAAATCTCAGGAGTCACATTTTGAGGTTAAAAAAATATTAACTGGTATAACTGACTAATTCCTCCAGCCATAAAGCCAAGAAAATATTTTGGTCTGTTAGACCATTATTCATTTGCAAGTAACTGTAATTGGTAAGGCCTCAGATTAGTCTATGACCTTTTGATTTAAAAGATACAATTTTTTTTTATAACCATGTGTCTGAAAATGACTGTTCACGAATTACAAATAACTTTATTTTTTTATCTACAAGATTCATGTTATATCAATGAATTCTCTAATCGAAAAGCTGTATTCAGAAAAAAAAATAGTCATAAAACCCAATTTTAAGATCTTGAATTCTACTACCAAAACTATTTTACGACCGCAGTTTCCTTAATTGAAACAATTAAGAGTTATTTATTTTCGATATTCTACTGAGACTATAGAATCTACACTAACAAACCGTCCCTGGAATGCTTTCTCCTTTCATGTATTTTTAGTGAATGCGATTGTGTCGCTTTAAAAGGACAAAGTGAGCAGTGGAAAGGCTTTTCATTTGTGTGGATTGCCATGACATGCTTCCTCAGTTGACCTGACTGCGTGGCGGAATAATTGCAGTGTTCACACTTGTATGGTTTCTCATTCGTATGCTTCGCCATTATATGCCGTTTTAATGTTGAATATGAAACTGATGCAAAGCTGCATTTAGAACATTGACGATTTTTTTCATGAGTGTGTTTAGCTTTTATGTGATCCTTTAAAATGCTTCTCTGAACGCTGGCATAGTCACAGTATGGGCACTGATGTGGTTTTTCGTAGGTATGCTTTGCCATTATGTGTTCTTGTAATGTTACGTGCTGTGTAGCACTATAGTCACACGAAGTGCACTTAAAGGGTTTTTCTTTGGTATGCCTAGCCATGACGTGTCTCAGTAGGCAGGACTGAACTGTGCTGCAGTAATTACAGTAAAAACATTGGTGCTTTAATTTATTATGTGCTTCAGATTTATGTTTTCTCATATCATATTCCTTAGGTGTTTTGAATTCACATTGTCTACACTTGTAATATTTTATTTTTCGTTTTTTAAACATTATACGAAATTTGAATGGAGTGAAGCGCTGTTTTTTACTCTTCAATTTGTAAAATTTGTCGAAGATCCGGTTAAGCGTGTTTGCATTTGTCTGATTTGGTCCTATTCTGTACACTGGTTTCTTTTCTATCTCTGGAATGTGGTTCCATACTATGTGTGACTTAACCATGTAGTAATTACTCCACTTAGAATAACAATGGTGGCAAACGAACTTTTTTCTCCCATCAGAATCTAGAACAATGGAAGAACCTAAATATAATGATACAAATATTCGTCCACTAAATCAGTTAATTATTTTATTAGCAAACTATTATGTACTATCTGTATGTTCCTTCCCATATATTAATAATACTAAATCAGATCAGCAACAAGAAAGAGATGGAAAAGTAAAGAATAAAATGTCCTTAAGTTGGAGCCATTACAGGACGAAGGTATTGGAAATTTGTTTCAACAAACGATAAAGGAATCGTTAAAAGATTTCATCGAATATAGCACCTAAAACATTTACGGCTTGGTGACTGCTCATTAAAAAAAATGGGCTTTAAATTTCTTTGAACCAAAGAAAAATATGAAAAAACAGAATGGTAACAGAGGACATAAAAAACGGAATCTACAGATTGAAAAGCAACCATATCTCAGAAGGTTCAGTACATAAAAATGTGGTGGCATGGAATTTTAAAGAGAAAAGAGAAGAAAACTTGTTCAGAACATGAGATTAGGAAAGGACAGATGGTTCAAGGATTGATAGTAGGTTAGTACTTAGACATGCGGCTGAGGCATGTTCAGACTGAGGAAGGAATAGAAAGAGAAAACAACGTTATAATAAACTAGGTTAGTTATTATGAACTAGGTTAGTTATTATGAGATGTTTCTAAAACGAAACAAGAAATGAAGTTATGAAGGAACTGTACAACGATACATCCTTATTTGTCTCTCAGGAGTAAGTTGAAAAGGAAGAGGGATAGGAAGTAATCAGGCCTGAGAGAAGTGTGGGCGGAGCTATTATGGTGACTAAAATGTCCACAGACTTTTAATTAAGTCCTTAGAGAAGAAAGCTTAGCACAATAAATGAAGTTCTGCTAGTTGGGAAGGTGATTGGGAACAGTGTGAACATTATTGAGTTATTTGCTTGATAAGTTCATACACGAAACTATTAGGAAGAAGAGTAAAAACACAATTAGAAAAGCAGTGTGTTCCAGCTAAGGAGCGATGTAGATTGACTGTCGTATCGATCACAATAATTTGCTAAGACAATTTTTAGAAAAACAAAAAGCTAAAGCGAAAAGGATAGGTTTGATTTTTTCAATCTTGAAAAAGCATATGATAGTGTTCCAAAACTGTTTTGGGAAACCATAAGGAAGGATGATATTGACAGTGATATCCTGACCTTTATTAAAGAATAACTGGTGCAGATAAAAATAGGTTCATTATTATAGAGAGGATTACAAAACAGAAAAGTGATACTAATATAATGCTGCATGCCCCTCACTCTATTTAAAATATACATTGAGAAATTCCTAAAAGATTGGATGATAAAGTGAGATCTATTTAAAGGAACAACAACGTTTGTCATTTACCATTTGTTGCTGGGTAGGTGTTCACTAATACAAACAAGGAAGTTTTAACATCCATTACAACAGAACTAAATACATTCGCACAGAGAGCATCGACCCATCATTAGGAAAGGTGAGCCAAATGGGCAAAAAAAGTGTGAGAATTCTTAATTTCCTAAACCGTAGCAGCAATATTTTATTAAAAACAATAAACTGGTATATACCGCATTGGAATCAAGTGCAAAGCTTGACCCAAATTAAACAAATTCTATTTGTTGATATGAATTTTTGGTGGAGAACAAAGATATAGACGATCAAAAGTGTCCAAAACAGCGTTATGAGGGGGAAATGGAAGTAAGTCAGTGTCCTAGGAATGATGGAAGACTCAGGTGGTATGACTATGAGATGGGGGGATGACAAAAGAATATTAAGGCTGATGATGATTTGCGAGGCTGAGGATAGAAGAAGAAGAGGAAGACCTTCAGTGGTGGAAGAAGAAGAATAGAATGCTGTAGAGTAAGCTTGGTAGGACCTATCGGAGAAAGACGCGATGGACTTGTTATGACTGGAAGATTTGGTTGAGAGAAGTGAGGTTTCGAACCGGCCTGCTAGTGAAGTAGTACCGCCTATAATTTTGGAGATAAAGCCAAGGGAAGTTTAAAAATATGGATTTTTGGCTTCATTTGCGCACTTACAGTTATAAATAAATTTTAAATCTTATTACTTAAACATAAAATATAAAAATTTAAATTGGAAATATTTTAAATATTGTTCAAGATAAAAAAACGTCCTTTAAAGTTACAGGGGAGATATAAAAATGTTCATGAAAAAACATTGCTTTTGTTTTTAAATTATAATTTCATAAAAACAATTCTTAGGATGTTATTTTATTTTTTGTTTTTAATGGTTCTTAATAATTATTTATTTGTTTAAATTGTCATATTTAAACATCTTACAATCATAAATGAATTATAACAGCGACGAATCGTAGGATTTGGAATTTTTAAAGCATTGTCTCGATCCGCGCTCCCCGCGTATCCGCTGACCCCGGACCGTTAGTTTGGAAATCGTTTCATCTTAAATAAACGTTTCGGTAATAAATGCTTCATTTCGGACAGTGGATAGGGCAATGATCTGATACTTTGTAAAGTTATTATAGCTTTAGTTGATTATAAGCGGCGGAAGTGGAATGCAGTCACCTTCTTACTAGTTTCCGATCTAAAGCGTTAAGTACAAGTATTTCATTGATAAAAAAATGTCAAACATATAATTATTTGGAATATTCTCTGTATAGTTACCTTTTTCTGCGTTATCGCGACGAGTGACGTCACTGGAAGAGAGATATACACTCGTAGACCCCATGTCTAAAGCAACTATACTAGAGTAATTGTCAGTTTCGTCGAATCGGTTTTTATTGAGAGCATTGCCGGTTCTAGCTACTTCTAGTTCTAGTTTCTCAATGGCCTCTGCTACCAAATTAGACAACTCGCTGTGCTGGCTCTCTCTCTCATAACTTGTGATGAAACACATTCCTTCATTATCCATTTCTTCCGTAGCTTCTGCGATGAAGTTGTACAATTTATTAGGTAAATCAAAGTCATGTTTATCGATCGAATCAAACACAGAGTCCGTTACATTCGATGTGTTTGCATTCAATGAAATTGTGTCACTGATCTCGTCCCTATCCTTTATTGCAGCGGCGATTATAGATTCTATTCCACTTGTTAGATCTAGATCGCCATTATAAGTGTGATCTGGACTGCTATCATTGGAAACACCAACAGACTTCATTGGTAATACAGTATTGTCGTCTTTACCTGAAACGGAGGCTATTGATTCAACTTCTTCAATGATACTACGTAACCTGTTAGCAATTTCTTTTTCCTCTTTCTTAATGAAACCAGTTTTCTTAGTCAGTTCAGTGGTACTTGAGCTTAATTCCTTAATTAATTGCCGCATCCTACTTTCATTTCCCGAGGAACTGAGACTATTAGGAAAATTTATGCTTTCGTTTCTTTCATAAGTGTAGGGGACCAGATCGGAACTATCGGGTGGCTCACTTGTTGAATGTGCTTCGTTGGCATCCTCACAGATGCTCAAATTGTAAGACGTTGCGCCTGATTTACGAGTGCTGAAATACATTTTATTCGGTAGAAAGTACTGGATTTTTTTACAGTGATTTCACACGCAGTTGTTCAAATGGTTTTGGGAACAGTAGTATCTATCTGAAATTTTTAAGGATAAAAATATTATATTTTACATCAATTTTTCATATTGATACATAATCATATATATGTGGATGAATAAGTTAAATATATAAACAAAAGGTTAAATATAAATAAACGATTTACAATATTTTTCATTCCTGGATAATATCTATAAAATAAATGAACAATTTGTATCTATGAATCGGGACATGAAAACCACAACTATTATAGACCTGCTATGTCTACTTATTAAATTTACATAAGGGAATGCCCATTTGTTTAAAGTCGGCGAATTTTAAACAGTTTATCATGATCAAAACTTTAATTATTTTTAAGTGTTAGTGACAACAGAGTGTACTAGGTAGTTTAAAAATTATATTTAGTTTTTATTTCGTCAAGATATAAGATCCTGAAAACAACATTCCATGCCGGTATACCGACATTCGTTGTCATACGATTTCCAAAGTTCAATACCCTTGCATGAAGTAGGTAATTACTTGTTATTTCAAGATGCCTACCTCATCTCAATAATGTTAACATGGCTTTTAAGTGTAAGATAATAAGGAGAAATTGGGTTTAAAAGTAAATAGCATATTATTAAAAGCTTCTTATTGACAATGTTAAATCAGGTCTTTTAATTCCATTAAAGTCTTTAAAATAAATTGATAAAATTTTTATGAAATATTCAGGAAGTGGTGTAGTACAAAGAGTAACAAACAAACAACCTCAGTAGCTATGAAGCCAAGGCCTAAAAAGTTCTCCCATATTAGCCCACTTTTTGTTTTTTACACGGATAAAATTTTTTTAAAAAAGGTGTCTCACATTTTTGCAACATAATTCCCATTTTGCTACTTAATTGATTGGCCATTTCTTAAAACCAGCAGCTTTGGAATGACATGATTTTTTATTCTTAGAATAACATTCACTTTTCGTCATTCGCACTGAAACCTTCTCCTAGAAATGTATCAGACCCTAGCTCTAAGGCTAAAGAGCTATAGAGCCAATTTGTATGAAGATGATACCTGACAAATATATTGGATTGAAAACCTGGTAAGAAGTAGGAATGGTAACAAAACTATAATTACATAATTATTGTTTAACAGTATTTCCTCAATGAGTTGACAAATCCTTTAAAGGCAATAGTGGCAAAAAAAAAAAAAATATATATATATATACATATATGTATTATAATGATTATCCGATTGGAATTATAATAACCAAAAGACCAACCACTATTTCTTCAAAATACGAAAATTTAATACTTTCCAAGTATTTGTTCGAGTTTATCGAAATTCTACCAAGAATAAAAAAACATATCAAGTTTTTTAATCAGATTTGCTGAAACAAATATAATCATAATATACTATAACTATTTATTTTTTATAAATGATTAAAAAATTAATTTTCTTATTTCGGGGTAGTTAATTATACATTCACAGCCTTATGTGCTGTATTAGCACATATTTTAATGTTTATTTTTTTTAATAATGTAGATACAATCAATAAGGTAGTTATAAAAAATAAAATAATTAAATTATACCAGTTTATTTACAGTTGATTTGCTATGGATTGTGTGAATTTTCTTTTTGGCGATTTTACATGAAAGACAATTAATGTTTATTATTGAGAATTTCATATGTACATTAGTATTATATATAAATATATATATTTATTTATATATTTATATATACACCATTTATTTTTTTAAGTGTTCAAAATCAGATGAACTAAATCGAAAATACCAACATCTGGTATTAATGTTCCTGTTACATAAGATGGGTTAAAAACCTCTTGAAGAAAACAAGCATAGTGTGTGTCGGATGTTTCCATGGTTTTATAAAAACAAATTAGAAATGGCCTTCTCAAAGAACTTAAATTGATAAGAATGTTTTACGCATTGATATTTTTATAAATAGATTAAGTAATCGGTGAAGAATAGTCACAATCGTACTGTTTTTTTTTTTTTTTTTTTTCTAAGCGCTAAAATTACAAAAATAAAATCAACTATGAGTGATTAAAAATGTGATTTAACATTTCTCTGATTTAAAATTAGTCTCCGTTTGTTTATTTATTTAATTACAACATTCAAGTTGAAAAACAAAATTATGTACTTACTGCCAAGTTAACTTATATTTCAAAAAGCGTAACAGATTGACACTAAACTTTGATCTGAATTGCAACCTTCATTCTACCATGGGGCTGGAAAACAAATCAATATTGTGGAGGAGTGCCAACTTCCCATATTGCCTATAGGCTTAACCGGAGTAAGTTGCCATTAAATAGTTTATATTTATTGTTTCAACATTATATGTGCTCAATTAAATTTTATAATAACTAAGTTAACTTTTATAATTACTAAGTTACATTCATTGAAAAGAATTATGTGGGATTTAAGTTTCTTTAATTAAGAGATAAATGTTGATTTATCCATAAAATATTATTTATTTTTATTAATAATTAATAAAATAGTTAATAATGGTGTGATCAATCTATCTATATTTTAAACAAATTTTTGCTTAATTTATAGGAAATATTTTGTATATTTTAGTTGATTTATTTTTTGATATCTAACATTTCATTATTATAAAAAAGAAATTGAAACATATTTTAATTTTTTTTTAATATTCAACTGACGTCCTTAACCGTTCAGTCCAATGACTCCTTTAGTACACGAGCACGAGTCGTAATAAATTTCGACGGTAAATTCAAAGTAACTTAAAAAATTGTTTTGCAAAGTTTATTGCAAATATTTTTTAAATTTTATTTATTGTGTATGTTAGTTGGATTAATATTATTTTTTTATATATCTAACCTTTCATTATTGATAAAAACATATTACACAAATGAATAAAAATAAATATAGCACATGGGTCTCTGGATGTATAATCAAGAAGCCAGAAATAAGAAAATCGAATTTTTAATCATTTATAAAAATAACAAATATTTATATGTGTGCCCTCGAGTCTTCCTGCGTTATAGGTCGAAATCCTGGTATAAAGTTTATTCCTATACTACTATACTATAAACCTTCGGTGTAGGTCGAAACGTATACTGTAAATAAGTATTGCCACAAGATAGTCTATGGATAGACAACCATGGTTATTGACCACACACCCCAACTAACTATTCCGTATATACACAATTATAATAGTTTGTGACGTATATATACACAATGAAAAAAAATTATTATATATAATATTTGTGGTTTTCATGTTCCATGTCATATTTTCAATTAGTTTAATTATTTTATAAAGAGTTAAAAGCCCCTCTGGCACCGGGACGCGAACTCGTAATTATTTTATCTTAGTTTCTGTTTATGAATGTTGCCGGGTAACGCGATGCTGTTCACACGCGTTAGTCTGCTCGGCCACCCACCTCCCACCCCAATGGTCGAGATATATCCAGATTCAGCTTTTCAGACTGAAAATGGCCACTACGCTTCAGAATGCCATTTAGTCTGAAAAACACTCCCTCAACGTTCTCAAGGACACTGAAGTTTAACTAAAATGACAAACATCTTCTTTTACGTGGACCATATTATATTTTCCGAAAACTTGAAAGTATTTTTAAATCTAAAAAGTACTTTTAAAAAGCTTAAACAGCACAACATTCAGATGCAGATTGATAATATAGAGTCCTTCAAAAAAGGAATTCCTACATGTAAAACATAATAGATCCAAGAAAATAATTTAACCGAAACCAGGGAAATTAGAGATTTTCGTTCCAAAAAACAAAAAAGAAATTAAACAATTTTTTTCTTGTCAAATTATTAAACAATTATTAATCGGTTGTTATAATAAAATGATTGAAAAACACGTCAATATTGCCAAACTTTTAACTATGAAATTAAAAGACGTTGAAATTGATTCGAAAAACGTAAATTATGAAAATCCCTTTGAAAGTTTAAAAAACAACTTCCAAATTTTTGCAACAGTTCATACTAACCACAGATCGCTTGTTAAGATTCGGGTTCGTAAAACTATATATATCCTGAAGAACTTATTACTATATTTGGTCCAAGTTTCGTAATAATAAGTTAACTTTATTTAAGTCTTAGGCAAAAATATCAGTTACCTTAGAATTAGTTCTTTATTAATATTTTTCCGGAAAAGATTCATCCAGATCCTTTGCTCCAAGTACATTCAATAAGCATGAAGAAAGGATAAATACAAAAAAATAAAACTGCTTGGAATAATATGGGCATATAAGAATTTTCGACACTACTTCTATTACAAAAATTTCCTAATACAGACCGATCACTTGCTTCTTTAATAGCTTTATTATTTCTGTGTAAAATATTTTATTATTATTTATTATGATATGTACAACTGTATAAAAAAAATAATAAAAAAAATACATCTAGTAAATTCGTACATGGATATGATGACATGAAACACATGTTGAGAAACTACCCACTAGGTAGCACTCTAATCTGTAAAAATTATGTCTCAAGCAAAAGCGAAATTCTCTATAACGTAAGTTTTGCAGATGATTCATTCACAGGAAAGCTATTAACATGAAAGACCGTTCATGATCAGATTGTAATTTTTAACAATAATAAAATTAGAAAAGGAGAAGAAAAAAATCAAATCATTCTTGAAAAAGATAATAAAACATTGAATGTTTAAAAAACCTTAAATTAAAATTTCTGTTTCAAAGTCCTAATAGCCCAGTAAAAATAGGCAAAACACAGGGTCGATATAAAGAAAATTCACAATTGGCTGTAAATGTGGGGATTAGTTCATCATCGAATGTAGAAAAAACCATGAGAAGTCCCCTCAAATCCCATCCCCGCTTCTATCCAAAATGGAGGGCCAAAGATGGCCACCTAGAACTTTCTCTCTTATGCTAAAGATTGATTTACAGCTGGTTTATCATTTTTTTATCAGGTGAACTTCGATGGAATCCAAAATAAGTCTCCTTGCCGATTATATTAGTACTTACATAGTTCAAGAATAACGGTTTTTGACGAAGATATGAGAAAAAAACATAACATAAGACAGAAAGTTCTAGGTGGTCATCATTGACCCTCCATTTTGGATAGAAGTAGACGTGGGATTGGAGGGGACTTTTCCTGGTTTGTTCTGCATTCGATGAGGAACTGATCCAAAAATTAAACCAATACGGAAAATTTAATCTAGGTATCATTACTGAAACAGAAGTGAAAAAAAAAATATTAAAGGAAATATATCAGGACAGTGACGGTCTTAGGGTGGGGCAAACGGTGCAATAACATTTTTTGAGAGTAGAGATAGTAGTGCCAGAAAAAAATAAAACAAACTTCAAATAGTATTTACTATTTATTGAAAGCTACGTTTCTAACTTTTTTGCAGGTCTTCATTTAAACATAAGAATGGTGTTAGTCTTAGGAAGTAAGAGACAAATTCCTAGCTCTATGAAATTTTGTTAAACTGATCGTTCAGTAACGACACATGTGAATTGTTTGGCAGGTAAATATAACCTTCTCCTTAAGCACATTGTTACTTAGAGTTGGGAGGCAAGGCTTGCCCTGTTTTGAATATATGGTTAATTATTTGGAAAATCAAAAATGCAAGTTTCTGACCCAAATAATGTCAAGATTTATAACCTCACCGCAGGAAAATCTCTTCCTGAAGTAATTACATGTTTTATTTATAACCAATTTACTTATCGAATTTCCTGTTTATCAGTTTAATTGTAAAATTAATTGTATATTTCAGTGGTTGACAGACAGAAAAAAGAGAGCTTTACTGAAAAAAGACATAGGTTAGTATCACAGAGTATAGCAAAATATATTATATGTAAAATTTGTATTACTGGTTGTTTACTTCTTTTTTTTTCAATTCAGACCTCCGCAAGAGAATAGAACTTATACAAGACTTTGAAATGCCAGATGTTAGCAACTGTGTACGTGTATCCAAAGATGGGCATTATATTCTCGCTACTGGTATATACAAGCCACGAATTAGATGCTATGAAGTTGACAATCTATCAATGAAGTTTGAAAGATGTATGGATGCGGAAGTAGTGACATTTGAAATTCTTTCTGATGACTACACCAAGGTAATTATTTTCTTAGCTAGCAACATTTTAAAAGTTATTATTTTCTCCATTCTAGAATAATTATCAGAAATTTATTCTGTAGAAGTCTATTGCACATTAAACTAGATCTGCTTAAAATTTGTTTCAACTTGGTACTACAAATATTTTATTAATTTATATTTTTTAGCTTGTGTTTTTACAAAATGATCGTCAAGTGGAATTTCATGCTGCTGGTGGAGTTTATCATAAGCTGAGAATACCAAAGTATGGACGAGACATGAAATATCATTATTCATCTTGTGATTTATACGTTGTTGGTGCCAGGTATAGCGTATTATGGATTTTCTAAAATTATTCATTTTCAGTTTTTTATTACTTATTGACTATCATATTTTCAGCTCGGATATATACCGATTCAACTTAGAAAGAGGGCAGTTTTTGAATTCACTGGTTACAGAAGCTTCTGAAATTCATAAAATTGTTATCAACCCAGTTCATGACCTTATTTGCGTTGGTACTAAAGAAGGTAAAGTTGAAGCCTGGGATCCTCGAGTAAGAAACAAAGTTGGAAGCCTTGATGTTGCTGCAAGCTGTCTTTCAGAAGATACTCAGTAATAAATCTTGATAATTGTTAATTTATTTTAAATATCAAATGGCCAACATGATTTTTTTATCATGGATAAAGCCTGTCAAAAATTTAAGACCATATCAGAATTAAAAGTTAATCATTGTAGATTTTGTTAATTGGTTCTTGGATTTCTTTATTTATTAAAAATTCTTCATGTAAGGATATATGATTTATTTAAATAAGGATAATTCAAATAGGGAACTCCAGTGGTATTACAATGTGCAATTGCACGACCCACGCTCAGTTTTGGTCTTGGATATTTGGCACCCCGGACATTTATGTTATGATCACCCCCACAAAAAAAAGTAATTTAGTCGGAGAAATAAGACGCATATGAAGGGCTTCGTAATTTATTTTATATTTGAAATGTATCTTATTCAATATGTTTATAATTCAGTTGTCTTATTGACAGGCTTTGTAATTTCTTTTAACTCCCAATGAGTGTATCTTCCAGATGGCACCTCAGGTACAGACTCTGCTTGTTTGCCCCTAAAGCCAGCACTGCCTGTACCAAATAAAGTGTTAACATTAGGATGAAATGAGCATATAAAAAACAATTAATTTTGTAAATTTGTGTTTTGATGTGATCAGTAATTGTTGGTAAGAATTCGAAGAAGTAAGAAGTCTTATAAATAATTTAATTATAAATGTTTTATTTTAACACATTAATTTTCAGTGAGTATAATACATGTTCAGTTCATGATTTGTTACTATGAACTAAAAATTTATTATTTTCATTTGAAAATGTTTGTGTTATATTTCTATTTTTTTGTTGGTCTTAAATTTTTGACTAATTGTATGTATATCAATGATTATTATTCTAGAAGGGGAGAGTAAAATTTAAAAAATATGACTTATATTGAAATGCTTATGTTGTATTTCTAAATTAATGGTGTAGTTATTTGGCCGAAGATTTAAATCATTAGTGAATGCAAATGTCTCTCGATAATAGAGAAAAAAAATTAATTTGTAATTTTTTTTTAATTTCATCTGTTTTTTCTTTGTTATTTTTCTTTAAGATGGATTAATTAATTCAAGCTATGCAATATTTGTCTGTATTACGGAATGATTATGTATATTACTATGCATCAATTTTGGATAAGTACCATAAACTAATTTACTCAATGTTTTCAGAGTTGATGGTTTTCCTTCAGTGACTAGCCTACAGTTTAATGGTGCATTAACATTGGGTGTTGGTACAGCTACTGGCCAAGTTTTACTTTATGATCTAAGATCTGATAAACCATTTCGTGTAAAGGATCACATGTATGGCAATCCTATACTAGATGTAGTATTTCATGAGGACTATATCTTATCTATGGATAAGGCTATTTTGAAAATATGGGAGAAAGATAATGTAAGTTTTAAAGAACCATATTATTTTTTTCAGTTATTTTATTTTAAATATTCACATAAAAATATTGCAGGTAAACTATTCAAAAATTATATTTTCTCAAACTGTTGGGTGATATTTTTGTTGACTTAATGTATATCCATTAAGTTATTAAAGTTTTATAATACATTCTTTTTTAATTTCAACTTTTTTATATTTCAGGGAAAACTTTATACTTCTATAGAGTCTGGTGATTTTACTTTCAACAATCTTTGTCATGTTGCAAAAACAGGGCTCATGTTTATGGCTAATGAAAGTCCAAAAATATATTGCTATTACATCCCAGTGAGTTATTTTTTATTTTGGTTGTTTTAATTTTTTTAAATTCACTTAATAATCAACATGTCGTTTGTCATTTGTTTTTCTGTCAGTGCCTATGTCATCTTTTTGATTTTTATAGTCTTTATAAAATTTAGTCTAATAAATTTTTTTTTTCATATAGTCCTTAGGGCCAGCTCCTAAATGGTGTTCATTCTTGGAT
The DNA here is from genome assembly GCA_928085145.1 of Nezara viridula. Lineage (NCBI taxonomy): Eukaryota > Metazoa > Arthropoda > Insecta > Hemiptera > Pentatomidae > Nezara > Nezara viridula. Next base: position 90,299,256 of record OV725079.1, on the reverse strand, counting down.
AACCTTACTGAAGAATTAGAAGAGAGCAGGGTTGAAGAAATTTATGATGATTACAAGTTTGTTACTAAAAAAGAACTTGAAGAACTTAACTTATCTCATCTCATTGGTAAATTATTTTATTCAAAATTTAATAAATTGATGATTGAGACTAATGAAATTTAATAATTCAATTTGTGTATGGGTTGATAGGTTTTCTTTTCTGTTCTTAATGTTAATTTAATTACTTTTATTTCTAGAGGTTTTTCCTGTCCCAAGCTTTTGAAATATTTTCAGTTAATTTTTCTGATATTTTATTTATACCCTATTATTTCCAACATCTATTTATATTTATAGTACATCTGTCCTAACTTTTTGATTGTATCTCATGAAATATCCTTTTCTTGGAGCACTATTTTTTAATAAAAGGTAGTTGTGTTTAGTCGATATGACAGGGACTAAAATAGGTCAATATAGAATTTGAAAGGAGCCCAAAAGTATAATTAAGAGATGTCAGCTGATCTATTTTATCAGATTGCTCTGAGGAATCAATCTTTTATTGTACAAGAGTAACATTTTACTCATTGATGATTTAGCCATAAGGATTCTTCCTTGTCTCCAGAACGTATTATTAAACTTTAAGAACCAGATTGTCATTCTCCAGCTGATTGAGGTCAGGCTTATTTGGTTTTTTTTATTTTAGGTGGGTTAAAGCTTAACTTTTAAATGAAGAGTGAAGAGGCTATCTTAGTTCATGTTGACCATTTATTTTTTTATATTTTGTTTTTATACGTCATAACTTTTATTACTGATGCATTGATTTTGGTTTATTAGTTACAGAAATGAACCTTTGTAATCAACCAAAGAGAAGAAATTAACTCCTCCCCCTCAAAATTTGAGCCTTATTTTATGATACACAATTTCTGAAATTCAAATAAAAACTGTATGTTGGCAGTTTTTCCCTAAGACTACTGGGCCAATTCTCTCCCCTAAACTCTAGATTTAGCTCGAAAGTTACAATTCACTCCATGAAGAAAGAACCTTAGAACTCGATATCATTCACAATTTAAAAAAAGAATTGGAAAGGTCATATGTTTCAACTGGTTAATCCATGAAACCTGCCATTATAGTCGGTCATTTTTTTTTCAAAACTTTTTTCTTATATCTATATTTATTTGATTGAATTTTATTTTGCAAATTTTATCCATAAATTTAATAATTTTTTTATTTTTATCCAAAATATTTGTTTCATTTAATCTGCTGTAGTGACTTTTGTTTATGTAGGCAATGTATTATATATATATACGACTGTTATAATTATATCTGTACATCTATGAGAATTATTTATTTAGTTAATAGCAATCATATTTTATACACTGGCCTATCAATATCATTTAAACTCTTTTTTGTAGGAACACAAATGTTACGGGCTTATATGCATGGTTATTTCATGAGTATCAGGCTATATAACAAAGCTAAATCTCTTTCTGAATCATTTAATTATGAGGCATATAAAAAGAAGAAGATTAGAGAGAAAATCCAATCAGAAACAGAGTCTAGAATTCAAATAAAGGTTTTTATTGTTTAAATTAATTAATGTATACTCGTTCAGAAAATTTTCAATTTGACTATAAGAAAATCCTAACTTTTACAAAAACATTTTCAGGCTTTACCAAAAGTTAACAAAGATTTGGCTTTGAAACTTATTGATGACTCTAGGAAACCAAAGAAAAAGAATGGTGCTTCATTATTAGAGGATGATAGATTCACGCAGTTGTTTGTTAATCCAGATTTCCAGATTGATCCTAATACAGAAGAGTACAGGTAAATACAGTTACAGTAGAACGTTTGCTATCCGGACTAAGCTAAGTCAACTCTAGTGCAGATATTGAAATAGTCTGGATTATCTTCTTTTATGCAATTTTTTACTAGATCTTGAAAAGAAATAACATATTTCTTTTTTGGTATAATAAACCTTAGTGGCATACATAAGCATTAATTTTAAAAACATGAAATAACCTTTTGATGTTAATACAAACAGGTATTCAATATGTAAAAGCAAAACTCCTGTGTGTCACATTCAATGTTCAAACATGGACTGAGGAAATGAAACAGGCAAGTAGAAAAATCTGGAAAATTTCCAGGAACCTCAAAGGATAACAGGAAACAATTGTGCATTGACCCTTATTTTTTTTTAATTCAAGAAACTTTTCAATTTCAGAATCTTTACTACAATTACAATAAATGTTATTAACTATATTAAAAGATAATTAACTATAATCGTAGCATTTAATGTAGACATATAAACTAGAGTTTATTTTTCTGTATAGTTCCTAATAAACATTTTTTTTTCTAATAAAATAATTATTTATGGAATAAAGACGAATTTTTAACATTTTGATTTAACATTTTACTCTATAAAATGTTTTTAACTGATCCAAATTTTATTTAAAAAGAGAATCATGATTAATCATGATTAGTCCAGTTTTCAGTCAGTATACCATAATCAGTGCTCTATCATATGCCTTATTTTTATTGTTTAAGTGTTTTTTTAAATACTCAGATTTTTACTTTTGTCAATAATTGTATATAGTATTGTTTTTCTTTGACCACTGTTGGTAAAAATAAAAACAAAGTGAAAAGAAATTAATTTTATAAAATCTGGTGCAGTACGTCACACAATGTTCACTTACAATCCTATTTTCTTTAGATATTAATTAAAAAAAAAATTAATATAAAGTATGACAACCGTACATATTTTCATGATAAATCTATTTAATTTGCAAGGTTTTATTCCTTTCAATGCTATAAAATTATAATAATTACAAGTCGTTAGCTTCACTGTTGCGATTTTTATCCTAAAAAAAATTTTAAAAATTTTCTTTTTATCAGTTATAAATTGTTACTAATTTTTTTTAGGTTATTGAATCCTGTAATATCAAGATTAGACAAAGGAAGGAAAAAGGAACTGGAACAAGAATTGTTACAACAGCAATTCCAGCAAGTTGAGGTAACAATTGTCTGCCTAAAGGGTGATCACAAATAATTATAAAGTTCACAGAAGGATTAATTCTTCTCAGAATTAATAGAGATAAGTTGATATTTGCTGGTTTATTGTTGTAATTCTCTGACAGGAGTGCCCAGAAGGAGGTTTCATGTCGCAAGTTGTGCCATCAACATTTTTGAGGGGTCATATTTTGTTGCATTTTTGTGGGGGACAAATTTCGACAGGCTTATGCATTTTCGGACTAATGGACAAGGGTAACACATATAACTGACTGCAGAACATGTATTTATGTATGACCTACGATTTTTCTAATTCTACCTTAGCTTGCTCTGTTTTTAAGGAAGGTGAGCAATAAAATATCGTTGGAGGAGGGGAAAGGGAGTAGGTTCTTGAGACCTCGGAGGAGATGTATACCTGATGTAATTTGGGTTTGAATTATATGAAATAGAATAAGGGCCTTGTGTCCAGAAATTACACTGCCACCTGTAGGAAGATATATACAAATCTTTTTTAATTAAAAGAAAAAAAAAATTTTGTTATTGAATTATGGTTAATACATTTTTTAGATAATTTTTGTAAAAACTTTTAAATACTATATTAATCAAGAATAATCAGAAATAAACTGCAAGTAATAAGTATTTAAGATAACTTTTGATATATAATTTAATAAGTACATTGTTTTGTCATTATTTTTAGATTTAATTTATTCTTAACATATAATTTTTATTGTTGAACTAAGTTTGCAAATCAAAGTAATTCTTCAGAATACTTTTTTTTGCTGCATCTTTTTTTTTTTTTTGCCCTACCTCTAAACCCCTATTTCTGGCATAAGGGTTTTTTAGCAACAAAGATATTGCATATGGGATCTGTGTATGCCACTGCCACTGATACAACTCTCTTTATTTCGTTTATATATTTTGGAACAACAAAAACAAGGATTCTGTTGTGTAGCCCGGTACGCGGCTGCGTAACTTCTGATGGGGTTACACCTTTTTCTTCTTTTTTATTTATTTATTTATATATATTTTTCTTTTTCTATTTCTATCTTTTTCTTTACTCCTCTGTGTCCTTTGGTTGGCCTTTGGAGTGCCAGTTGTTCCCCTTCCTCTGCTAGCACTCTCTCCAACTGGTAGGGCCCATCACTTCCTTCCACCTCCTCACGTACTCCCCTAAGTGAGGGTAGTTATCCTCCGCCATCAGTCCTGTGAAATCTCCAAGATTGTATAGCCCAGTTTTCCAGTACAGCCAGGTTCAGTGTTGGTCCATTTTTGAGCATGTCATCCCGGCGTGTTCCGCTGTCAGAAACTCTGCATGTGGGGCACTGAGAGCCAATATTCTTTCCATGCTTATTCAATTTATCTCTAAACCCCCTGTGTCCCGTGTGTTGTCCACCGCCTGTTCCACTCCTCGAGTGAATCTTCTCTTAACACCGTCTCCCAATTCCCTAGTCTTTCTTCTGCCGTCTGTCGTTGTCTTTCTAGGAGCAATCCTAACCCGTGTCTCTTGACATCAAATTCAATGGCGTCTTTCCTCCGAATCAAGACCAGTGGTATTCTCCAGCTAGCATCTGTACCGCTTCGTGTGAGGCCGTTCTGTAGACCTTAGTAACCCTAATAAATGCCAGTCTCTGAATGGTTGCTAGCTTTTTCCTTTGTACTTGTGTAAGGCGGTGACTCCAGGCAAAGAATGCGTATCTCAGAATTCCCAGGACCACGCCTTTATAAATAACTCTTGTCAAGGGGTATTTAATTCCCCAGAAAGCACTCCCTATCCTCAGTAGTCTGTTCAATGAGTGAGTCACCCTGTCTCTAAGACATAAGATGTGTGGGATAGCATCAAACCTGCTATCCGAAAGCTTGAATCTGACTCCCAGGTATGTCACCTCCTCACATGCTCATACCCTTGCTCCTCCCAGGTTCCCTGTATTCCCTTTAAGAAGTATAGCCTGTGTTATGGCCACCGCCATTTTCAGCTTCTTTTTGCTACACCATTCTTCTACCTTACTGGCACTCCTCTCTGCTTCCATCACAAGCCTAGCTCTGCTATGTGCTGCTACTATCACAGCCAGGTCGTCAACGTATGCTGTGGCTCTGAAACCCTCCGCTTCTAGCTCAAATATTTAATCAAACACCAGTTTCCATAGTTCTGGTCCAAGCACCGAGCCCTGTGGGTAACCTCTCTCTATCTCATAAGAGCTACCGGGCACCTTTACTCTTTTATTACAGAAATAGCTACTCACAAGGGAATAAAGATTGCTGGAGGCCTCAAACTCTTGTAGCCGCTGGAGTACACTGGCCCACCACACACTGTCAAAACCAGATGATATTTCAAAAGATCATCAAAAGAAAAATCATCACATATTCTTCTGTCCTCTCCTCTGTACTGGCGTGGGTGGCTCGCTGCTTGGAGAACTGGTCTCAGCGATGTTAATATTAGATGCTCCAGTACTTTACTGACCTCCAGGAGGAGACATATGGGTCTGTATGCTTTAGGCATACTAGCATTTAGCCCTGGGACTTGACCAGTCCTCTCTCTTTCCACTGCCATTCACACGTCCCAATTATTCCAGGGCTGGCACAGGTCTGTTCCCTGTGGGTACTCCACTGTTCTCCTGAGCATTCTGCCCCCTTCAGTATCCATGGTTGTCATCCCGGGAATAAGTGTAATCGACATACATTTCGATCGCCTCCTCTAGGATGGTGGCCTGGTTGTTTCCAACTGTGATGACTTCAGTTTGTCCAGGACTAACCTGTAGGGTATACCACAGAGATTCTTTGCTGATTCCTCTATAAAGAAGTCATCCCATGATTTCCTTTTCTGGTTGTGCAATCCGTTTTGATAGGTTCGGTACTTACGCCTACACTCTTCTCTAAGTACAATCTTTATCTCTTCATTCTTGATTCCATGATATCTTCGTCTCGCTCTATGATACTCCCTTCTTTTAAGCTTGGTAAGCTCTGGCGTCCACCATGATACCGGGTGTGCCCTTGCTTTCCTGCACCGAAGGGAGTTCTCAGCCGCTACTTTAATTATCTCCATTATTTATTCCACCTTTTGCTCTATTTCCATCTTCTCCTCACCGTTGTAAAGCCTCCATCCACTCTCAATCTGTCAGGATCTCTTCAAGTTTTTCTGAAAATGTCCTCCAGTCTGCTGTTCTTGTTACGAATTCTTTTTTAATGTCATCCTGACTCTCTTGCTTTCCTCTTACTTTGCTAAAGCCAATAGTCTCGTGATCAGAACTCATTTTCAATCACAAGGGTCCAATCAGCAACACCTCTTGACCATAGTTGACGAGGCAAGCGTCACCTCTATCCAAATGCTTCGTCTGCCTCCCCATGAAAGTGGGTCCAGATATTTCATTCATTATTATATAACCTATAAATATTGTGACTGCATCATACCAATAATTTTTTCATCAATCGGAACAGATTCCTAGTTATAACAAATGTCATGGTTATTACCCTACACTACCATAACTTAACCTTCTCTTAATGTTCCTATGAATTCCTAGACGTTTATGAATTATTTTAATATTTAATTAAGTAAGGTTTTAGCTAGAGAAACATTCAATAAGATGCTTAACAATAAGGAATCTTTTTTGAATACTCAATAACTGTTTTTCTGTTTTGTGGATAGTATATGTTTTTGTATGTATTTACAGTTATATATATATATATATATATATATATATATATATATATATATATATATATATATCCACATGTATGTATCCACATGCGAGGTCCTCAATTGGCCTTTATCACGATAAAATATGTATATATATATATATATATATATATATACATATACATATTTTATCGTGATAAAGGCCAATTGAGGATCTCGCATGTGGATACCATTTTTAGATTTTTTCTTTTTTGCTGCTATTGTTTTGGTTTCTAGAACTTTCCTTACTTTTACATCTTAAGTTCTGAGTAACAGATCTCCATGTGGTGAGGCTGGATAAGCTTGTTAGATTAAGGATAGAACTAGGTAAAAACGAAACATTTTGGGGCTAACAACCTCAGTCATAATGTTGTTGGGGAAACTCAACCACAATCTACCAAAATTTATATTTGTATATATTTGTTTAAAATTGAAACTTATTATTATTTTTTTTGCAGGAGAATGAAAAATTGGAAGAAAAAGCAGGCTCTGATGAGAGCTCTGATTCTGATGATGACATGGATTGGGTTAAGGAAGTGAAAGCAGAGCACAAAAAATTGAAGAGAGAGAAAGACATGGAGGAGAGGATGCAGCTGATGGAGAACGGACCTAAGCTGTACGAGCTGAAGCCTGGTTCAGTCTACAAGACTGGTCAGGTGCGGGAGGATCCTTTGGCCAAGTGAGTGATTCATCTTTCAGGAATTTGTGTCCATTGTTTATTTTAACATATATTCGTAATATAAACTCTTTAAATTCTCAAATTTTAAGTTTTGTAATGGGTCTATTATTAGCTTGTGAAAAACATTTTATATATAAACCTGTTTCACTTCAAAAAGTAACAGAAAACATTCACTTCCTTAAAACATATTATATTATTGATTGTGAGTTGATCGTTGACTGTACTGAATAATCGAAGAGAAGGATGGTTGGGGTGATCAGTCAAAATAAAAATAGTAAAAATAATTATATTTATTTTTACATTCGCCAACTTTTCCCAAATTCCTTCAAGCAACTCCTGTTCCACCATCTACTCCACATTCAAACTTCCGCAAACATGTAAAATTACTTACATCTGTATACTGTTTAATAACTCAATTGATTGGATAAGATACAACACAAATTTCACTAACTATAATTTAATTTTGAGCTTTTGGAATGGTAAAAAGTTTGTAAAAAGATGAGGCTATAAGATGTTATGCTGTATTAATAGCAGTGCATTTTCTTTTATCATAGGGTCTTAGAAAAATACTTTGATTATTTTAATGGATTGTAGACTTGACGATTAAATCACAAAATCATTTCTAAATTCATTATGTTTCTTGAATTATCTTTTTTATTTTCATTTATTTTTCTAATATGTATTTTTTTTAATGTAGATTATCATTGGCTCAAAGGCTTAAGAAAGAAAGTAAACACTCGATAAGAGAATTTAATGCTGGAAATAAAGAAATTACTTTTAGTATTAAAGTAAGTAGAGAATCAGTTCTATCTGATTTTCTTGGTTTTTTATCTATTAATTTTATTTTATTTCTATTTCTATTTTTATTTATTGTGTATTTTTATTTATTGTGAATGGAGTGTGAATGTGCTCTTAGAAAACTATTATAAATGTCCTTAATTGTGACAAATTATAATATCTCTTAATAAATATGTTTTGAAAAAAAAATTCATTTATATATAAACCGGTAATATTTTAAATAAAATAACAAACATTGTAGCTGATGAATCATATCCAATTGTCTTTTTCTGATTTTGTTTTAACTTTTAATATTTTAATACAAAATCTGTAATATCTGTAAACATCCTATGGAGGTTGTAAAATGAGATATGGTTTTCATAAAGAAATAAAAAGATTGGATTTCATACATCTCTTTCACCATTCTAAACTTTAACTATTTAATTTAATCTTACATATAATATGACAATGTTTCAGGCATCTGTTTTAGTAGTGAAAGGCAGGGGAGGTTGAAATAATGATTTAATAGAGTTCATTTTATGTTTCTTTTTAGTTGAGAACTGTACTGATTTCTTATTATCGTCAATCACATGGGGGTGGGGTGGCCATTTAAGCTAACGCATGTATAAAACATTTTTCTGAGCAACCTGATAAACTGAAGATTACAAGTTCGAATCCCATTGTCGTTTGGGGAGGAGGAGTTTTAACTCTAGCATTAATCCCTTGCCCTCTCCCCTGAATCTGGAAAACATACAGCTGAGAAGGCTAGGAAGAGGGTGGGATGGCCAACGGATGTGCAAAACTAGATAAAGTAATTAGGAATTTGCATCCCAGCTTTGGAGAGGGCATTAATCCCCTGTCCCTTCCCCTGGAACTGGAAAAGCCTCCAGGAGCAGGGTTGCCGGCAACTGAAGATAAAAATGATAAAATAATTACAAGTTTGCATCCCGGTGTGAGGGAGGGCTTTTAATTTTGTCATTAATCCTCTGGCCCGAAAAATAATGGTATAGCTATAAGGCTAGGACCAAAAAAAAAAAGAAAAAGATCAATCACAAAATAAAGGTGTATTAGAGGGGATACTTGTTTTATTGTCTCTGCCTAGAAGGTAATATTAATCTCATTATGGGCTAGTAAACTGAATTTAACCCCCCTCCCCTCCCCCGTCTAATGTATTTAGATAGTATAACAGTAAATGTTCCTCCTTTCCCGTTTTTGTTGAAGTAAAATAAATAAGGATTATGTATAAATTATAAGTATGAATTTAATTGATGATAGTTAATATGGTAAAATTTAAATTATTAAAAATTGCTGATGATGTAACATAACGCATGATGACTGGTGATGTGACATAACATTATTAAAAATCACTGATAATTTAACATAACATTATAAAAAAAAATGATTGAGTTCTGATTATTTATCACCTAAAATGTAAATTTTTGGTATAATTAGTTATTTTACTTTTGGTGATCTTTTTTATATTAGCTAAAAATAAGTTGTATCAAAGTTGTTTTTTTAATTCAAAATTCTTTTGTCTGTGAAGAAAAAAAAGGGAGCTATGGATCCTGATACTATTAAGAAACATCGTCAAGAAAGGAGAGACACTGCACGACGTCCACCTACAAAGTTCAGGATGCCTTCAAGAGTACCTCGTTTTAAACGAAGAAAATAATATTATTTTCATACATATCTGTATATATGTAAATAAATTCTACTTGTTTTTATATCTGACTAGACTTCATTTAACCTTTGAATATGTGTAGGTTATGTTGGTTTAATTTATTACCTATTTCACTTAAAATATACTACTAATAAAAATATATTTAAAAAATAGGAAATTTTAAATTATGATATTATCACTTAGACATTCTTTAACATTTAGGAAAGAAGCCTAACATAAAAGCACAAAGTATCATGAAAAGCATTTATTAGCAAAAAAATAAAATAAAATATATATATATATATATATATATATATATATATATATATATATATATATATATATATATATATATATATATAATTTAACCCTAAAAAGAGGAATTACCAGTTAAGGGAACTACTTTCTTCAATAATTAAGCTTTATCTTAACATTTTAAACAACATTGCAATGGCGGTAGGCAGGGACTCGACTAAGTAACATTTTATGACCAGTCAAAAACTAAATGGACTTCATGGGGTGGTTAAAAAATGTTACTCACTTACTATCAATACTATTTTACTGGTATATCTATCTATCTATTTTATAATGAAGTTGAATTAGTTATGTTTAACTATACATACCTGGTTTAGAGTATATATGTATTTGTTTATTTTTACTCAATATTTTTCTTCTTTTTTTGAGTGTATGATTATGCGAATTTACATAATAAATTAATTAATTAGTTTTAGATAACAGAAGTAGTTTTAATTTTTTTTATTAAGAGATTTGGCCAACCTATTGGATTTTACTTTTCTTTAACATCGATGTAAATATTTTAGTGAACCTAATGTTTTTTTTTTCTTTACATTTTTACATTATCTTTTAGCCTTCTGGCTAGAAATACATTTAATTTTTCTGTAACTTCTGTTATTTTTCTATTTCTATCTACTTCAGTTTTAAAATTTAAAAGTTTTTAAAATTTGTCTGATTTTAAATATATTTTGGAAATCCAGAAGAAAGATATTTATTACTAAAGTAGCACTTATATAGTAAATACGATAACTTTTGTTTACAAAATTAAAAATACAGTGACAACCAGATAAACAACTACTCAAAATTTATAACAAATCGAACATTTACTTGTTTTCTGTGGCTGGCTTGAGAACATGACCAGATGAATCACAAATTATTCTTGAATTTTGGACCTGATAAATATTTTGCTAATATTAACAGCGCCAAGCTCTATACAATTTTTTTTTGTTCAGGATTACTAATTTTTCATTTATAGTCACCATAATAATGGTTTGTGACAAAAAAGATCACTTCATTGGGTATCATAAGATCACAGTTTTTGGGTATTTGCAAAGTGATTGTGTCTGCCTTTTCATAATAGGTAATACAGAATATTAATGAACCAGTAGGGCCACCGAACATTAATGGAACCAGCCCAGGCGAAATATTCGCACAGTATATTGTTCAGTGATCAAATGACGAATTGATAAGAAAATAAAATAATGCAACATATAAGATTGAGAAATCAATTGTTACTTTCTCACTAAATATAATTGACAAAGGAAAAAAAAATTAATTTAAAACTTCTTTAATGTTTGGGAGCAACATGTTTACAAACTTCAATAAGCTGTATTTTTGCTAATAATTTTCCGATTTCGAAGATTTTTTTTTTCCCTTTTGTGGGGAATTTAAAAAAACTAGCCACATCTTTACAAAACACTGATCCACCCAGTCCTGCTCTATGCTTCAGAAATATGGACGACTAAAAAAATTGAGCTAGACCTAATCTTTGAGAGAAAAATTCTTCGAAGAATATTTGGAGGAATGTAGATTGATGGAAATTGGAAAAGAAGGACAAATGCCGAGATTTGCACAACTTTTAATGATCAGAATGTCGTTCTGTGGATAAAGCTTGGAAGATTGAGATGAGCTGGTCCTGTGGCAAGGATGGAGAATGAAGCAATCCCTAGGATGATCCTGACAGAACCTTTCCACAGCACATGAAGAAGAGGGAGACCAAAACTAAGATGGTCAGAGATTCAAGGGATGTGGGAGTCAGGAGCTGGATGATGGCCCCACAGAACAGAGATGACTGGAGGAAGCTGGTGAAGGAGGCCAAGACTCGTCACCGAGTTGTAGCGCCGTGAAAATAATAATTTGTAGGGAATTTAATAATCTTCTATATAATCATGGACATAACCCAGGGAAAAGTGTGTAATTTTTGAGTTATTCGCAAATAAAGTTGTTCTCTCATAACATTTTTGCCTGAGTTTTCAGGGTGATTAGACTTTTTTTCCCACCTGAAGGAGAAGGAAACCTTCAGAATGGCTGGCTCAATCTTGTGACTTGATGAAAAATTAATGATGATACAGCTTACCGACAAACAAACAGCATTGAGAAACAATTCAAGCTCCTCCTCTCTTGATTATAGGGACTTCAAGTCGATGAAGTGAGACATGTATTCCATAATAGTGCTACAATTAACGTAAGGTTGTGTTGATGTGAACCCCTTGCATTAGCTCGAAAATAGTATGTTTGGGGCTTAAGAACACAGGACTGATAGTTCCGAAGGAACTATCCGTGTCTTGGTGTATGCATCACAGTCTTCAAAGCCTGATTTGTACCATATCGATCTACAGACTTAACACCGTTCCAGTATTAAAGCCTAGCAAAATGTTTATATCACTTATTATTATATTATATTTATTTTAGAAAGAAAAAGAAAAGCAGAGAGTATGATTCGTGAAATTCTGAAACCAATGGTACCCCATTCCAGGTATTTGAGCATGAGAGGAGCTTATATTTGGTACAAAACCGATTTAGAACCTTACTGTAATAATATATGTGGGGATATTTTTTGTAAATGATCGGTTACAGTTTCCTCAACTCAGTAGGACTTTTTTTTCTTAATTTCTTTCACTGAGTTATAGCTAAAAATTGTTTAAGATTATTTGCTTATTCTAAGGTCAGGTAAACTGATTTGTTGAGCTTGAAATTCTGAACAGTAGGAACAAGAAGGAAACTGCTTTAACAAATTTTGGACAGTTTTTTCACTAATTCCATATTCTAATAAGATTTTTCTAACAATTTCAATTTCATTTTTTCTGTATTATAATTCTAGAGATTAAACATTACTATTTGTTTTACTGATGTTTTTGATGCAAGCTGTACAAAAACATTGAAGATGATAAGATGCAAAGCATCAGTGGAAGGCCTTCATCAAATTTTGAAACATAAACATTAAATGGATTCATTTAAAAATTTTGAGTTACAGAAGTTCTGAATTACTTCTGTGAAATGATGATTCATATATTCTTTCATCTTGGTGGTACATTTAATCTTTGATATAATCTTCAAATGTATACATAACTGGAAAATAAATAAAACAAAGTAAAAAGAAAACTCAGTTTTCCAAGAATTCAAAGATAATTGAACCACCTACAATAATGGTTCTACTTCATTACTTATTAAGATTTAAAGTAATCTTTCTTTTGAATTGCTTTTAAAATATTATTCTAGTTTCTAATTTAAATTAGAATAAGTTAAAATATAATTTAACATTTAAATAAAGTTTATCAGTAAATAATTTTCATCATATGTAATGCAAAAATAAACTAGGAAATACACGCTAGTTTATTATAATATGATCGGTAATAATTGACTCTTCAAAAAAAACATTACAAATAATCTAACAAATGGCAACTGTCTGCATCTAGCTACTGTTGAAAAGGTGTGGATAGAGATGGTTTTGTACTGTTAAGTTTATTTGATATGTTATAAGAGGATAAATAATACAAATATTGTTTTCTTAATATTTTATATTTACTTAAATAATATGTTTGATTATTCAATGTGATAAGTACTTAAAAAGAAATTAATTTATATATAATATACAATATATATATATAGCACAGTCTTAGTAATCATGATTTCTCATTTTAATACTTCTAAAAAGATAGAATTAATATAACTAGCCCTAGCTGTTAATATCAAGAATGAGATTATTGTTTACGTTAATTTATATATCACCCAAATTTATTGTTTAAGATACAAGTATGGGGTAATGGAACGTATTTAGACCGTCATATCACAGAGAGAAGATATTATAGGGCCGTTCGTTCGTCATACACAACTACGGCCTCATTGTCAACAAGCGAGTCAGTGTCTTTATGAAGAAACTGACTTCGCGATTTACTTAAGGCTATAATAGCTGCTTCATCGTTTCGCATTCTGTTTTTTCGTTTTTTGCTAAAATTCACCTGAAAAAAGAAAAGAAAAGACTTTTTATAAATTTTGGATTAAATAGATGTTCATGAAACTAAACCACAACATAAATATAATTAATGTCTTAAAAATTATTTTATCCTTGAATTGCAAAGAATTTGTCAAACACAGCAGTTTAGTGAAGAGGATAGAGGTCGGAAGTACAAGATCAAGTGGGACGGGATTGGATGGAGTATTTAAATTGTAAGCTGTGAAAAATATAGGAGGGTTGATGAGTTCTTATGTGACCTGGTACAGAAAGCTAGGAAGTACTGATGGCAATAGGATGGATAGAGCCACTTCAACTCGATATAATACTGGGTAATACGCACATCTCTTGAGGTTCCGAAAACAAAACTTATAGCGCAATTCATCAAGAGTTTAAGTTTGGCTTCGAAATCTCCTGAGAGGCCAGTGTACACCATACAGCCATAGTCAAAGTGAGAGGAAACTAGGAGTTTACGGGAATTATATGGAAGGAGATAGCTTAGACGATTGAACTGTTTTAGGGTGGAGATAGAACAACGGGAAATTTGGGGAACGTGTGGTTTCCAGGAGAGGGTTTGATCAAAAGTAACACCTAAGGTTTTAACGGAAGTATGGAATAGGTGAGTTGTTCAGGAGAAGATTGCGGAATACCTGGAAGGATTTGAGGAGTGAGGGAATACTTAATTTTAATTTAAAAATATTTTTCCATTGTTAGTGATTGTTGGGAAATCAATTTATTATTTACTTCAGAAGTCTATATGAAACTTAAGTTAAAACCTACATTTAATTCCTTGATATATGTAATAGAGCATTCATCAGTAGTTGTTTTTAAGAGTTAATACAATTTTTTATGTTTTAATTCTAATTTAAATTTTCCTTCAACATCAAATTTCTCTTAGTTAAGAAGGATAGTTGGGTATTTATCAAAATAGAATAAAATATTTAAAAATCTACAAAACAGTAGGGCAATAATGGGTGATCTAATAAATCTATAAACTTTTGTGCTGAGTATGTTGACAAAGGTTTATTCTTAAAATAGTTTGATGAAAAAAAGACCTCATTCAACTAAATTTTTTTAAAGCCTAACTTATTTTTTCAGCAGTTTGATTAAAGGGCTTGCATTGTGAATTTTAGAAGTTAAATAAAAGAAAAGTATACCTTTGCATATAATTCCGAAAGGTCATCAGCAGTTGAAATAGGTCTTGCTTTGTTCCTCACACAAGCTGGAAGGCTTTGCGTCTTCATTACAGCCCCGGAGAACGGTGATAAGTACATTTCTCGAGACCCACATTCGTCTAAAACTATAAACAAATATTTAATTAAACTGTTATCAGACAAATAAATATTATATATTTATTTTTTTTAATTAATTCATACTTGTGGGTCAGGAATAGTATTCTCTGATACCAATAAGGAAACTGAGTAGTTAAATAAAAATCAGAGTTTCTTGTAACCGAAGTTGTGAAAAATCAAAAAAATTGCAGACCATTATTTGGCTTAGTACATTTTTAACTATACTATACATGATAAATTCAAAATTCTTTTAATCAAAGGGTTATCCACATATAAACAATATAGCAACAAATACAACAGAACTGAACGATCAAACAATTTCTTTTAGAACAAAATACACAATATTTAGAACAAATGCAATATCACAGGTGTTGGACACCTTTTTTTTAATTCTTCCACACTGCTAGAGATAGGGAAGCTTTGTAATCGGGTGAGGTTAAAAAAAAAAGTTTGAACTAAGAATCAAAATTTTCCACATGCGTTTTACATTTTATATATCAAGAAACAAATTTGGTTCAATGTCTGGATGTGGTCGAATCCATATGACGAGTATATCTTCTAATACCATTAATCAGATTTTTATGAGATTTCAAGTTTTCGGCTTAGGATCTGAGATAGGGTTAACAAACTGAAACATCTGTGTAATTTAAACTCAACATTTATTTATTGCACCACAATTTATGAACCACGATATGTTAATATTGTAAAGTAAAAATTAAGAAATTTAAAAACAATTAATGTGTAAACTTTGAAATCAAAATCATTTTTGTAAAAATCACTCATTACATTAAATTTTGGTAACATTTTTTAATTCTCTCTAGATTAACCCGGATGTCCAAACTCTATTGTCTCATATATACAATAATATAAGAATCCATAACATTCCTCCATTTAAATTAATAAGTTTTGTTGTGTCATTGTAAGAAGTGGCAATATTAAGGCAGAGAAGGGGAAATTAATATTGAAGTATGTTTAACACCAGCACTCAATCTGTTAAACCCTTGAATACTATAAAATTATACTAAAAAACTAAAAAATTTTTATTAAACAGCGTTAAATTTATGTATATTTGTTTTGTTTTTTAAATTTAATTTTTGATGTGAGGTGTAGCACCTATCCTTAATCAGATGTCCCCATAGTGATTATAATAAACAATATAGTAATCTCTAATATTCTGTGGTACAGACCCCTTTTTATCAAAATATTAACATCCGCCTGAAACTTTATAAATAGCTTCATCTCATTATAACCTACAAATATTTTATTTACCAAAATTCTCGGAATTGGGGTATTCTCAATCTGGAGATTGGCAAACTTTGTCTATTTATTTAGGTACTAAAAACTTGCTTTTCACATTCTTAAAAAAAAAAAGATGGGCTTCAAAAATATTGAGCCTTAAAATATTGTTTGTCTTAAAATGTTACCAACTTTTTGTAGGCAACCTTTTTTTTTTTAATCTATTTTGTGATCAAATTATATTACAATCCAAGTGGAAAGCAAATGGGTATTTACAAGTTTTTAGTACCTAATTAAATAGACTAAGTTTGCCGACTTTCAGATTGAAAACGCTCCAATTCCAAAAAATTTCATAAATAAAATATTCGTAGGTTACGATGAGATGAAGCTATTTGCGATGTTTCAGGAGGATGTTAATAATTTGCTAAAAAGGGGTCTGTACCGTGGACTATCCTCATGTCCTCATAAGCCTAATACGGTTTCCGATGAACCTGAATGTTCCAACTTTGTGGCCTGTAATGCTAAAACCCAACACCATTATAAAGTTAATGTTAACTTACTGCTGCTGGAAGCACAGTGAGGGCTGAACTCGGATATTTGGGGAAGGGAACAGGGGCCTTCTGCTCTTTTCGATACCGGTGAGATAGATGAGGGCTGGCTGTGCGGCCGAGGAGGTCTTTTAAGCTCGCTCTATAGGACAAAAACAATTGTTATGAGAATTTTTAAATTAGTAAACAAGTTATGACAACATTTATAATAATCAGAGGTATTAAGATTGTTTTTCACAGAACTCTGCGGCTACAGGCAAACTTTTCTACGGTTCTAAAAATTATACTTACAATACTTATTGCAAACTCAACCAGGGACACTTGACCTATTCCATTTCAAAAGATGGTTTTAAAACCATAATAAAATTCCAAATAATACATTAAGCATACATTACAAACAAATATTTTTGTAAAATTATTGCCGTAAAGGAGCGATATTTTAATTTAAAAAAAAAAAAAAATTGGTGGAGGGAGAGGGGAGAAGGGTTCTATACAACATAATGCAAGAAAAATTAAAAACAAAATTAAGTTAAATAAAAGAAAGCTTCATAAAGAAAGAGATTAATTCTATGTCTCCCTTTCATTCAGAAGGAATAATCAGTCAGTTCAAATAGAAAAAAAAAAGAGTTAATGAAAATCAATTATTATAAATTTTAAACAAATATAACATGAAAAGTAACCTTAATAACTCATAGATAACAATTGCAGTGATTATTTAAAGATAAAGTAATAAATCAACATAGAACAATGATAGGATCCAGATAACATTTTAAAAAGTCATACATAAAAGATAAATAAATCTATTAATAACAATTAAAATATATTCGACTATGTATTAATGGTGTATAAGGATAACTTGTATGTCTATTTAAGCAGTTTTCAGAGAAGGCACAAAAAATATAAAATTAATAATAAATTTTATATCGTCTGTTAATTGCAAAAAGTGACTAAGTGCATTTTTGATATAAGCTAACTTTCTAAACTATTTTTAATTATTTTGACCTTATTTATCGATACAAAAACCAATGATATATTTTTTCATGGTGTAATGACTGCTAGAAAAAAAAAAAAAGAATGACCAAATGACAATATTTTAGAACAGAGATTTAAAGAATCCACTGTCCACTGATCATTATTATTTGAGAAGGAGTTAATCGGGGGGGATGTGGTCAAATAAATACTAAAAATATAGTAATTATTTAATTAAATAATTACTATATTTTAATTTAGTATTTATTTGACCACTCTCTCCCCCCCTCCTCCCCCGATTAACTCCTTCTCATATTAAATCAACGGTCAACCATCTCTATGCAAAATAGGACTTGCTTTTACAAGTCTTAAAGCCAAAATACAAACAAACAAACAAAACCATCTCTACCTCATTATGGATCATTATTATTATTTCATATTTCATATTAATGTTATATAGTAACTCTGATACTTTTTCTTTTTGGGTCTCTCGTAGATAGGTAACATTATATAAATTTAACAAAATTATAAAAAAAAAGTATTTAAAAGAATTCCAAATGATACCTGAGGGTTATGGGGTGCAGGTACACTAATTGACCTGGGAACAGCACACGATTCAAGCCTAGCAGGGTTCAGAATATGACTGTTATAAAACCAATGGCTGGTATGACCTCCGCCTACCAATCTTGAACTTACAGACCATTCACCACTTTTAGGGTCTAAGTATACAGCTGAATGGCTAAAAAATAACAAACAATATCGAAAAGTCAATTTAAATAGCAAATGAAAATAAATCTAAATTACCTTTTTACTGATATATTAGTATATTCATTAATAGAGAAAGGATAAATTAAAATATAAACTGGTGAAAAAAAAAAAAAACTGATACACCTTGAATTTTGCCGTTATTTATTTTCAAATAGAAAAAAAAACGCAATGTTTTTACCTCACTATAGTGTGACTTATTCTGCTTGAAGAATACCACAAATAAAATGATATGATATAGCCT
Organism: Nezara viridula; assembly: GCA_928085145.1. Classification (NCBI taxonomy): domain Eukaryota; kingdom Metazoa; phylum Arthropoda; class Insecta; order Hemiptera; family Pentatomidae; genus Nezara; species Nezara viridula. The sequence goes on along the minus strand of OV725079.1, from coordinate 90,280,188 downwards.
TTATTTAAGCAAAAATTAATACATAATACATTTAAATAAGTATATTCTTTAAGTGTGAAAAGAAATTAATAAATTGATTATATGGCTCTTTTTTATTTTTTTGTTTTTCCTTCTTCCTGCCTTGTATAGGCCTTCCCTTACAGGAGTAATAGTCATCACTCCCAGGAGTGACAAGCCCTGTTGGGATGTGAGCTCCGTCCACTTCTTCTTTATCTCTAGCAGCTCTGCACCAGAGAGGTCAGGTCACTCTACCATTTCCTTTGACGCTCTCTTCTTCTTTTCATATTATACAGAGTCCAGTATGTGACCATTCTTGACCATCTAATATCTATTTCCCGAAGGAGATGCCCAGGCCATTTGCTAACTCGTGCCAGCCTAAGGGTCTCTGAGAGTCCTGTTTCTTTTTGATCAAGTCATTTCTCACTCTGTCCTTTTTCCTCATATTCATAATACATCTTTCGATATCATTCTGCCACACCTGGATCTTCCTCTCTTGAGTTTTTATTAATGACCACTTCCAATATGGATTGGCATTCATAAGTAACCACTGGAATTATGCAACTGTCAAAGACCTGTCTTTTTAGATCAATACTTATATTTCTTTTCATAATGTGCTTGAGGGACAGAAAGAACACCACAAATAAAGGAAAAAAACAAAACAAAAATTTATTTAAAAAATCGTGATGTAAAATAAAGCAAATAAACACTATTTCAAACTAGATTCTCAAATTCTTTTTTAATTATGAAATCTGAATCTCTAGTACCTAGTGTTGCCTCCCTTTTCTTGAATAACGGCCTGTATTCTCGAAGGCATACTACGAATAAGGTGGTTACATGATCTTGAATCTGATCAGTTTCACATACTTGGAGGATTCTATTGTCAATGGATGGATGTCCTAAGCTGGGGCCGAAGATGCTTCATAGGATTGAAGCTCAGGCTGCGAGTTGGCGACTCCAAGGTGCGGACACTAACCTTGTATAGGTAATCTTGTACAAAAGGATGAGCATTATCTTGCATAAAAAGAAAACAGAGGGGGTTAAACGGGCCAAAAGGTACCACATATTCTTCGAGGATGTCGGTGTTCATGTGTGTGCACTGAGCGTCGGCCTTCGGAACATATGAAGGTCTGTACTTGACTTTATAAACATAGTCCATCCCAAACCATCACCGAACCTCCTTTGAACTGCACTCTTCCCACTATATTGCAGAACTAATTGCTAACTTGGTCTTTTACACATTAGACCTCATCTGCACCATAAAGGCTATATCTGGACTCGTCAGAAAACAGAACAGAGGTTAAGTCATCTTCTGCGTGTTCACAAAAAAAGTGAAGGCGAGCTTCTCTGTGTGGTAAGGTGAGTAGAGAGCCGCAAGCGGAAACTCAGTTCAGCAAGCCTTCTCCTAGCTGACATCCGCACCCTGAGAAATCTCAACTAAAATGTGGTAGCAGTTTCTGAGGGACTGCACAGCAATGAAGCGGTTATCGCTCTTATGGACCTTTCGCTCCTAGATGGCCTGATCTCAGCCTCCTAACGTAGTTTCTTGTCTCCTGGTACTTCTGGACTGTTCTTCAAACAGTTTTTCATGCACTCAGGCCATCTCATCTTCGGCAGTTTTAAATTAATACAGTGATCTGAGCATCTGCTATGAGATCCAAACCATTTTACACTCATAAAAATGTTTATATAATTAAAATAAAGTTTTTAAAAAACAAAAAAACAAAAGCAAAACCAATGCAATTGAACAGGTTACTGGAGACAAACAGATATGAAGTCCACATTTTATTTTAATATTTTCATCGCTAATCCTAGAGAGAATCATGAGATTTTCTCAAAAGGATTAATCATCCCTTTGACCTGCCATATACCTGTTATTACTTCAGGTTCAAAAATATTTCTTTAATCTGTGGTTTTGATGTAAAATTCAAGGTGTGCTGGTTTTTTTGGCCACCAGTGTATTTTACTATAATCTAATTTAAAAAAAAATAAACTAAAATGATACCTAGGCATGACCGGCACTACAGGCCTCGACTGGTAAGATGTCCCAGAATCGTCCATTTTTACCCCTGTAACCAAAGTAAACCATTAGTTGTGAAATATTGAATATTCCCAGTACAATGAGCAATAACTGCAAAGTCTACCACTTTAACAAGATTGAATATTGATCCTTCATAAATTATGAAGAGTGACACAATTAAGAATGTGAAAATAAAAATAAAAATATCATGTACTTTCTTTTTATAAAGTATCAGTATTTAAAGTAAAAAAAAAAAAAAATAAATAAATTGGTGAATGAAAGCAAGAGTTTAAAAAATGTTTAATTAAGTAATATAATTATGAAATACGAACAAATCCATTACTTGTCACCAGATTAGTTTAAATAACAATAATAATCAACATTTTTATTTAAGATTTAAAAGATTTAACATTCATATTTATTTCGTGACTAAATACAAATCTTTAAATTGATCTAAGATAAAATATTAACAAAGAGAAAACTTAGTAAAATAAGATATTATCAATGATCACCATAATATATACACAATATTGGAGAAGACTGTTAAGTATCGTTTTAATATCAAAATATAAAATGTCTACTATAAAATACTTTTAAGATGGAAAGCTAATTTTAAAAGTATATCATTTATCTGGAGATTTACTATAACAATTAATATAGCTTCAATTTTAAATCAAGATACAGTATATCGACAGCCACACTGCAAAAGCCCGTAAGAACAAAAACTACAAATTTTCTAGAGAAAAAAAAAAAATTGTGTAATTTTTGTTCTATGAGCATTATATTTTCAGTTAAATTTTTTTTGCAGGCCTAAGGCAAAGATGTAATGCTGTATATAAATTTTGTTATCGGAATTCTGCCAAATAATCTTTTTGAGCCATTACTTCTAACTTATAGGTTGTAGTTACTTTGAAAAATAGGTATTAGTTAAATAAAAGCAATCCGAATATATATTATTACAGTAAGGCTTGAAATCGGTTTTGTACCAAATATAAGCTCCTGTCATACTCAAATACCATCAATGGGGTACCGTTGGATTCAGAATTTCATGGAGGTTAGTGAATCGTACTCTCCGCTTTCTAAAATAAATGAAGTTGTAACACAAACATTTTGCTAGGCCTCAATAGTGAAACGGTGGTAAGTCTGTAGATCGATATGGCACCAATTGGGTTTTGAAGATTGCGATGCGTACACCTATAGTTCCTTACCTTGCGTTCTCAAGCCCAAAAACTTACTATTTCGAGATAACGCAAGACAAAGGTTTCGATTCACACAACCTTACGTTAATTGTAGTACTGTCATGGAATACATGTCTCATTTCGTAGACTTGAGGTACCTATAATCGAGGAGTTTATATCGTTTATCAAAGTTCTGTTTTTGTCGGTAAGCTACATCATTGTTAATTTTTCATCAAATCCCAAGACCGAGCCACCAATTTTGAAGGTTTTCTATTCCTTTAGGCAGAAAAAATAGTCCAATCATCCTGAAAATTCAGGCAAAAAAGTTATGAAAGAAAAGAAAATTTATTTGCGAAGAACTAAAAAATTACACTTTTCCTTTGGCTTTGTCAGTGATTATATAATAGATAACTAAATTCCCTACAAAAGCAAAAAAAAAAAATCTTCGAAATCAGATATTTATTAATGAAAATACAGCTTATTGAAATTTATAAACATGTTGGTTTCAGATATTAATTTTTTTTTTCTTTTTTTTTCCCACCCCTCAGGAATTTATTTATTACAAAATACAATATATAAATGTAAAGAATTATACATACATAATTTTTTTATTTCCTTTTATTGCCCAAGAGCATTTTAAGGTAAAAGTGCTATGCACGCTGTATGCGTACTTTGCATCTGTGGCCAGAGGCCTTTTATTATACCACTCATATATTAATGAAATTTTAAATTAATTTTTATTATCTTTGTCGATTATATTTAGCGAGTAAGTACCAACTCCTTTCAAACCTCTCAAAACCATTAGAGCGGTTAGTCCAATCCCAGCTATCCCATTTTTTAGAGGACAATAATCTCCTAAATCCCTACCAGTCTGGATTCAGGCCTGGTTATTCTACTCAGTCTGCCCTAATCAAAATTTCCCAAGACCTTCACACAGCCATAGATCAGCAGAAACTAACCATCCTTATTCTCCTAGACTTCTCCAAAGCTTTTGATTCAGTAGACCACAACATCCTCCTAACCAAACTTAAAAATATCTCTTTTTCTTCTAGTTCCCTTAATTGGTTCCAATCCTTCCTAACCGGTCGCTCCCAGTACGTTGTAATTCCTAATAACCCACCATCAGAATCTCTACCTCTGACCAGAGGCGTCCCACAAGGCTCTTCCTTATCCCCCACCCTTTTCTCCATCTATATAAATGACCTCCCATCCTCTATCCTGCACTGTCATTACCACCTGTATGCCGACGACATTCAAATTTACCTCTCCTTTAATCCGACAGATATCTCAGATGCCACTCAAAAACTTCAGGAAGATATTGACAGAATAAGTGCTTGGGCAAACCTCAATAGGCTCACTCTGAACGCCGAGAAGACAAAAGCCATCTTGATCGGATCCCCTTCACTCCTCAAATCCTCCCCAGTATCTCCCAATCTCTTCCTGAACAACTCACCTATCTTATTCTACACCACCGTTAAAAACCTAGGTGTTACTTTCGATCAATCCCTATCCTGGAAACCTCACATCTCCCAAATTTCCCGTCGCACTATCTCCACCCTAAAACAGTTCAATCGTCTACGATATCTCCTTCCATATAAGTCCCGTCAACTCCTAGTTTCCTCCCTTGTTTTCCCCCACTTCGACTACGGCTGTATGGTGTACGGTGGACTCCCGGGAGATTCCGAGGCCAAACTTAAACGCCTAATGAATTGCGCACTACGATTTGTTTTCGGAATCTCAAGGGATACGCATATTACCCAGTATTACACTGAGTTGAGGTGGCTCTACCCATCCTATCGCCGTCAGTACTTCCTAGCCACCTTTCTGTACCAAATTATTAGAACCCATCGACCCTCCTACATTTTTCACAGCTTACAATTCAAATATTCCATCCAATCCCGTCCCACCAGATCTCGTACTTCCGACCTCTATCCTCCTCCTCACCGAACTGCTGCGTTTGACAAATCCTTTGCAATACAAGCCGCCTCCCTCTGGAATTCCATCCCACCTGATATTCGACACGCTCAATCAGTTTCCTCGTTTAAACCACTCCTCTTTAAGCACCTACTCCTTTCTCAATCCGAATGATTGTGAAATATATCTCAGAGAAATATCTGAGCACCACCAGAGAGTACCTCAATTTATTAAGGTTATTTTAGTTTCTCATACATATGTACAATTTACTTGTTCTTTTTTTTTCTCTTTTCTGTATTTTTATCGTAAGTCAACTTTCATTGTAAATATACAATTCAATTGTAGCCACACAGACATATAATCTGTATTCATATTTTGTTCTTAAGGGACAACAGTCCCAGAATAATAAAACATTTTTTTCATTTCATTTCATTTTCAACTGATTTCTCTATGTTATGATCAGTTGCATTATTTTCTTTTCTTATTAATTTGTCATTTGATCACTGAACAAGATGCTGTGCGAATTTTTTGCACAAGCCTAATAGTCAAACTTATTGTAGTAACACCCATAACTTTGTTAACAATGGTCAAAGCATGACAGGAACACAGATCACTTTGTTTCTAAGCTTCTTGTGATTTCGAAGATTCAATGGCTTGAAAAGATGAAACTAGAATTCTTTATAGTCTTGTGTTAATTTTCCATTTGATGAAATTAATTATCTGTCTCTCACTATCTGGAATTCGGTGGCATCGTAGCATTTTTCCAGTCAAGCTCATTTTGCAGTGTCCAGGAGGTTTTGAAATTATTTGATATCTTATTCCCACTTACCACTCTCTTCTTTGCTTCGTCTAGTTCCATAGTAAGCAGTGCCGGCTTCAGAGCAAAGGAACCCAGACATTTACCCAGAGACGCAGGGCTGGAAGAGCCCGCAACTTATAAGAATTTTTAAAAAAAGAATACAAAGCGTAAGAGAAAAATTAATTTCAGCCTATTAATAAAGCTAATTGATACTGTAGTCTATGCGCAAAATCACTTTATACATACTGTATTTAGATCCACACCTTTCATTACGTTTTTTCAGTAACAACACAATCTCTGTAACCTTCAATGTAACTTACATTTTACATATCACAATTTGCTGATTTTTAAATTACAGGTTTTTACAAAAGGCCATAGAGAAGAAATGAAACATCGTAGATTTCATTTTGTGGGATCAGAATATGCGCCAGGTTAAGATTGATCAGAAAAGCCCAAAACCTCATTTTTCATTTAAATTGTCCTTAAAGGCTTTTGCAATGTAGCTGTCGTTATGTTCTAATATTAAAGAATCTTCAGTAAAATCAGAGTGAGAAACATTGTTACTATAATGTACCACAAAAATTTAATATAATGGAGGAAAAAAAAGGGTTGTAGGTGATATACGTACGGTAATCCTTGTTCCTGTGTGGAGCAACACAAAACCTCCATAGAAAAGCAGCGAGGACTAGAATGATGATAAGCAGCCCTCCTGTGAAAGCTGCTATTACGACGGGTAATTGGTCACTTGGAACCCGCCAAGTAGACCAGTTCCATCGCTCCCCCTTCCCGGTGCTGTTTTTATCCTAAAAAATTATTAGCATTAATAAAAACTGATTTCGAGGGTAAAATATTTTTTATTATTACACAATAATTGAAATTATTTTTGTTGGAAAAAAAAAAAAATTATATTTCATTGATGTTGCTTCCTTATCTTTAGAACAGAAGTATTTTTAAAAATTATGTTTATAAAATTCCTCTTATCATATATTGTAATAAAATAGTTATAATATGAAATTTATTGTAAATGGATGAAAGGAAGAAACTGTTACTCAAACGTTTTAAGATAATCGCTTAAATATCAACCATAACCATTGTGGTGAGTGAGGTGTTACATTATTAATATTGACACTGTACTAAACAGTATTGGTAATACAGATATGAGAAGAAATGATTATGGAGATTTGGCAAAAAATTTATGCTTGGCAATTTTCAAAATATTATTAATGGAAACAGAAGAGAAGAACAGGTCCAGTGGAATCAGAGAGGATATTATTCCTCACAGTGATATACAAACAAAATTAAATATAAAAGCAGAAATAAATTACCTGAGGCGGCCACATCTTTGCTGTCAGTGTAACTGATTGTTGAAATATGTTGGTTTTAACCATGCCAGTATCATATCCCATGTTGTTCCCATCTGAAAAAGAACAAAATAAATTCTTAAAAATAATCAATTAAGTAGCAAATATTATAAAATATTTAAATTCACAAAACTCGATGTTGTAGTTGTAATTCAAAGTGGGTCGAAACGTCGGCAAAATTAAAATAAAATAATTACTGTATTTTAATTTAGTATTTATCTGACCACACTCCTGACTAACTCCTTCTCATATTATATCAACGGTCAACCATCTCTAAATCATTATAAAATAAATAATTTTTATTCAGCATTTTGACAAACTGACTAATCCTAAATAAAATGGTACGACTATATTTCAAAATACTTAAGAAACTGTTAATAGAGTTTTAAAAATATGATCATTAAAAAAAAAAAAAAAATTCGGAATATTGGTCAGGGAAAGTAAACAACATTATAGAAATTTTCACTAATGAGAAACTGAATTGGACATAAATGAGGCGAAATGATATTTGTAAATACAAATTACAGGTGGTTCCTGCTTTGTTAGACTTATATCATTATACCCAAATGTAAACAAAATATTTATTTAAACCACATTCTATCAAAATCAAATTCTCATATTGTTCTTTTCACCTTTTAACGCCAATGTATGTAAAAACATAAAAATAATCTGTTGATTAATTGTTACAACAGAGTTAAGAAATCTAAATGTGTAACAACAGTTAAAAGAGGACACAAACAAGAATTTATTTTATCTTTAAAAACAATTAAAACTTACATACATTAACCTAAAAATTAAGTATTCAGTCTATTCAATGCCAAATAACAGTTTTCCAATGAATGACACATACTGTCTAAATTTGTAGGAAGAATAAAAAAAAAAAAAAAAAAAAAAGGAATTGAAAAATAAAAATTACAAATAGTTATTTACCACCTGTTCGAATGCACTGAAGTTTCTATGTAAATAATTGATTCATATCAAATAAGTCTATTCAGAACACAACTATCAATGCATATCACATTATTCAGAATGTACACTTTATAAAATAAGATCATAGTGGAGACAAATTCTCCAAGAGAAAAAAATATCAAGAAAATATTCATATTTTTATAGGACATGATAAAACCTTGTTTTGACTCCTGGGTTAAGGTTAGGTTAGTAGAGAGTTGGAGCCAGGTATTGAAGTATTTAAGTACCCAAGGACTTAAAAATTTGGTGATCGATTCTTAGTGAATAAAAGGATTTAAAAAGTGAGTTTTTACAATAATTCGAAATCACACCAGACTATGATGAAACTAACACACAACTCAAACATTATATCATTGGATAATTGGTATAAAGTTACTTACTTTTGCTAGCCTAGAACTCTAGACTGGTGTTGTAGAGATAAAAGAGGAAGATAAATAAATATTTTGAGATAAATAAAAGGGTAGGACGAGACGACGAGGTTTGACAATCAAGGCCAGCAGTTCCCTCCCTCAACTTCCGTGGTTGGCCATCTTTCTACTGAGTCAACTCAGCGCTTTGAATACAGCACTTATCTGATAAGGTGACAGCTCGCTTTAAGTCTGGAAATGGGGTCAGTTCTGATTTTTTAGACCGTCTCCAGAATTGTTTCAGAGGATCATTCGGACGGAATGTAATGCTGAATAATGAAAAAATATAATATCTTCTAAAATTTTACCATTTTAACTTAATTTTAAATTATATTTCTTCTTTATATTAAAAATATTCTACTCTTCTCTTATCATATCTATTTTTTTTTCAAAATTTCACAAATTATGAAAAACACAATCATCTAGCTTAATTAACACCGACATTTTAAAAATATTTATTATTAAGAATGTATACAAATATTTTTAAAAAATATATTAAATAATTATTTAAACCCAAACTCTTGATACCTCTTTATTTCTCTTGATACCGACAGTAGATGGAAAATATCAACAAGAAACAAAAATACTAGCATAGTGATATAACCATTTATATATTTGTCTGTCACCTAGTTTGTTAAATGTCTAAAAGCACCTTTAAAAGTAGGGTATTTGTTATGAGAGGAATGAAAGAAATCTAATCTTAAAGAAAAATAAAAGCATTAAAATTCATATGAAAATACGACAAATTAAAAAATAAATATAATACTAACAACTGAGGCAACGCTAATAAATATAATACTAACAACTGAGGCAACGCTAATAAATATAGAATACACTGGCTTTTTATTCAAATATTAGCAGGAAAGTTATCAATAAAAAATATTTTATCCAAATCCAATACAAATTAATTAATTAATTATTTTTAATTAGAACTAAAATTAATTAATTTTGAATTATAATTATTTTTAATTCCGAATAGATTTTTAAATTCGAACTATGTCCAAATAAAAACTAACTAATTAACTTTGTTGAACTATTTGAAAGATTATGGTCAATATAAGTTTTTCTAAAATTGTGCATCACTTAACAATATTTTAATAATGTTTTCTCGTTTTAATCGTTGTTACCATTTTGTTAAAACGTTTCAACTACTGATACATTTTGATTATATTTCAGGGGCATAGATAACTATTAGTCCAATCCTGAAAAACGCAAATTTTTTAATGTAGTAGATAATATACACTAAAAATACAATCAGTGATAAAATAATAAAAACTTCTAAGAATTATTTTGCGCTTTGATAAGATGCAATAAAAAAAAAAATGTTTTGTGCTAAACTAACTTATTATTTAGTAATAATTAATTTTTGTATGAACAATTACTAAATTTCGTGTTATTAATTTACATCCACAGAAGTTATGAACTAGTCAAAAGAATTTTTTTTCGTGATATCCTCTGGTTAGAAATTATTGCGAAGATTAAGTCAAGTTAAAAGGGAACTAACCTCCAACATTTATTAAATTAAATTAGTTTTAATAATTGAAATTTATTTATTATATAATTTATTTATTAAGTACAAACAACATATACTTGTATATTGTATATTTGTAATAGTTGAAATAACTTATGTTTAATAATAATAAGAAATAAGTTATTGTGTTGTTTATTTTACTGAGTATAGACGTTTGGTAATATTAGTTTATTAAATTTTGATAACATGCATTTAGATTAGCACTCGATTCTTCATTTAAAGCGCGATTCCTATGTGTTTAAATGGTAATCCATAAGTAAATATAAAAAATATTCTCATGGATTTAAATTCATTTTGAAAATTATTAATTAAATTAGACTAAACCAATAGGCGTGAAATAAATTATACTACTGTATCGATCTACTACCAGGAAGGTAATCTTAAAAAACCTATTGCCATTTCGTGTCTCTGGAACACAACGCGAAGAATTCAATATTGCATCATTCTCCTTCATTTCTGATTAATTAATTTTTATATGAAAATAATTCATAATTAAATTTCAGATAAATATAATATAAATTTTGAGTTACCGATAGCTACATGTATTTAGTTAAAATATATGGTTAAAAAAAAATCCTCATATTTTAAAATAATAAAATCCTTATTTTGTCAATGTACCTTCAATAATAATTTCAATTACATTATACGTTTATTTTTGAAAATTAGTAGATTTATAAAATTTATCAACATTCATATTTTGATAAGTAAAGTTTATAAAAATTAAATTAAAAATAACAATGTAACAATGTAACAATTATTGAATATCATACAGTAGAAAAGGAAATAATTTATTCCTTACATCACAGACGAATCTATGAGGAAGGGAGGCTTTCGGGATGAAGCCCTCCCAAAATGGCAAAAGATAACTATGTCCTATGAAAAATATTATCTCTAAAAGTATTATTGTTCGTGTAATTACATTTAATAGGATTTCAAGAATTACTTAAACACCACTTCATATAAGTATTTTCTTTCAAGGTAATTATCCTTTCATGTATGTGTATATATATATATATATATATATTATCATCATCATCATATGTGGCACGACATCCCGTTACCGAGACTGGGCCTCCTCCAAGAGCCTCCGCCAGTTGGCTCTGTCTTCTGCTGCAGCTCTCCAGTTCCGTACACCAAGCAGAGTTCTCGCATCATAGGCCACGTTGTCCAACCATCTCGTCCTCGGCCTTCCTACCCGTCTTACGAGGTGCAGCTCCTCCATCATTATTTTCTTTGGTATTTCAACGGTGCTCATTCTGGCCACATGCCCTGCCCACCTTAGTCTGGCCAGTTTAATATACGTGACTACGTCGATGTCTGTATAGAGAGAACTGAGCTCCCTATTTTTTCTTTTCCTCCAGACATCACCCTCCTTTACTGGGCCATAAATCCTTCTGAGGACTCCTCGCTCAAACACACTCAGCTTCATCTCATCGTTTTTAGTCATCGTCCAAGCCATTCGTTTTTAGTCGCCTCTGAGCCATATGTCAAAACAGGTCGAAAAAGGGTCTTGTATATGATCAGCTTGGTCTTCTTTGAGAGGTACCTACTTCTTAAGTGTCGGCCAAGTCCAAAGACACATCTATTGGCAGCCGTGATCCTTCTTTGTATTTCTTGAGCCATGTCATTTTTTCTATTAATTTCAGACCCAAGGTATATAAAACTTGAACCTACCTCAAATGGAGAGTCAGATCCACCTCACCACCAACTCTCATATACTTAGTTTTCCTCTCGTTGACTTCTAGACCAAGTGGTCTTGCAGCTGCTTCAAGGCCTATAAACGGGACATTATATATATATATATATATATATATATATATATATATATATATATATATATATATATATATATATATATATAGAGAGAGAGAGAGAGAGAGAGAGAGAGAGAGAGAGTGTCCCGTAAGTAGAGGGAAATATTTTAAAGGTTGATAGTAGCCGTCAAGTTGTACAAAAAAAGGACGTATAAACAATTGCCCAATTTCCTGCAGAAAAATAGAAAATTTAAGACGTGTGTTTTTAAGCGTTCACGTTTTTTTGTTGAATAAAAAGGGATAACTTAAAAATATTGGGTTAAAATAATTAAAGCTTGCTCCATAATAAACTAGACAAAACTTACATCAAGCGGAAGTACAAGAAACCTACTAATTGCTTCGATTATTTCCATGAAAAAGAAAATATTAGAGATATAAACATTAAGTTTCTAACTTATAACTACGCATCGATTCCTATGACAGAGATATGGGAGAAAAACATGATTACATAATCACCTTACATGAAAAATATTTGAAAAATCACGTAAATTTTATTCTTAAAAATAAAATGTGTTTTTAGGCAATTACGTTTATTGCAATACATCTCATAACACGGAAAAACAATAAAGAAAGGGTTTGCTATAGTTAATAGTAGTCATTATTGCAGAAAACAAGAAATTTGGCTTGATAGAAAATCTCATAATTTCTTTACACAACTTGAGGTAAATCTAAAATTTTTACCTAATATACCTCAAATTAATTAATATAGATTTAAAGCTTATTAAACGAGGAAGTTTCCCTAAAAGTGGGTTAAATATAGTACAGTTGAAGAGCAATAAAAAAAAAATCACAAATAATTTATGACTTTTTTTTATAAACGGAACTTAACTCTGTTTGTCCCTGTTTAAATAGTTTTAACAATGACAAACTCTACTTCCGTTTAATGGAAATTTTGTCTAGTTTACTATGGAGCTATGTTTAATTACTTTAATAAAATATTTTTTAAGTTATCGCTTCCCATTCAACAAAAAACCTGATTGGCTTAAAAAACACAAATCTTAAATTTCCTAATTTTTTGCAGGAAATTGGGCTTTTGTTTATACGTACTTTTTTTGTAGATCTTGATGTCTACTATCAACCTCTTACATATTTCCCTTTACTTACGACCCTGTATATAAAAAATACCTTTCGAACTGAGCCTCCGCCCAAAAATTCTGGATCCGCAAGTGCCTTATATAACTAAAGAATATTTATCTATTTCAACTTGGTTAAAATTGACTAATTAAATTAACATCAGCTTATCTTATTTTGTATATATTAAATAAATGAATTAGGAAAGGTCAAGAGGTAATATTTCACCGTATTATAACACAAATTAATTATATCAGTTTCTAATGAGTGCCAAATATACTGACACTATGGACCAATTCCATTCCAGGAATCGATTTTTAATTGGCATGCAGCGCTTTCCAATTACCGGATGAAATATTGGAATGAAGGTGGATAAAAAGATACGATGTTAGAGGAACGATCACGTTCGCGGGATAAGCAAAGCAACTGGCGAGGCACGTTGAGCAGGTAGCAAGGAACTTCGAGGAGTTCGAAATACGATAGTTATCAATCATAAAACTGACTCAACTAAATAGAATTAGCTTCAGCCGTAGGAAAGGTTCGTCATATCATGTAGAGTACATGAAAGGAAGAAACTGTTACTCAAATGATTTAATGTTTTTTATATAGTAACTACCTATGTACCTATATATCTACGTGGGGAGGGGACTTTAGGGCTGAAGATCCTCCCCTAAAGGTAAAATATAACCATTCCTGATTACCTTTTAAAAAATTACCTTTAAAAATATTATTGTTCTTGTAATTACATTTAATAGACTTTAAAGAATAACTTAAACACCATTTCATATAGGAAATTAGTTTCTTTCTTTTTCTTCCAAATTAATAATTCATATATATATATATATATATATATATATATATATATATATAATATATATATATATATATATATATATATATAAACAAAAAAACTTCAACCTGAAGCCAGCCAAAATTAAACTCTGGGTCCGCTACTGACTATAACTTATCTTTCCACGTGTTTCATTCTCTACCACACCCACACCATTGACAAGGGCATATGCAACTTTCATATTAGGGGGACAAGACATAAAGTAAAATTCAATGTATTTATATATAACAACAATTTTTAAATATCAATTTTCTCTAATTTTCGGCAAACCTTTGGTATTATATTATTTTTTTTCCAAATTATTTAGGTGGACTAGGAGGGGGCAACGCAACATGTTCTCGTGACCACCGAGATTCATCACATTCCACAGCCATTAGCTTAACAATTAATACTGGATCACAATATTCCACAAATTTCTTCTAACTGTGGGCTAAATCGAGCATGTGTTTTTTGAGATAAAGGCGTATCAAGAGAACACGTTTGCGTATCCGAAAGCAAAAATATGAGATAGAACTCGAAAAATCTGATACATCAATTTTTTGTTTCACTAATTTTAAACTTTTCTCCACCTTTAAGCCGAAGTCTAACCGTTTTTGAAATATTGGAGTGTACCAGAAAATAAATTTTCTCTTCAGAATGAAAAACAGTGGGTTGAATTTAATAAAATTGTTATGGCCAATCTCTGAAAATCAGATTAACTGTTGTAAGTGATATGCTCTTCACATGTATTTGACTATAGCAGGGTTTTCTAGAAGGAGGTTCCATGGTGCAAACGTTTTGAGAGGAACAAATTTTGATGACGTTATGGATTTTCAAAATGAAAAGTTTCAAACAAGGAGGCAAGAGGAAAAGCATAGAACAGACCACTGAAAGTGTAATTGTATATGAGCTATGATTATTAAAATTCTAATACAGCTTATACCGTTTTTAAGAAAATAGGAGTAATAAAATATATTGAGAAGAGAGGGGAAGTTCATCCTCCATCGAGCTCCGGAGAGATGGGCACTCCTGGACTATAGACAGACACGGAACTTAATTTTTGATGCCTAAAACGTAAAATGTGAGTCGAAAATTTCGATTCTCAACACACATTTTTTTTAACCTCCCGCAAAGCTTCCCTACTTTATAAATTACGATTAAAACACAACTTTTAGTAAAATTAGCCAATAATTGAAGACTACACCAGAAATACTACCCTATCTTTCTTGATAATTATCTAATTAATTAATTAATACAAATAAGATATTAAGTCAATCAAAAGAAACCCATCTACTTCATAGTTATTATTAATTTAATTAACAAATATATTTTTTTAAATGTTTAAATTATAAGAGCTGAAAGAGACAACAAGAGATGAGAACGCCAAAGGGGCAGATTGGGGAGTCAGCAAGAGGATAACACCCAATCCGATAATGTCAACGAGGATTTCGAGGCTGAAATATTTACGGATCCCTTTATGGTGTTACGAGCTTATTTCTGGTGCCGGTGTCGTGTTTTCTGTTAGGCCAAACAATGCTCTTTGTTAGCTAATTATGGTGTGTAAATTTTCTAATAAATAATTTCTGTAAGCTATTTTAAATATTAGTCAAATTCATTAACGTTGTTGCGAAATCAGTCGTAGACAGATCCAAGATGAAGAATATTTGACTTCTTCAACAGACAAGAAGACTTGTATTGGAAGACATTCATAGAACGCTGAGGTGATCACCAAGATCGACACAGAAGTTGAGGAAGAATCGGTAATTGCCTTTAAGTCTCCACATCATAAGGAATAATCAGTTTATTAATTTAGTTATCAGATTTGATTTATAATTAATTTAAACACGTTAAGGTTTTAGTATCTTCAACAGAGAACGAATATTTTATCATTTGGAGTTCATGCCTACATAACTAGTATTGATAATTTAGAACTGACTAATTTTTTTAAGTTAATATTAATTATTCATTAAAATCCTAAGATTTTATGACTGATTCATGTGCACCCATCCTTTCCCACAGCAAATATGAAACAGAGTATTGATATTTCATCTCACTGCTTAACCTTTAAATATAAATATGTAATATATTCCATTGTTTTGCTTACATATTTTATTGGGTCGGCAAATAAGTCCTTTCGGTTTTCTGTTTATTTTTATATTACTATGATACACTTCTTATCTGATGAATTAATTCCTAAGGTGGATCGTTTATACTGTTTGTAATATGACAACAACTATATCTATTAGTTCTTGTTGGAACTATCTTAGTATTGTTTTTGCTATTGCCCCTGTGAAAATATCATTCATTCTCGGCATATTTTGTTGTATTATTTTAAAAAGACAAGCGTGCTGCAGAAGTTCATAGAAAAAATGTCAGTGTTTATGGGGATGATGTCTTAACCAAACGCACCTGTCAAAATTGATTTGCCAAATTTCATTCAGAAAATTTTGACATCAATGTTGGTCAACTGTCTGGTCGCCCACATCAAATTGAAACGAGCAATGTTAAGGCCATTGTTGATAAAAATCCGACCCAATCAGTGCGAGAGATTGTTATGGCACTAAATTTGCCGCACACAAGCGTATAAAACCATTTGCACAAGCTCGGCTATGTTTCCAGGCTTAATGTTTGGGTCCCTCACTCCCTAACCGAAGACAACCTGGCAACACGCATTTGTGTTTGTAATCCACTACGGAAACGGCATCAAAACGACCTATTTTTGAAAAGGTAACAGGAGTCATATTAAATAATAGTCAATATATTGTATTAAAATAAATTGTATGTATGTAATACATTGGGTTTTATTTCACCCTGAAAACCCGAAAGGACTTATTTGACAACCCAAAAATATCCCATACAAAAAAAAAAGTTAAACATATATATAAATTTATTTTTATAAACAGTATTATATTATTCGTTTTACAACATTATGTTGATTATCATTCATAATTTTGATAGATACTATAAACTCTTTTTATGGTGAGGTCCATCGCCCACCAACCAGAATAGAGCTTGCGCCTATACTTATTACTCGAGTGAAATAATATCTTCTCCAAACCACAGGTGATGTCGCTTTCTCAATATTCAAAGCTTTGAAGAAATAAAACCAGGACTCAGTTTTGAGGCTGTTCTTAGTTTTCGGAAATGACTTGTCGTATTGTCTTTTGAGCATTACTGCAAGTAAGCACTTGGTATTTTGTAATGCATAGCCGTGAAGGATTTAAGTAGCTTTCCAAACAATTACGCTTAAAGATTTTATTGTTAAAATGGGTAAATAATAATAAATATAGTTGTTTCACTTTTGAAAGGAGCAAACTTTTCTTTTTGATTAGGGGAGGGCGATGGATAAAAAAATAAATAAAAAATAAAATGGCGAGAGTGTATATAATGCATAAAATGATTATAATTATAGTGAAATGAACAAATATAATAATATAAGAACAAATATACTTAAAAATAAATTTATATACATGTTAATATACTTCAATTTTTTTTTTTTATGCGTATGGATATATTTAAAAATATCTCAACAACATAACTGATTATATTACATATTCATAGACATTAAACATGGGGAGAGAGTCACAGCCTTCATAACTTAGGCAAGTTTCTTGAAAATGAATAATATTAAAAACTGAAAATATTTTTGACTCCTTAGTTTATACATTCTCAAAATAAGAGCTAACAAAAATCCTAAAATATATTTCTATATACAATTATCTTCCAATATAAATGAAAATTTAATAATAAGAATATTTAGATCGTAATAAATTACTTACGTTCCTACTTCGGGTCTTCATCCTAGCCAGAGCTAGTCGATGTTTTTATAAGATTAAGACAATTGTTACCATTTATTTATTTCAGTTTAGGATCTTGTTACTTAGATTACTCTGTTTATATAGTTTATTGTTCTTAATATTTCAATCTACTTACTGTTTATAATTTCAATAAGTTTATTCAACTTGTTTATAATTTTTATCTAAATATTATGTAACTTACACAATTTTTGATATCCTTTTGTATCTTGTTCGTTCTAGCCCTGAAGAAGACCTGCAAAGTCTGGTCGAAACGTTGGCTTGAAATAAAATAATTGTTCCACAATTTTAGTCTGTTTATGATGACCACCCCAGACCATCTTCTTCCTTTAAAAGATTTTAGTTTATATATTTTTTCATACATCAATAATTTAAATTCGAAAGGCGAAAACCATTTAGGTTTACTAGTCACCCACGGGGGTTTAGATATTTGAACAATCACTTAGATGACGTTACTACAAAATCGACATTATTCTGTATCACTAACGGATCTAGGATTTAATTTTAGGGGTGGGAGCTTCAGCCCGAAAGATTTTTTTTTTTTGTATGAATATATTGGTATAATTACTTCGGAAGAAAGAAAGAAACCTACTACCTATATGAAATGGTGTTTAAATGATTCTTTAAGTCCTATTAAATGTAATTAGAAGAACGATAATACTTTTAGAGATAATTTTTTTCTTTAAACATGGTTATATTTTATCATTTTGGGAGGGCTTAAGCCCTAAAGACCTCTTCCCCTCCGTAGATCAAATTTGTTCTTTATTGAAGATCACATAAAATCTAGAAATTTTACAGAGTCAACGGAATAAGAAATTCCGTAGGCTTTGTCATTTTAATAGAGATGTCGTGCGGAGGAGGAATTTATTTTATTAACTAATTAATAAAGAGTAAACTGTTTTTAAACACGAATGCTACCGACTATGTAGGGCAATAAACGTTTTTGATCTGTCGATCTCAGCCCACAGAGGTATCTCAAAACATTTTAAAAATAGAAATATTTTCCCTCATAACAGTGTGGCACTCAGTAAGATGTATAATTATTTAAAAAAATAAACCATTAATCAAGCCTAGAAGAAGTTATAACTCATAAACGTATAATCAGTGAAAAATAATCTAGTATTTTAAATAATAAATATAAATTATTTATCTGAAGATACAAAAAGTTTGCATATAGGATTTTGTCATAATAAAATATTCATTCAACAGTTAATTAAGGCATATAAAATAAACGAGGCTTGTGCTGTAATGGTTGGTTACAGTAATATTATGATCACAATAGAAGAAATAATGGCTACAGAATTAGAGTTATGAGAACCGTCCTTCTCAGCCAAGACTAGGTCATTGACAAATGGAGTTTTTAATTCAAGGTTTAATTGTGGCTTTTGCGACACTTTAAAGGGCTCTCTTGAGCGTTATATTTTATTATTGGGTAAATCATTTTATGAATGAAATGCTCATTAATAAAAACAATGCCAGCACATTAAACATATGTTTTTTAGTTATTCACACTGTAAGTCCTTCTTTTAGTGTTATACTTTCAATTGTGAGAACGATTAACTCGAATAAAACAGAATAATTCATCTTTAATATCTTTTAAATGAAAAAAAAAAAACACGTTGATTTCTGTTCCTTAATCTAGGTAATATGTTGTAATAATTATCAGTTTTAATTAGATTTTTGAACATATTTCCTTCTTTTGATTAATAAATTTATTTGAAAGATTCGATAAGACTACCTTAATTCCAAAGTTATTATTAAATCTTTTAAATATCAAACTATAAGATATTATATTTTAAGATTTAATAATATTGTTTTTCTAAATGAGTTGAAAGCTTGTACAAGTGTTTATATTACTAAATTTAGTAAATTAATTTCGAAGATAAAATGTTACAAAACAAAGAAGTATTTAGAATTAACTAATTTTCTATTTTTATCCGATTTCAATTTGTCATTGAATTATGCTAAAAGGTACGGAAGGTAAAAAAGAAAAATGTATATTTAGGGGAAGTCTTCTAAAAATAGCAGAATTCGCATAGGATCGATTTCTGTTCATTTAATTTATAATTATACAATTAATTGTACATAACCTGCGTCGTTTATTTTTTTTTAACCAAAAAATATAGTTAAAATATTTTTAATTCTTGATTTAATTTTAAACAAATTATTATAATTTATAATTAATTCTATAGCTCCTCCTAAACTTTTATCGGAAACAGTTTTATAGTTAAGAGATCCTTAGAAATAGCAGACGACAATTAATTTAATTTTTTTTAGAAATAGCATTTATTTTGTCAGAGGAATGTTTAGGCTCAACGTACAATTTTATTGAGAAAAAAAAAGACTGATTACTTAACTTTCTCTATCTAATATTCTACATGTATATATATATTCCAACATTCTTTTAGATTATGAATTTACCATATTTAGTTTTATAAAATGTTACCTAATGACTTTTTGCAATAAACAGTCGAATTGTTTAAATTATTTATTTTAATACGTTATTGTTTTCCTGAAATATATTTCACTTTGTGTTGAGACAAATTGTTGAATTGTAAGTAGTTCATTGTTGAACTGGCATAAATAGGAACGGGTCATCTTCAATTATGATAGCATTCTGAGTTCTGACAGGATTAAATTTAATTAGCGGTTTATATTAAATAGAAAATTACAATTTCCTTCAAGGTGTTGAAATAAGGGTTTTAGAGACAAAGATAAAATCTATAGGGTTAACTCGGACCTTAGGCTGGTATAAACCAAAAGCCTTGGTTTGGTTAACTTCAGAAGTTGTGAAGCCGATGATTAGAACTTAACTCGACAACTGATGATACTTCAATCCATGAAATTAACGACCCTCAATGTTAAATAGAGCATTGCAGTATTTTTCAGCTTTTAACTTCTTATGTAATCAATATCTAATACACAATAAAATGGATGAATGAAATGCCAGGAAGGTAAGTATACAAGCGTAATAGTATGAAAAGTGTGGACATGGTAATTTTGAATTTTTTTTTTCTTTTCATAGCCCCTTATTTATTTCCCTGACAAGATCCAACTTGGAATTCTCCTTTTTCAGCATGTTTGCACTTAAAGGAGGTTTATATCTCATTACTATTTCTGGTAATATTCTTGATTTCCATAGAATGATTAGCTCACCCTTTTTTTTACTTTTAAAACTTTTTTCTTAATGATTTGTTATCTGTAAGCATTAAGCTATAGCACCGTTAAAAGTGTACTTTCTAAATTTTATAATAGTCCAACATTGCCAGAAAATAATTTCTATTCAAAGTAGAGCGGTAAGTGAAAGTTGTGTATTGCGCGCACCAGATTTTTTTTCTTTTTAGGAGTTTGTACGACTGGATATTTTTCGAGGTTGTGAACCATACGTGAGGCGACATATGGTCAGCATATGCTACCACTATTGTGGTTTTTAATGCCACAGGTATGCAACAGGTGGGAAAATTATAGTCGCTCATCTCTCATGTTATGTTACTATCGAAACTTCATATTTATCACTATTGAATACTATTCCATAAAAAAAATAAAAAATATGGTACACGCATCACACGACTTTCACTTACCACCCTATTTATAGCAGAAATAAGTATTTTCAGACAAAGGGGAAGTGAAAGTAAAAATTATAGACGCTACATTTATTTACATTTCATTGTGGGTATTTTTGTTCGTTTAAATACCCTTATATCTACAAATTTTAATTTTTATATTGCTGTATTCTATACAATTAAATATTAAATAATACCAACTATAGCATTTATGAAAACCGCATATGTATATGTATATAATATTGTCGGAGTCCATATTATATTATGCTCGTGTTGTAATAGAATGCTCATGTTCGAATGGAAGTCAGTTGTACTCTATCGGGCGAGCTCGTATCCCTTTGGTTCTTTTATTACAACTATTATCAGTAACGATCTCTTACATCTCCTTTAGTTAATTATCAAATTCTTTCATATTTTATATTTCACTATTTTTCGTATCCGAAAATAATGTGAAAAGGTTTAATATTTTAAATTTAAAAAAAATAATGGCACTTTAGAGAAATAATTCTTTCATTTTTAATTCTTACCCTTCTGGGTTTTCTAACTGAACATCTCCAAAAGTCTAAAAATTTCTACCGCAATACCTTAAGTATTCTGGACAAGTATTAGTGTTACAGACACTTTTTATTTTATTTTTTAAATTAACGATGATTAATGCTTGACGTTTGAACGGTTTTTTATTAATTTATATTTACTTATTTTAATAGTCATCTGATTTGATATTTTTTAAATAATTATCTAACGACTATTACAACAAATAATAATTTCAAAATTTATGTACACTCAGATGTTTGTTATCATTAAACTTTTTTCGAAAAACTAAAAAGCCATTCCAAAAAAAAACAAAAAAAAAAAACAGCGAAAAAACAACAACACAAATAAAACAAGCATAGGGAAGTGCAGGGATACTAGTGTACGGGTGTTGAACTGAGGTAAATATACCAGTAATAAACACTGCACTAGTAATGAAAAGTTTTCAATTCATTGATAAATAATGAACATTGTACACCCTATAATCGCAAATATGAACTATCATAAGGATGATGTCTAATCCTCAAGTGATATTAAGCTACAATACACGATTGGCAGTTGATGTTTTTTATCAATTTTCTTTAGGAGATAATTTTGAAATTTTTATTAATTCATCTGCTATTTGCTATTTCTAAGTTTAAAATTGTGCGGCACGTATGCCGATGATACATGTGTCCTATCCGTTAATAATGACCCAACCATTGCATCCCAAACTCTTCAATCACACATCACAAGCCTTGAAGAATGGTGTCAAAACTGGAGGATTAAAATAAATTCTAATAAATCCCATTAAATCACCTTTACCCTTCGACGTAAACCTATGACCTCATGTCCCACAGTATCCTTTAATAATACCCCACTTATCCCTGTTGAGCAAATCCGATACCTTGGACTTCACTTGGACAAACGTCTAACTTGGAATCCTCATACCAGACTGAAACGACAAGAAACCGCTCGACGTTTCCGACTACTCCAACACTTACTAGATAAACGCTCTAAACTTCCCATCAATTACAAAAGACTCATATACTTGACTATAATAAGACCTATTTGGACTTACGGAGTTGAGCTATGGGGCTCCACTAAACCATCGAATTCCTCTCGCATCCAATCCTTACAATCCAAAATCCTTCGTAAAATCCTCAATGCTCCTTACTTTGTCACTAATAAAATAATCCATAAAGACCTCAATGTTCCATTTGTTTCCGATTTGGCCAAATCCAGATACCTATCCTTCCATAATAAACTTCATAACCATCCGAATTCTCTTGTTTCTAACCTTGCTTCCTCTTCAATTCCTGATAACCCTCCGAAGCGTCTGAAAAGAAGATGGCCTCGTGATCTTCTCATGTAGACAAATTATTAGAGTGCTACCAGTGGGTAGTTTCTCAACAAGCGTGTTTCATGTGATAATATTTCTCTGTACACATTTACTTGATGTATTCATACTAATACAGTTGTAAATATCATGATAAAAGTATAAAAAAAAAAAAAAAATTGTGCGGAATTCATTTTTGGGTTTTTTTAATTACATAAAAACCTGTTTGCCTCACCCAAAATTGCTGGAGCAATATACGCTGCCAGAATTTCTTAAGGTTTTCATCAATCATTAAATAATTGCCAGTTCTTTTTTTTTTTTTTAAATCAATAAAAGACCTAATTTGCTGACAATCAAATCCAATAGTAAAGATCCACCATCGGAACTAAAGCTTTGATTCACATTAATGTTTAAAAAAAATAATTTTTCCCATTATTTACATATAGATCTAGTTCTTTGAATTTTGAATTAAAAACAAAAACTTGTCCAAATTAAAAAATATAAATGAACATTTCCTATACATCTTCATGCAATTTAATAAATATAGTTACTTATATTAAAGTGTTAATTAAATCAATTAATTAAGACGGAAGGTACGTAACAGTTACTTACATACTTAACAGTTACATGTTAATTATTAGGTAACGGAGGTTTCAACCGCATACTCACAATTGCTTTCCTCACCTGCAACAAAATAAAATAGATATGTTACATGATGTAAAAAATAAATAATAACTAGAAAATGTTTAAAACAAAAACATGACAGCAAAATAAAGGTAAAATAAACTATTTGAGTATACATAATAAATCATAAAAATCATTTAGCTTCAATTTAAATTAAACAAAAGGATTTTGAGCATAGAAACTGAAATAATACGTAATAATTATTATTTTTAGAAATCGTAGCTAATTATTTAACTGATTTGCATATAAGTGATTTTTACGAAACCTATTAAGGCAAAATTATTAAAGTTTAATTGGAGGAAAACGAAAATTTCTAGAATTGTACTCTCGGAAGATTCTATTGGCTATTGTCATTCACCCGAATATATTTTAAGCAAAATGAAATTTTTCAATCTACGTCCCACAGTTAAAATAAAATTCTAGTTTATTTTTACACCACAAAAGGAAAAATAGAGATAACTTGTTTACAATTAAATGAAATGGTCGTGAATTGTGGGGTTGTTCAATAGGTGGAGAAAATAATTCACAACTGTAATTTGTTAATATGTTTTTCACTAATTTTTTATTATTTCTTAATGATATTTACAACTGTATTAAACAAAATACATTTAGTAAATTTGAACATATGGATATAATGACGTGAAACCACTTCCTGAGAAACTATCCAATAGTAATAATATAACTACATAATATGTCTACATTAGGAGATCACGGGGCTGTCTTCTTTTCAGACACCTAGGAGGATTATCAGGAATTAAAGAGGAAGCAAGGTTAGAAACTAGTGAGTTGGGATGATTCTGAAGTTTATTATAAAAGGATAAGTATCTGGATAGGGCCAGATCTGAAACATAAGAAACATTAAGGTCATAATGGATGGTTTAATTTGTAACAAAGTAGGGAGCATTGAGGATTTTACGAAGGATTTTAAATTGTAAGGATTGGATACGAGAGGAATTCGATGGTTTAGTGGAGCCCCATAGCTCAACTCCGTAAGTTCTATAGGCCTTATTATAGTGATGTATATGAGTCTTTTATAATTAATTGGAAGCTTAGAGCGTTTGTCTAGTAAGTGCTGAAGTAATCGCAAACGTCAAGCGGTTTCTTGTCGTTTCAGTCACGTATGAGGATTCTCAGTTAGACGTTTGTCCAGGTTGAGTCCTCGGTAGTGGATTTGTTCAACAAGGCTAAGTGGAGTATTGTTAAAGGAAACTGTAGGGCAGGAAGTCGTAGGTTTACGACGAAGGGTAAAGGTAATTTGGTGGGATTTATTGGAATTTATTTTAATTCTCTAGTTTTCACACCATTCTTCAAGGTTATGATGTTTGATTGAAGCATTTGGGATGCAATTGATGGATCATTATTTACTGATAAGATACAAGTGTCATCGGCATACGTGGTAATGACAGTGTTGGAATAGGTTGGGATGTGAGCTGTATAAAGGATAGGACCTAGAATAATACCTTGAGGAACACCAGCGGACTGGGAAAAAATGGATGAATAAGCGTCCACTAAAATAAAAATAAATTCCATTACGGATTCTTGGAAGCACAGTGAGTAAGTAACCGATCTCTTATGTTCCAGGTCCCAGTTAATTATTTGTCCGTTACAACAAGCCTGGATAGACTCTTTCAGCCTTTATAAAGTGGGCCCTCTTGATTTAAAATAATTACGAGAAAAAATTTAATAAGTGAGCCTGATATTGGCTAAATCGCCTCCTTGCACAGTCGCTGAACAAAGCACTGTACTTCCTAACAAAGTGTTGAACCCTATACCTTCCATAGGTTGGAGAGGTACAGATTTTTCTAACTAATGATTCATAGTCTTGAATGTATTTTGTATTATACAAATTAATAAATAAGATGTATGAAAAAGGGTCGGCTTCAGATTGGATGAGATAAAATATTCTTCCAAGTATCGGATGTTATTACAAAGGCTAATGATTCTGTTGAAATTTGGTAAATAGCAATGACCAAAACATTTACATTATGGTAAAAACGTTTTCCCGTAAGTTCTCTTTCTCCAAAAGAGTCTCTTTGAAATCACACAAAAGAAGGATTTTATATAATATAAACGTGTGCGTATAATATATTGTAACAGCTGTATTAGAGGTAAGATAAGGAGAAACTTTTTAGTTCCGGAACGGATTGCTTGAAGGTGAGTGTTGCCGGATATCAATTCACGGCCAGTAGCAGAATAGCTTCTATTAGAACCCAATAGTTTTCCTAGTTTAATTGATTACACTATTGAGAAACTATAATTAATTATAAATGAAGTGTTACTTTAATATGTGGGTATTTGATCCAAGAGTTTTTTTAAAAGTTAATTACTCTGGAAGGAAAGGAATGAAACAATATAAACTTATGTGAACTTAATAACAGTATAAACTTACAATATAAAGTTAAAGTGGTCCTTGAAGATCTGTATAAAAAAACACACACAAAAAAACTGTAGTTACAAGAATAATAATGCTTTTAAGAATGAATGTTTATATTCCTTTCTGAGCACATGATTATATGAGCCTTTCAGTTGATAGAATGACTTATTCCAATTTCAACATTTTTTATTATTGATTTTCGTGATATTTTTAGTGGTAAAATGCATACCTTTATTCACAGCTCTATATTTCAACACTGCAATCTGGATTCAACTTGCTCACTCTCTGTACGGATATTATAATTTTTCCAACAAGAAATATCACTAAAATGACTTTACTCAAAAATGTTGAAATTGGATACTAGCCACCCACATACTCCTTCGGGTAAGTGGCAAGTATAGTATAGTATTCACCTATATATAATATAATATAGTACTCTTGCAGAGTTAATGTTTGTAAATTTTCTTTTCCTTTCAATTAAAAGTGAATAGTTTGAGATTTTATAAGGAAAGTTTTTGCGAGTAATTTTATGCTATTATTTTCCAAGGATGGTTTAGATCTAACCATAAAAATAATTATTATGTATTATTTAAGCTTTAAGTTTCCATTCCTTTTGGTTGAGTTATAATGAAGCTAAATGATTTTTAATATATAATAACTTTTGTATATTTAAATAAGTAATTTTTCTGTTCTTCCACTGTCATGTTTTTATTTTAAAAGTTTGTTATTTTTGTGCTTTCTACGGTTAGTACCCAAAGTCTTGCAAACATGTATATCTGAAACTAACTCTATCACGGCATTGTACACCTTATTTTGAGATTTTTCAGGATCCTAGTACAGTAAAAGAGAAAAAAAAGTTTTGTATGCATTTGTAAAGCCTAGCACGCACCAGTAGACCATGTTGCGCGATTTGTTTATAGATCGTCAAGAGATGATCTCGAGACACAGTTCTTTGTTTTGTCTAGCGTCCACACTACTGTGAATTTCTCAGTCTCATCTTCGCAGTCCACCATGGAGGACGCTGTTTTGTGTGGAATGAGTTTCTGCTCAGTGCTAATTAAAAGTGAAAACGTAAACATTGGTAGATGAGCGAAGTGTTTTCAGAAGGACCTAGGTTAATTTATTTATTAAATAAATTAAGACTGGAAGAAGCGAAGGTAATCTTCAATTATTTTTTAAAATTTTCTCATTAGAGCACATGTTTTCAAAAAAACTTTAAAACTTTAGAAAACAAACTCATACGCGCCTCTGAGACCAAAATCGAACATGTCTACTAGTGTGGACTAGGCTAAGTACGCTAGTCCATCTCTATTATTAGGCCATATATTGAGTTTATCATGAATATTATTTTTTAATGAAGAGAAGAATAGTTGGGGTGCTCAGTCAAAAAAGGAAGGAAAAAATAAATTATAATATTTATTTTTTATATTTTTTACTTATTTTTTTATTTTTTATATTTTTTTGTAAAAAATAAAAAGGAAAAAATAAATATTATAATTTATTTTTTGCCTTCCTTTTTTGACTGAGCACCCCAACTATTCTTCTCTTCATTATCCACAACAGTCAACCAATTACCAATTATGAATATTATTTTTTATTTATTTTTTTCTGTTGGCGTCACAGACATTGCAGATATTTTGCCGCCTAACAAGCCTGCTCCGTCTCTGCCTGTCTTGGGCTATTTCTTTCCATTTATTTGTACGCAAATCTATTGCATTTTAGTTGATTCTATCTATCCATTCAACTTTTTGGCCTAGCACTTGGTCATTTGCCTTACATTGAGGCATTCATTGTTACGCGGAGTCTTCCAGATGAAGTGCTACGTACTACATGCCCTTCTCATTGATATATTCATATGAATAGATATTCATATGAATATATCAATCACATTACTGATAATGGTATATACGTTAAACATGTAGGTTGTGGATTATTACTGTAGTATTTCTCTATTGTTTATTGATATTATTTTGAGATTTTTGATAGGGTTACAGATCTTTTGATTTTATTATTCTTATTTTTGTTTACAGATTGGAAATGATTATACGAATAATCGAATTTTATTAATCTGAATTTTTACTTCGTCATAAAATCAATTTTTCTTGTATTTGGAAGTATTCAGACGAACATTAGATAATAATTAAGAAGGAGTACCTTGATAAAAGTAGTCCATAACAGTTGATACCAACGTGCACAAGATGCCACTCACTCCTGAGAACTACAAGTGACGCTACAGAAGAAGGAATGTAAGATGCTATCGGAGATTCTCGCCTTACCTCCCCGAGATTATCTTATTGTTGCTGATAGAACAGATCCGAAACAATGTCTTGTTTAGAAACGGTCGGGAACTCACTTTACGATTCATTTCCTCGTAAATGTCCTAGTTTATAATTCTTTAAGGTTCCACAGTTCTCTCTGAAAGTTGGAAATATCACCAGCTTAGAAAATGATGATCATAGTGGAGAAAATATTTATTAGATCTTAATCTAAACCATAGGTTGAAATTTTTATGGTATGTCCCTAGAGAGTTCCTTTTTAACAGTTTCTATGTAACTTTTAGGAAAAATGTACTATTGTAACAGTTTTCGTGAAACTATTAAGGAAAAAATAAATTATTAAAATAAAAGTGCTAAGTGACTTTTTGGTAATAAAGTTCCAGGTTTATGCTTGTATTTATTTATTTATTAATTAAGTTATTCAAGTTATTGAAGACAATTCTGATTACTTAGGTTTTAATTACTTAGGTAAATTAAGAAATTATTTTATTGTAGCATATACTATCGAAAATCCTTGAGTAATTTTTAAAAAACTTAAATTTAAAAAAAAGAAGAAAAAACTAATTGGAACTCTAGAGAGAAAAATGAATGATTCGGAAATAAAACTGTTCAATAAAAAATTAACTTTTGATTTACAATAATGGTACAATAAACTTAATTTTCATTAAAAAAAGCTTTTGAATATTTTTTTAATACTAAAGAAATGCAAGTATCTTTGTAAAACATTTTTTAAAAAAGGCTGGTTTTGGAAATAAACTTAAATATTAAGTCTTTTTTTTTTTTCAGTTTAGGTTTGTTTTGCAATGAAAAACAATCATTGGACCATTGGATTCAATGGTTGTTTCTCCATAGGGCATGTCGAACTGTATTTGATTATAGATATGAAAAATGAATTGATTATAAAAATGAAGTATAGATTTTTTTTTTACATTTTACATTTCTGCAGAATTATAAGTTTTAGAAATTCAATTTGTAATTTTGCAGCAACGTATATAAAAAAAAATACGTTTAATTCATTTCTATAATTAAAAATCAAATCTGTAGTACGACATGTCCTCGATGTTTGTTGTTGGAGTGAAGGAGTGTTGTGTCATACATACTAAATCGCACTGGATACATTGGTCTCGGATTTCCAAAACGTACCGCCACTTATTTATTCAAGCTGCTGCTCAGTTATCCCTGCGGGACCTAGTGGGCCCCTTTTTTTTTACCTTACTCGTGCAGGAAAAAATTCGGGGTTTCAGAAATTGAATCTGCATACATTGAAAAAAAATTATACAGATTATCGTGGTATTAAAAAGGTGACAGTGCCTGAAGTTCGTAAATTTTAAAATTCAAGTCTTGGTATTATTTGGGTGGTAGTGAACGATTAAACCGTAGAATTGATTGATGAGAAAAATTAAAATTGACGTTGATTATGTCTATTAAATTTATATTGGATAAACTCACGTAATTCAATTAATCTGGGCTTTGTTAACAAGAGTTTTATTGACTCCTAAGATCGGCTGATAGACAACACGCTTTGTAATGCAATCTGTTTCCTTGGTCTTTATCTTATAGTTGCGAGTTTTACAGCCTACATAAAATTCTCAGGGACCAATTTCTCTTTTAAAATCCGTATTATTAGATTATCATGCCAAGGGTTAAACTTAAAATCAACTTCTTCTTAATAAGGTCTGAAACTGTTCATTAAAAAATCTGATGCGCGCATCACACGACATTCACTTGCCACCTTCTTCTTAGCAGAAATAAGTATTTTCAGACTTAGGAGAAGTGAAAATAAAAATTATAGACACTACATTTATTTACATTTTATTGTGGATATTGAAATTTTTATATGTATGTGAAAACCGCATATTAATTAATATTGTTGGAGTCCGTATTATATTAAGCTCGTGTTACGTATGGAAGCCTGTTGTTCGGGTGAGCCCGGATGGGCTCGGACGCGCTCGTATTCCTTTGGTATCACCGGAATTTTTACTGTCGGTATTTTTTCAGTTCTTTTGGAACTAGTACTTTTTTCCTAGCGACTTTTCAAATAAAGGTTTTACACAACTTTTATTTTATAAAAACTTTCATTTAAAAGTTCTGTGGGTTTCGCTAAGAAGTCGATGTTAAAAATGACTTGTCCGTAGTTTCTCAAAGAACATATCAGAATCATGTGTAATTCTTTTAGATAAATTTCTGTTTAATTAAAGCCCAATTTCTGTTTATTTCTCTGTGCTGCAGAGAACTTTCCTTCTCCATACTTGACATGTCATTATTTCTTGTATTTCCAACACATTTGCTAATTGTTAACATAAAGTAAACAGATGGAAATAAACATTAAAAAAAAAAAAAAAGTATTAACTTTGGTATAACGATTAAAATAGAAAATATTGTTTTTCGCGTCTCCTGTACAAATCCCATGATGTTTAGAATTCAATATAAATCAAACGTCGATTATTCACCAGACAGAGAAATATTTCTAATTTTGACTGTTCAGTCGGTATTGTGTCAATAATAATGACAAAATAAACTCGGTTCATAATAACAATGATAGTTTATTATCATTAATTATGATGTTATTTTTTAAAGCAATATATATATATATATATATATATATATATATATATATATATATATATATATATATATATATATATATATATATATATTGAAAAAAAAAATGTTATTGTTTAACAAAATTTTATTTTGTCGAAATTTGATTACTACTATGAAGTATGGTGTTATATATTACAACCAAATTTAAATATTAATATTCAATTTAATAATATGTCGCTCATTTAGCCCGAGCTAAATCCTTTCATGACGAACTCCAGTCCCACCCGAATCCACTTGTTTCCAGGCTTACTTATTCCTCCATTCCTGATAATCCTCCTGGGCGTCTGAAAAGAAGATGGCCTCGTGATCTTATTACCTACAATTATTCAGGGAGTGCTACCACTGGGTAGTTATTCTTCAAGTCTGTTCATGTCATTATTTCTAATTTGTGCATATTTACTGGTCGTATTTTTATACCGTTGTAAATTTCATTAAGTAAAAAAGAATAACTTAATAATATAATTAAATCATTCAGATATATGTTTTCATTAGTTGAAGCTCGTAGATAAGGACACCGTAATGCAACAAACGTAGACTAATTATTGCATTTTATTTAATGATTATTTTTTTTTTTAATATTCATACTAATTCCTTTCTTCGATGATTTGGATCAAACAACCAGTCCAACCAGTCTGACAAGATCGAAAATGCGCGAAAGGATTACGCAATATTTATTTATGACGTTATAATTAACATTCGTTGTAACAAGTGATATTTCAAATTGAATGTTGCATTGTTATTAAGTAGGTGGAGAAGTAGAGAGTTTGATTTCCAAGCATTTGCAATTGGCAGCATTGACATCCAATGCAGCATATAGATAATGTTTCATTCAACTCTGGATTCTATGAATGATATTACAGAATGACGTGGCCATTTTCAATAGTTAGTTTAGAAAATCATAGAGGTATATTCAGGGAACTGTCTCCGTAACTCAATGTGATAAGTCTTATCAGCTTTCAACGTGGGCCTTTAAAATGTCAGGTCTTATCACTTACTACACAAAGGAGTATTCCGTACTAGTCTATTATGGTACCTTACGCCATAGGTTAAGTGCGAAAATTTTCACAATTAATAATTGTTATTTCTTATGAATTTATTGCACGTTGAAATAACCTTGAATATACGCTTAATTTTTCAATGGTGAATTTATTTCAATTTTTTCTAACTTATCATTGTTGATAGCAAACAAGCGAGAGTTTACCAATTTTATTTTAAAGTCGAATTAATAAATATTTGTTTATGATTTTCTATTGTTTTGATCTCAATTCTGTCCATAAAATGAATTAATGTTGTATAAATTCTGTAGACATTAATTAAGGGAGGGATGAAGTAGCGGCAAAATGTTTTTTTTGTTTTCAATAAAAATTCTGTATTGAAATACATTACAATCTGTCACATCTAAGGACAATAGAACAGAATCTTCCACTCTAGCTACAATAAATAAATATAAATGAACGGCTAAATAATAGTACTAAAAATGTATATGAACTAAAAGAAACTAAACAAATCAAAATAACTACTTAAATACACACATGCCTTTATACAATATTTACGAAATTCATTCACTTAAGATCTCCGAGCAAAGCCTTCCTCCCCAATTCGTGGAAGGAAAGGCAGGACTCTAGGTGATCACAGCGACTCTCACTCAGAGCGTCAAAATTAAGGTTTCCATCCTCACGCAAAAATTATAGTTAAAATCCCTTTGCTGCTTTAGTTTATTTTTATAGATCCCTTAAATGAGATTTTGCTACAAAATGCCAAATGTGGTATTCATGGTTGCCAAGATACTCATTTATGGGAAGTTTTAGATTTATATGTATGAAGAATAACGTCTTCGATAAATATCATCTAAAGATTCGCACAATAGAATGAATTTAAAATTTAAATAAAATGTGATTAGTATTCCTAATACTTACAGCCTAACTACTCAGTACTGTTAACAAAGTTTTTTTTTCTTTTTCAAACACTTAATTTTTATATTTTCCGTTGGAGAATATAAATACAGTCGTGGTCATATAAATTGCATCATCTATTCCTTTAGGTTTTTTTGTTATTAACGTTGATTCTATTAAATGTTCTATTTTGTGTTTGTTTACTTATTTAGGTTAAAAGCTGCGATTGTGACCAGTTTCAAACATCAACAAATATCAAAATTGTAACGCTACATGAAGCGAAGGAATTTTCACGGGGAACAGAGACGAATCTAGGGTACCACCAATCAACGGTAGTCATAATTAAGAAAAAACATCTTTCTCAGGTCACCATGTAGCGAAAGAAGGGAACTGGGAAGGAAAAAAAAATCAAACGAACGATTTGACCGCTTTATGATGCGATTGTTTTTAGAATATCGTTCCAAAACTGGCAAATAAATATCCAGTGATCTGTCAGATAGTAATCTGGTAAATAAAATAAAATTGTATTGAGTGTTACAATTTCTATGTCTACGACTGTATATACTTTTAAAATCAAAGTTTTTTGACACGATAGCTATAAATAAACTGAACTCGGTTAGTTTTAAGAGGACAAAACGGCAAGAAGATGGTGAGATAATGACATTGAACTGGCCATTGACAGAAGGAAGGGAATGTAATGCGAGCGGACGGTACGTGACAGACAAAGACAGGCGCTGGAATAAAGAGGTCATGGAGTGGTCTCTACAGAGGCAATTCTCCAGCTCCAGGAAACATTGACCTCCGATATGAGTCTGTTCGAGATAAACATCATCATTGCGAGCTTGGCCAGGGAGGGGGTTGGGGTTTATTGATAGCCATCCGTGTATCTGAGTTGAGGCGCACATGTTCGTTATAATTATGATGTAGTAATATATCATTATAAATATATCATTATAATATATCATTATAAATTTATATCATAAATATATCGTTATCTTTTTATTTCTATATTTTTAACTGCATCAATAAATTATAACTTTTAAGATAATATTAGGCTGCACTCAACCATCGAATTCTTCAATCCCTACAATCCAATATCCTCCATAACAACCTTAATGTACCATATGTTTTTTTATTATCTGAGAAGATTGTATTTTTATTTTATTTTTTAGTGTTTGAATATTATTATTTAAATCACTGTATATATTACTACATTATGGATTAAGTTAGTTTTTATAAGTTAGCATATTATTTATGTTGATCGATGCTTTTTCTTTACCTAATTTTAGAACTTTTTTCTTTTCTCAAGGTTTTGCTTTTTCTTACTATATGTATGTGTGTGTGTGTGTGTCTTACCAGATATCTATCCTTCCATAATAAACTTCAGAACCATCCGAATCCTCTCGTTTCTAACCTTGCTTCCTCTTCGATCCCTGATAACCCTCCGAGGTGTCGTGATCTACTTATGTAAACATATTAATAGAGTGCTACCAGTGGGTAGTTTCTTAAACAACGTTTTAATGCTATTATATTCTTGTGTATACATTTACTAGATGTATTGGCAAGAACTTCAAGAAATAAGAATATAAGAGGAGAAAAAGTACATTAATAAGATTTTTTTTAAAAAAAAGTATGACCAATTCGTTTTGTATTATTTGTTATATCATAGCGAAGAATCATTCTCATAACCAATCTGGCATCGTGCTCAGTCGTATTCATATGAAAATAAGGAAAAAATATTGCATTGTTGGAGATCCCTTTAATCGTATTTCAAAAAGAGTTTGAAAAAACATCAACCTGGCGTTGTTGAATACTTATGTAATTGCGTTCACATAACCATAGAAATCATTGAATTGTAGCCTGGGAAATCTTCAATATTTACTAGCATGTTGATTTCATCTGACTAGAAAAGGATTCTTAAGATTTCCTTGAATTAAAATTTTATAATTTGGAGATGGAAATATTTGATGACTGTTTTTTACTTTCAGTTACAAATATATGTAATATATAGTAAGGGTAAGTATTGCAATCGTGAACATTTTTTAATCTGAGTTGTGAACGGAAATACACGTTTTGGGTACCTTGAGTCCAAATAACCAAGTCCCGAAAAATGGCCTGTGCGTGTGTTAATAGTCTAGCTCAAAAACAAAAAGTCGTACGGAAGTGAAATTGCATATTTAAGGTTTTTATATCCTAAGGATATTACAGCAACTTTTTCGTCAAAATCGGCTAACCGGAAGTGGCAGTTTATATAACGAATTAAACACATTTTTACAATTATCTCGAAAACCATTCCAACGATTTTGATTAAATTCATCGTATCAGTGTAAAATTAAGAAGTTTTAAGTAAAATGTGGTTATTATTCTGATTGATGTTCTCTAACAGGGCTTAAATGGCTAATTTTCAATATCAACTTCCTCTAAAGTACCTTTATTTATACCTCTAAAGTACCGTATTGCCATAAGCTAAGGTAGGGTGAAAATAAATAAATAAGATACCGGCAAACTTCAAATACACCAAATTATTAATGCAGATCCGCCTTTCTGAAAAATACACGATCAAAGTCTCAATAAACAATAAAATTGTAAAAATCACGCCACAACTTTAGTGCAAAATGTGCAACACTATGGAAAAAGAGAAGCTTTGTCATGTTTTATTTAAGTGCCCTATATACAATTGCTTGAGAATAACAATTTACCAGGGTATGAGAAATCTCAACGGGATGGCAATACTTAAGCCAACCACTATAGATGATATGAGAATTTTTTTAATTTTCTAGTCATCTTTTAGGTTCAGTGCCATTTTTAAAAGTTATTTTATAAAATATTAGGCCAAAGGTCACCAAATGTACACTATTTTTACATATGTATTATTTATTCGACGTTTCGGCTTCAGCAACCATTTTCAAGATTCTGCAAAGTAATTTTAATTCATTTGTTATACTTCAAACTACATCATTATAAAACATATATTAATTCAATAACAATCAGTTATATAAATAGTCCAAATTCTATTTTATAATTTTTTTTTTTTTTATAACATAGCATTTTGGTTAAAATTAATGTAAAATTTATCATCTACCTACCATGCACCGCTTTATAAAATTTCCTAAAATGTACCATTATAATATAATTCGTCGGTTTGTCATTCTTTTATTTCATCGAATGTCGTTATTTCACTTCTAAAAGTTATAATAAATGTTAAAATATTATTTTATCTCTAATGTATCTAATTATAGAGATTTTTTGATGGAGTAGTCTCAAATACTGTGCTTTGAATATTTTAGCGAAAATGTAGATTGGATTTCGGCATATAATCTGCTCCGACCTTGTTTCATTTCTATATGCGGATAAATTGTTAATTGCATAAATTGTTAATTGAATTTTAATATTAATATTAATATTAAGATTTAATATTAATATTTAAAAGATAAAATGCATTTATTGATTTATTGTTGTTGTTTGTGTGTTCTATTAACAATTTATGATTTTATATTGATGTTGATAATTGACATTATTTAGTTATGCTTAACTCCATTATATTTATAATGCAGCATAAAAAAAGAGAAAAAAATTGTATTACCATAAGAATAGTAATGTTTATAATATAGAGATAGACTTTATTTGTATTGCGATCTTTTTTCAAAACAAATAAATAGAAAATAATAAATTTTAAAAAATCACCAGAAGCGCCTGTCTTTAGTTCGTCAAAGACGATACGATTTATTTTGAAAACTCTACATTTTTGAGCTTTAAAATGTAGAATTGCAAGGAACTATTCCTGATGTTGATGTCCGCGTTGAAATCATTAAAACAAAGAAACTTTATTTCGTTTTAATCCAACGACTTTTAAAATCTTATGAGTTTTAAATATCCACAAATGTTTCAATGAATTAAATTGTAGTTTTATGTTTTGGAATTGGGGAAGTTCTCTTGGAGAAATTGAAGGATTTCTTCTCGTTTGATACCCCATTCTTCCTGAGGTCCGGCAAAGGCATTTATACTACTCATGACATATAATATAGATCAATTTAATAATTAATTCTGTTTACTTGAATATTTTATTATTAATTATTGTTATTCATTGACGATATAATTCCTGAAGGTACGGTCCGCCCGCTGAGTCATCAGCAGATGATTCAGCCCTTGTAAACAAGGGTAAGGGTGCCTCGTTCCAGCTGTTGACACATTTCCAAGCGACGTCACTCTGGAAGATAAATATGTATCCAGGGGACAGAATCTTAATGAAATGATAAACCTGTTTATTTTTGTGGCAACAAGTTCTATCAAAATATGATCAAATATATTTTATCTAATTTATAGAACTTAGCAATTATTCAGTCTACTTTTCCTTTGTTATTTTGCAGTATATTTGCACCAAGCAAACGTGTTTTTTACTATTCACTCCGTGGTACAGACCCCTTTTTATCAAATTATTAACATCCGACTGAAAATTCATAAATATCTTCATATCTTGGTAACCTACAAATACTTTATTTACGAAAATTCTCGTAATTGGGGCGTTTTCAAACTGGAGGCCGGAAAACTTTGTCTATTTAATTAAGTACTAAAAACTCGTAAATGCTCATTTGTTTTCTACTTGAATCGTAAAATAATTTAAACACAAAGTAACAAAAAAAGATGGCCTTCAAATATATTGAGCCGTTTGACGTGACGTACAGCCCCAAATTGTCAAAGTAACGAGGTTATGCCAAACGATCCAATATTTTTGAAGGCCAACTTTTTTAAAAAAGAATTTTGTGATGAAATTATCCTACGATCCAAGTGGAAAGCAAATAAAGACTTTGATCGTGTATTTTTCTGAAAGGCGGATCTGCATTAGTAATTTGGTGTATTTTAAGTTAGCCGGTATCTTATTTATTTATTTTCACCCTACCTTAGCTTATGGCAATACGGGTTTTGGTGAGGATAGCGTAATAAATGATGTTTCTATCAAGCTACCTCTGCCACTTGGTAGTGCTTCAACTGAAGTCCACATCTTCATTCTGGACTGCCTTCTGTCGCCTCCTCTCTTCGCCTTCAGGCACAAAGGTAATAGTGTTCCGGTACCACAGTCGTCTTCCACCTGTATACAAATTCTTGGCAATACGGGTATTTCTCTTGTTTCATGAAGGAGGGGAAATCATCTTCTGTCATGACATACAATCCCGTTTCTCTCCTTAAAGTAACCCCAAGTCCTTCAAACACAGTTCAGATCGTTACTGCGTGTCCAGCAGTTTAGTTAGCCGTTATCAACAAATACTGGGAGATCTGACCATTGTTAGAAAAAAGGTTCAAATGCCCACTATAAGCTAAACAATGCCTTCTTGTCACCCTCAATCAAATATTTATATTTATTTAATATCCTTACTATATCAAATCTAATTATCTTCTGGTGACATTGAAAACAACTTTTTGGTATTTTTAATAAATAAAAAAATACTCAGAAAGGCTTCTACACTCTTAGTAAGTAAGAGAACTACAAATCAAGAGTCTTCTGCACAATCCAAATAGGTCTTGATCGATTAAAATAATGGATCAATATAAGTTAAGGGATAGCTTTGTTTTATTACTCAACTATTAAACTGGAGAGGTATTTTCCAGTAGGGCAAGCTAATGACATATTAAGTAAATTGCTACTTTAACTACCGTGGTAATGTATGAAGTTTCACCGACACTGTGCTGAATAGATTATCATGATGATACTATATTTTAGATACGAATAAAGAATTTTTTTTTCTAAATCCCCAAAAAGTTTATTATATATATATATATATATATATATATATATATATATATATATATATATAAAACAATACAAATATATACAAACAATAAGGTCCATTTACATTAATTTGTTACAAACAAAGATGTTTCGCTGAAGTCTCTTTTACGCCGAAGGATAGCAAACTAATGCGAGAGTTCTAGCAATAAATATAAATTCCCCCAAAAAATAAGTACTCTGTATTTTAAATATTATTGTGTTTTAATTATATTCCGTGGTACAGACCCCTTTTTATCAAATTATTGACATCCGCCTAAAACCTCGTAAATAGCTTCATCTCATCGTAACCTACAACTATTTTATCGACGAAAACTCTTGGAATTGGGGCGTTTTCAATCTGGAGGAGGGCAAACTTTGTATATTTAATTAGGTGCTAAAAACTCGTAAATACTAATTTGCTTTCTACTTGAATCGTAAGATAATTTGATCGATAAAAAAAGTTGCCTTCAAAAATATTACGCCGTTTGGATTGACCTACACCCCCAAATTTTTAAAATAACGAGATTATATTGGACAAACGGCCCAGTATTTTTGTATACAACCTTTTTAATCGATTTTGAGATCAAATTATGTTATGTACCAAGTAGAAAGGAAATGGATATTTACGAGTTTTCAGTACCTATTAAATAGACAAAGTTTGGCTCCCTCCAGATTGAAAACGCCCCATTCCAAGAGTTTTCGTGAATAAAATAGTTGTAGGTTACGATGAGATGAAGCTATTTACAAAGTTTCAGGCGGATGTTAATAATTCGATAAACTGGAGTTTGTACTATGGACTATTATTACAAAAGCACCTTGGTACGAGAATAAAAAAACTCTACATACTGACCTCCACCTTCCAACAGTTGACCGACATATAACGAACCTACACCAACGAATTTACACTAATTTAAACGGACATGCTAACAGACTTATAAGAGACATGGCCACAGCTGACATACCCCAGAACATGAGGAGGAAACTAAAAAGGCATCGGATGAGAGATCTCGTTCCTTAAACAACTTAAGTATTTGAAACAAGTCATTGGAGAAATGCTGCTGCGTACTGTCCTTCCCCATGCCAGTATTTCAAGTATCTTCAACAAATTTGTTGATAGTCAACAAAAAGTTGACAGAAGCAAATATATTTTTTTTGGCCAACAAAAAATTATTATTGCAAATTGATGAAAAAAATGTAATTAGTTAACTTTAATTTTATTTGAGTCTAATTTAAAATAATTTTGTTTTAGTATAAATTTATTATAATCCCTATATTTGTGGTAGATAAACCACATAACCAAAATCTCTTGAGGTAGCATCAAAAAAATAAATAATTATTTTTAAAATTTTTAATTATAATTATTGTCCAATAAATTCGTATTGGCATCTTAAGTTTCAATGGCACTCTCCTGGAGGGACATTCCATTAGCCTGGTATTGCCATCTACTTCAAGCCCTTAATAGAAATTTTAAATTGGTCTCCACTCGCTTGGTAGATCCAAAGAAGAGGAATTATGTTCTCAAGGTTAATTTAACAGTGTTTTTTTTTTTTTTTTATACGATATTATTTATAAAACTTTTAATAGCCTGTTATCGACAGGTTGTAAAGCATGAAGTAAAAAAAAAATCCTTGAAATTGCATCAAAGATACTTTTTATTCCTTTTAAAAATAAGTTATTGAATGCAATCTATATAAAAAGTTCCCTTTGAGAAAGCAGACGATTCTCCGTTGAAAAGAAACTAAGGCAACGATGTTATTGAATAGACCACTCAAGAAGTAGTTTTATAGTAAAGGTTCAATCTAATTTAGGTGTTTTCCTCCTTTAAATTAAATTAATAAAATACAATTTTATTATAAAGTAATTTACATAATTATATAATTAATTAAAACAATTAACTAAAGTAGGCTATAATGTTTATTAATTACA
The DNA here is from genome assembly GCA_928085145.1 of Nezara viridula. Taxonomy (NCBI): domain Eukaryota; kingdom Metazoa; phylum Arthropoda; class Insecta; order Hemiptera; family Pentatomidae; genus Nezara; species Nezara viridula. The sequence goes on along the minus strand of OV725079.1, from coordinate 90,239,551 downwards.
CTCAATTATTATGAAGGGAATCAAGGGAAAACATTTCGTCGGTTAATTGCAAACAGTCATTAAGTAACATTTTAATGAATTTGAGAAAACCGGATTTGAACTTTCTAATTCAGTTAAAAAATATTAAAATAGAAATTTGATTATTTATTTTTTATCATTTGCAATTCTACATATGTATTATATTTCCGACAATTAATTAAAATACTTAACATATACGTAACAATGAAAAAACTCAAACCACGACGCACACAATGTCTTTTTGTACAATTTCATACAGATGACTTATCATCAAATCAATTAATCCAGTGAAAGCCATTAAGTACCAGATAGTGAATTTCGGATTTCTTTAAAATTATTTAGAGAAAAAGAATTTTATTAAGTAACTTGATGACTTTTTGCACTGTACAGTCAGAACATCTAATACCTTAAATTGAACAAAAGTGTACTTAATAACTTTTTGCAATAAACAGAAGATATGACCAAGTAGAATAATACTGATTTGTTTTAGAATAATATTACTTTAAATTTTATTTAATGTCATTGCAAAGGAAAACAGTCGCTAGATACCAATGTCTATTTGATATAAGTAATTTAGTTAGAGATGGAAATAGTTTTAATCTATTCTGCGTCTAAATAATTCGAAATACGTTTAAATTTTAGGACTTCCTAGTTTATTAACAGTAACTAAAAAATATTTAATTTGTCGAAGTAATAATCAGTATATTAAAGGTAGAAGATCAAATTATGAGTTGTATGACTTCAAAAAAATAAGAAAACGATCAAAGCATATAAAAACCGAGTGATTAAATAGTGCCATTTTCAAATTTTTGGAGTTTTTCTCTCAGAAACGATGACCAGTCTCTCTCACACACACACACACACACACACACACTAGTAGTTAAGTTTTATTTTTTCTCTGTCAGATTTGTTGATGCTTTTTATATATTGAAGAATTCGTCATCACAAATTATGTAAATATAAATACATATATGAACCTTTCAGTTGACGGAATGACTCCAATTTCAACTTTTTTGATTATTAATTTAAGTGATATTTTTAGAGGGAAAACTTATATTTTTGCTGACAGATCTATATTTCAACACTACAATCACTTATTCTGGAATCGACTTATTCAGTGTCTGTTCAGATATAAATTTCACTAAAATGATTTTACTAAAAAATGTTGATATTAGAGTTAGTCATTCTATTAACTGAAAGGCTTATATTTATATTTACAAAATTTGAGATGATGAATTCTTTAACATTAAAAAGAGGCCAACACGGGCGGATCTACGGGGGGGAGGGGCTTCGGGTTGAAGCGTCCCCAAAATTTTAAAATATAACCATGTTTTATGGAAAAAAAAATTAAAAATTATCTCTTAAAGTATTATTGTTCGTGTAATTACATTTAAAAGGACTTTAGGAATCATTTAAACACCATTTCGTATAGGTAGTTAGTTTCTTTCTTTTTTTTTCAAAATAGTTATTTTTATGAAAAAAAAAAACTTTCGGGCTGAAGCCCTCCCCCAAAATTAAATCCTGGATCCGCTAGTGGCGCCAGATGAAATTATTTCCATTTATTATAAGATTCAATAGAGAATCACTCTGATTTTGAATTTAACTTCTTGCATCTAGAGGCCCATTTTTATCTACACAATGCCACAATGCCAGTATAATCATGTCTTTACACTGGATAAAAGCGGAAGTTAGAGGTATGTAATTTTACTAAATAATTGAGCGAAGGCGTTTCCTCAACCTACATAACTGCTGTATACATAACATTCCTATCCCTTCTTATGTCGGTGAATGCTACTTGAAACAGAAGGCAGTAGATTACTATTGAACTAGTAAATTACTAGTTGTAATCTTGAAATTGCCGTTTTTGCGATCTCAGTCCAAAGGACGGCTCAAGTCTAATTGTTTTATCTGCTTTGTTTTATTATATATTACTACTAAATTGTATTGATGTAACATAGGAATGTGGGCTTCATGACTTTAAAGATCCATTCCATATTTATTGTTATTTTAGCTTTCCATAATTCATCTTAGATATACTTAGACTTTATTGCTCTTCTGTTAATTTAATTGGTAATACATCTAATAAATATCATTGTCTCTAATTTTATAACAGTTACTTTTATATTAAAAACTGTTGTTATTCTCATAAAACCACTTTATATTTTATTATGATAGTTTTATTAGAAGCCAATTCTTTATAAGAATCCATTTGTATTTGAACTAAAATAATAATAATTAAAGAAAAATGAAAAAAAAAAACTATATTATGTTATTTATTGCTTTTATCATATTAATATAGATATTATACTCCAGATTAAGCCAATATAAAATTTATTACGGTTCTCGAAGTAAATGTTTTTAATCTGATGCTTAAAAAAGCCGCCATCGATTAACTAAAATGGATTAAATGGATCGGACTAAAAAATAATTGTAAAAAGTATTTTCTTTTTAATATAACATAAACGTTAAATAAAATTATCATCTAAGCATACCATTTTTATTCAATTTAGCCCTAAAAAATATTTAGTATCTAAAAAATAAACATATTATTTTTTATCCATTCTTCAGATAAAAATGACTCTGATTCAATTTATTCAAGAAATGATAATAGACCTCGTTTTCATTTTGAATTTAATTTTTAAAAATACCTATTTCAGAAAAGTTTTTATATTTTTACCTATGTCCATCAAGAAACGAAAAAGAATTAAATGAGATTTATTTACCTGAAAATTGATCAAAGAAAAGATTTGAGTACGATTTATTTGATGAACTAAAGCAATGTAAACCGGCTTAAGGTAAATTTTAAAATTCCAATACTCTCTAAAATTGCTGATCAAAAACTTTTTGGCATAGCCTAATTTTGTCAAACAATAATTTCTGTTGAACGTAGAGGAAATAGTGAAGCTTGTGTGATGCGGGCAACAGATTTTCTTACTTTCACTTAGAGATTGTTTTTTCTGTCATTTATCGCTTTCTGACACCAGGATATGAACCCGTAATCTTACATTGAAAAATGAATAGCTATAACTTCGTTAATAATTGTCCGAAATGAACGATTTTTATATAGTTTTGTAAGGAATTTCATTACCTTTTAAAAAGGCTCTGAGACATATAGATCCTTTGAAAACAGCATATCGGAAATTTGACCCGATCGCAATACTTTCTTTACCTAGTATAGGTAGGAAAGTAATAAATTAAAATATGTGTAGATAATAGAATAAGCTGCATCATCGCTAATACTGGTTCGATTCCAATGATTTTTTTTTTTTTGCAGGTAATTTAATTATCTTTCAAAAGTTTTGTAATAAATATTACTATAGAATATATACTTAGCAGGTTATATCATAAAACTTTATAACTTTTTTTCCTGAATTTTTTTCGAGAATTTAGTCCATGTACGAAAATTGGAAGGACAATTATTAAAACATTATTGGAAAGTTTCATCAAAATCGTTATAGCCGTTTTCGCGCTACAGTCCAACATGTATTTCATTTACTGCGCAGCAGCTATTGGTCATGGAGCACCCAATTTATGTCACAAGTATTAGTAATCAAAACCCTACAAAATAAAAAAAATCTGTTCTCTAGTCCTCGAGAAAATCTTGGCACAGACAGACAGACCAATGGCTAAAAATGTGTTTTTCAGACTCGTTTTTGTAACGTATAGATCCGTCGAAAACCGCATATCGGAAATTTGACCCGATCGCAATACTTGCCTTACCTAATATAGGTAGGAAAGTAAATATGGCGTAAAAGTAAATAAGCTGAATATGGCGGATGTGGTATTCAGATCACAGAATGTAACATGTTTCACTTTGAAAAAATTACGTGATCTGAAAATTGAAGGATTAAAAGTATGTTCTTGGGCGTTAAAATGAATTTTACTGCAACTAACGGAAGTTTTTATTAAAAATAATATCCTTAGTTTGTTTTTCCTGTATTAGTTTCCTCATCTAGTAACTGAAATTTAATAAGTTGACCAAATCAGCCTGATTGTAGTCGTGTAGATGCATTTCATGTGATGAATTGGATGAAACAACTGAACTATTATTGAGAGATAACATTCGTAATAAGCGTATTGTTCTGATAAGATTATCATAGTTATATAAAAGCCTCAAAATGCCAAAGAAAACAGTCAAGGAAGGAAAAAAATAAAATGCATTGCATTGACAACTTACAGACGGGGTTTTGAGCATGTGCCTATGGACGCATGTGAACCCTCACAGCTATTTTCATGCTCCCCCACATGTTTAATATACTTTAGTTAAGTTCTCTCGTAATCAACCAAAGTGATGAATATTTTATATGGTGAATATTGTTCTCCGTATAACCTAACTCACTTACTCCTTTGATAATAGATACATAATACATGAGAGTAACTATTTTTTGCAGTCTGGAACGTGAACAGAACACAAGAAGGTTCAGATCCACTGTCTTGTAGTATTTACCTGGATTGAAAGGCCCGTACTTGGCAATATTTAT